>RYFJ01000590.1:0-393389 GCA_003991445.1 Oryza meyeriana var. granulata
TCCTCGCAGCGCCGGTTTCCCTCGGGGGTTTTCCAGGAAGCTCTCGAGGTCCCTCTCGGCACCACCCGGGATCTATGGGGACCACCCCTCGAGCCGGGTCCTGTACGTGCTTTGCACCGGCAATAAGACTATGGGGGTACTCGCGCCGACTTGGAATTCGAGTATTCGGCATTCCAGAGGAACACGAGGGAATATACTGGTTCAGGCCCTCAATGTGAGGTATACCCTACGGGCCAGTTGAGGTGTTATTTCCTCTGAGGTGGATTGTGATCAATGATCTGGTTCGCCATCTCACTTAGGGCGCCCTGCCTCCCTCCCTTTATATACTAGGGACAGGGTACATGGCAAGGATCCCAGTCGGATACGACCAAGGGGATTTCCTTATTAGAGATAGAATCCTGTCCGACTAAGGCGATGTTTCCTTATTGTACAAGGGCACAGCCTTGGCCGGGGCTATCTTATCTCTAATTACATGATCTGGCCCATCCTCTATCCGAGTGGCCCATGTGCTGTAGTGAGATAAACCCGGGCCCATGGCTCCCACAGTAGCCCCTGAGACCTTCATAGTGATCACAGCTGATGCCGAGTGCTCTCCTCCCGGTGAAGGTTTACCCGAGTGCGATGCTCCCAGTACTCTTTGTACCGAGTAAGTGCTTCCCGAGTCCTGCTTTCATGTCAGCTGGCAGCGAGGCTATTTTGAAGGGCTTCATGTAAATATATGAATAGTGTGCGCCGAATAGGCGCACCCCTATTAGGTGTAGCCCCCGACTTTGTGCCTTAATTGTGAAGACAATTAAATAAAAACTCAAAGATCTTTAACCTGGAAGTCTTCCGAGTAGCATACTACTGTATATGAGGACTCTTCGGTATCATGTCAACCGGAAATATAATAGTCTTGCCGAGTAGGAAAGGGCTACTCGTATATAGGACTCTTTGACTGTGCATGTCAGTCGGCGAATATGAGTTTATAGTCTTTCCCGCTAGTGGCGTCCCACCTAGAAGTTAGACTCCTCCGCGTCATTCAGCGGAATGAGAAATTTATAGTCTCTCCCGAGTAGTGCACTACTTGAAGTTAGACTCCGCTTCAGCGTCATGGTCGGCTGGCAATAATGTTGCTCATGGCAACTGATGGCCATGCATGTAGGCCGATAGTACCACTTATGAAAATAAATCCGTATTATGTGGTCAGGTGTTCCCGAAGAAAGATACCTTGCATTCCCCAATTTTAATGCAAGACCAGCTTGTGATCCTTTGATGTAAGGATATTATCCTCGAACCTGGTTGGATAAAACAGATACCCAAACATATATTTTAGCAGTGAGGCTTTCATGAAGCATATCTGTTTACCTCATCGATTCCTGTGGGTAGCACCACCGCCTCGCTAATGATTTCAACTCAGCCTGCGGGCGGCCCACATGGAGCATGCTACTGTAGGAACTCATGTCTTGTCGCCCAATACCAACTGTGCAGGCCTGGGCCCATCTAGTCAGGTACAGGCTATAAAAGGATGGGGAGAGAGAAAAAGATTCCATCGTCTTTCCCCAAAGCAGCCAATCTCTTCGTCTTCCACCTTCGCGCCTAGCTTTTCGCCTCTCGCCCGGCTAGGGTGAGCAACAGCTGTTCCCACCCCAAAGACTCGGGCGATTTCAATCCTCTTCGTTTAATCCAAGCCCCCGATTTGCTTTCCCCCAAATCTTCACCACCTCCAGTCATGCCGAAGGCGACGACATCCTACGGGTGCATCAGGAGTCCTGGCCGATCTCGGATTGCGGCTCGGTGAAAGCTGAGACGGCTGAGAGCGAGCTGAAATTGCCCAGCCAAGAAAGTGATCCGTTGAGCGGTCGGCGAGGGTGAGTCGAGCCCCAACCACCCGGGCCTGGTGAAACGGTAGTTTTCGCCTCTTTCTTTTGATCGGGGCTTGTGTCTTCCGTCGTCTGATTTCTTCCGCCGCATCCTTGATTTTCTACGGGCTGGAGTTGGTGCATTAAATCCCAACTCAATCCTTCAGATCTCCATATTTGTTACTCTTTGCGAGTTGCTTTCTGGGTGTTGAGCCCCATTTCATCCTCTTCCGACACTTGTTCCATGTCAAGCCCCAGCCTTCCAAGAGTAAATATCAGTGTGATTGGGGGGGGCTGGTCTTCAACTAAGGATGACGGAAGAAAACATATATCGATTTGCCCTTGAAATCTTCCCTGAAGGGCCTGGCACAAGGAGTGGTTTTACTGTGCCGATCTAGCTCCTTCCTTGCGCCCGTTTACTGGTATGCCGCCGACAGTGTTGCCAGCTGGTCTTCGGAGCCAACCTTTGAAGAACTGGCAGGCACAACATATTGCTGACGAAGGATAGATGACCTCAAGAGGGCCGGCTTGACAGGGCCCTGGGTGGCTCGTCGTTTCCTGACGAGGCGCGTCCAGCCGCTGAAGCTGAGAAGCGCTTTCGGCTGGCCTTCAGAGGTAAACACGATCCCGACCGGGACAGCAGCGAGACAGCGGACAAGGGCAGTAACCGATACCTTGTTTGGCTTCTTCTCCGAAGGGGTCGTTGCCACCGAAGATGATAACCGCCGAACGTTGCCTATAGCTTCATCCGGCCCGCGGACCAAGGTAACCTTCTACTTTCTTCTGTGTGAACGCCTGTGGAACGATGATGTTCATCCTTGCGTGATGGTATCTTGTCGACTTGATTGTAAGTGGCATGAGGAATTTGATGAAGATTCTCGTCCATTGTCTGCGGTCGCGCCGAGGGAAGAGGCCAAGGAGCCCCTGGATGCTCAACCCGACTCGAAGAGAGCGGGGAAGAAGCCAATTTTATATCGGGCGAGGGCCATGACAGCGCGTGCCGTGAGCGGTAGCTTGAAGATAAAGGACACCGCTGCCACAACGCCCACGCGGTCGAAAGTCCCAGGCTGAGAGCAGCTGGCTTGGGCTCGACGTTGTCGTACTCAGCAACAGCGCCGCCAAGGGGCCAACCAGAGCAGATCCGATTGGGGTGAAGGAACCCGAACCAACCGTACCAGAGCCGAAGGCCGACTCAGCCGATATACCTCTGTCGTCGACGACCCCGACCGGGGCGAGTGCCGATGCTAGCGCTTCGCCGGGAGCGGGCACGCTAGCAGGAAGCTGAAGTTTTCCAAGAGGTGCGCTGCTCCGAGCATTCTGTAGTCGTTGTATGTTAAAATACAGTCCTGATGTCTTGCTTCGTTGTGCAGGAAGCGGGCCGATATCGACCTCAAAAAGGTCGACCCATCTGCTCTGCTTGATGAGTCCGCCCCAGCCGAGTCAAGCAGCAGCGAAACACACCTGCTGAGCCGGCGGCCAGCCCGGTCGCTGAGACCGAGGTGGCTCCGACTACAGGGCCACTACCGCCACTCGACCGAGAGGGCGCGGGTTGAAACTGAGGCCCCAGCCCCCGAGGCACCATACGCTGCGGAAAGCGAGGGACGGATCCCCCAGCCGGTCCCCAATGTTGCAGGGGAAGGCGGTGTCAGAGGCCAGGACCCCGTCGCCATCGTGGTTATCGTCGTCGCCGTCGTCGCCGTTGCCGCCGCCACCGGAGATCCCACATTTGCCTCGGATCGAAGCTCCCCCACGTGTGATGCCCCGGACCTTCTCGTGGACCACTCGCGACGGCACCATGAAAAAGCTTCAGGCTCGAATGAAGTCGTCGCAAAGGAGAGAGCGCGAGAGCCTGCTTCGTGCCGCCATCAACGGGTCCCAAGGGGTCGCGGTATGATTCTTGTAGTGAAGCTCCAGCAATCTTCTTGTCTTGATGTCTAGACTCTGTCGTCGGTTTGTTCCTTGTCCTGAGCAGAAGCTCATCGACCGCAACGAGGCGATGACAGAGATCCTGGTCGAGATGGCTCCCCAACCTCGCGGAACTACAACAGCTCCGGGCATTGAAGCCGAGATGGAGGCGCGTCACCACGAGGAAGGGAGGTCTGGCTGAAGAGCGGCGCTGATCAGCTCAGGTGAGACATGGGCCCTAGCCGAGAAGATCAGAGGTAAAATCCTTGAGCATATCTCCCCGACTGGACCGTTGGTGTAATCATCCAGCTACGTCGATCCGACTGCTTGGTGGTGTCCATGACTGCGGTGATTGAGCTCTTGGCTAATCGGTTGGTGCAGACTCGAAGCGGAGAGGGGAGTCGCAGCTGAAGGAGACCGAAGAAGCCAAGGCCGAGCTTGAAAGGTCAAGGCCGGACCTGACAAAGGCCAACACCGAGCTTGACCGGAGAAGTCCGAGTTGGAGAAGGCCTCGTCGAGCTCGGTAAGGAGAAGGGCCGAACTGGAGAAGACCGTGGCCGGGTGGAGGCCGACTACGAAAGTAAGTCCTCAACCCGACTGTGATCTCAGCCAATACATTATTCACCCTGCGTGTAGCCATCCTGACAAGCTTACTTGCCGGCCGATCTGGGCAGGCATGAGAGCCAACGTCCAGGCCCAGTACCGTTCTACACGGAGAGAGATAAGGTCCAATCAGGGAGTCACGGGAGGCCCTCGTCGGAGTCCGTGAAGGGGCTCCTTGACCTTGTGGATCCCCGCTCAGTGGACCAGCTGTAGCAGAATTCCTCAAATAATGGGCATCTCGAGGACGCGCCGAGTGGCCCTGGAAAAGGTACTCAGACGAGCGGGTTTGCCGCCGGCGTGGCCCAGACCCTAGCAAATGACCAAGAATCCATCTACCCGAGCGGGACATTGAGGCATCGGGAGGGATTTTCCGAGAGACGCGACGCCCGGGGAAGCGCTGGAGCTGATCTCACAGGCGAAGCCGACTGCTGAAGTGATTACCCGAGACCTGGGTCTGTAAAGGCAATATATTTTGTAGTCGGTGTATACATATGCTTTCATATGCGATCATGTGTGAATATATGTGTCGTGCCGCCAAACTTATTATTCGGTTGTCATTAGCTTTACCCGACCATGTAGCATGCACCGAGCTAGTTCGATAGAACTTGATAAAAATCGTTCGGAGGAAGATGCTATACTCGGGCGAATGCATCAGTCGTGGCAAGGCTTCATAACCGAGGTGAGATAAGCTTGTATGTTATTGACAGAACACATATATACATGCAGCCCCCGACTCACTACTCGATTGGAACAAGCGGCGTAGTGAGTCAGGAAAAACTGTACACATGGAAAAAGTAAGACTCAGGTATAGAAAGGACGTAGCTGTTCTATATTCCATGAGTTGGTGATGAGGACGCCGTCTTTGGTCTTCAGTCGGTAGGCGCCTGGCCGCGTGACCTCGGCTATAATGAATGGCCCTTCCCAGATGGGGGATAGTTTATGCCTGTCCTTGGTGGTTTGTATCTTCCTTAGAACGAGATCCCCGACCAAAAAGGCGCGGCCACGGACATTGCGATTGTGGTAGCGACGCAGGCCTTGAAGATACCTTGCCGACTGGATTGTTGCGACGTCTCTTGCTTCTTCCAGCTGATCTAATTCGATCAGTCGGGTGCTGTTGGAATCGTCTTCGGAGTAAGCCCGGACTCGCGGAGAGCCGAACTGTATCTCGGTCGGTAGCATGGCCTCAGTACCGTAGACCAGGAAGAAAGGGGATTGCCCTGTTGCCCGACTAACTGTGGTTCTGAGAGACCAGAGAACGGATGGTAGTTCTTGTACCCACCGACCCGCATATGGTTGTAGCCAGTCGTATATCCTGGCCTTGATGCCTTGTAAGACCATGCCGTTGGCTCGCTCAACCTGCCCGTTGCTCCGCGGGTGTGCCACAGACGCATAGCAGATCTTGATGCCGAAGTCGTCGCAGAAATCTTAGAATAGGCCTGCCGCGAACTGAGTGCCGTTGTCGGTTATGATGCGGTTAGGGACCCCAAACCGGTATAGTATACTCAAGATGAAGTCCTTTGCTCGTGCCGCTGTGATTGTTGCGACAGGTTTAGCCTCAATCCACTTGGTGAATTTATCCACTGCGACGAATAAATGTGTGAACCCTCCTGGCGCTTTCTTGAATGGCCCGACCATGTCGAGCCCCCATACTGCGAATGGCCAAGAGATGGGGATAGTCTGGAGTTCCTGGGCGGGAAGATTTGTCTGTCTTGCGAAGAACTGGCAACCCTCGCACTTGCGAACGATGTCTTTGGCGTCTGTGACTGCGGTGGGCCAGAAGAATCCCTGCCGGTAAGCTTTTCCGACTAACGTCCTGGATGCAGCGTGGTTGCCACATATGCCCGAGTGGATTGAATGCAGGATCTGCTTGCCTTCCTCGGTGGTGACACAGCGCATGAGGACACCGGATGCGCTCCTTCGGTACAGGTCTTCTCCGACTAGCAGGAAAGCTTTTGCTTCGACGCTTGATTTGCTCGGCTTGATTGCGATCTTTGGGAGTTCATCGTCCAGGAGGAATTTGAGAACAGGACCCCTCCAGTCTTGACATATGTGCAGCACTTCGTCGGTGGTCGGGGTAGGATCGCCTCCCGACTGCTCTTGTGCCGGTTTCTTCTTGACTGATGGCTCATAAGTTGCTCGACGAAGATTCCAGTCGGGACCGCTTCTCGCTTGGATCCCATGTTTGCCAGCTCATCGGCCGCGTCGTTGTATTGACGCAGGACGTGTGTGATTTCCAGCCCGTCGAACTTGTTTTCCAACTTGCGGACCTCCTGACAGTATGCCGCCATTGTGTCGTCGAGACATGTCCAGTCTTTCATGACTTGGTTGACCACGAGTTGGGAGTCTCCGCGCACAACCAGTCGACGTATGCCGAGTGATATGGCGATGCGGAGCCCGTGAACAAGAGCCCTCGTACTCGGCGACGTTTGGGGAAGCCGGGAAGTGGATTTGTAGTACGTACTTCAACTTTTCGCCAGTGGGGGATGTCAGTATGACACCAGCCCCGGCACCGCCGATCCGTAAGGAACCGTCGAAGTACATTGTCCAGTACTCTAGCTTTGTTGTTGGTGTTGGGAGTTGAACTTCTGTCCACTCGGCCACGAAGTCGGCTAGAGCTTGAGATTTGATAGCTGTCCGTGGCTGAAAGGTGATGTCAAACGCCATCAGCTCGAGTGCCCATTTAGCGATCCGGCCGGTGGCCTCGCGATTATGAAGGACATCCCCGAGTGGAAACGCTGTGACCACCGTGACTTGATGTGCTTGAAAGTAGTGCACCAGCTTTCGGACTGTGATGAGTAGGCCGTATAGCAGCTTCTGGACCTGCGGGTATCTTGTTTTGGAGTCGGCAAGGACCTCGCTGACAAATAGATTGGCCGTTGTATTTTTGAAGATGACCCTATTCGGATCGCTCCACTACCAGCACCGTGCTGACTACCTGTGTCGTTGCCGCCAGATAAAGCATTAGTGGTTCCTGGGGCAGGGGTGACGCTAGCACGGGGGTGATGTGAGGAATTCTTTGAAGTCTTCGAAGGCTTGCTGGGCTTCCGGGGTCCACTGAAAGGTGTCCGCCTTTTTGAGGAGCTTGAAGAAGGGCATGCCCCGTTCGCCCAGTCGGGAGATAAACCGACTGAAGTGCCGCCATGCAGCCTGTCAGCTTCTGGATGTCTTTGAGGTTGGTCGGGGGTGCCATGTTCTTGATGGCGTTGACTTTCTCCGGGTTAGCCTCGATGCCGCGGTGCGAGACGATGAAGCGAGTAACTTCCCAGACGGCACCCCGAAGGTGCACTTGTCCGGGTTCAACTTCATCTTGAATCTTCGAAGGTTTTGGAAGGTTTCTTCCAAGTCGGCAATGAGGTCTTGTCTGGATTTAGACTTGATCACCACATCGTCGACGTAGGCTTCCACGTTGCGCCCGATCTGAGTGTGCAGACACCGCTGAATAGCCCTTTGGTAGGTTGCGCCTGCGTTTTTCAGACCGAACGGCATTGTGATATAGCAATACGCTCCAAACGGCGTGATGAAAGATGTCTTTAAACAGTCTTGTTCCCTCAAGCTAATTTGATGATATCCCGAATAACAGTCGAGAAAACTGAGTAGGTCGCACCCCGCCGTGGAGTCAACCACCTGATCTATCCTGGGAAGACCAAATGGGTCCTTGGGGCACGCTTTGTTGAGGTCGGTGTAGTCGACGCACATGCGCCATTTACCGTTTTTCTTCCGGACCAGGACTGGGTTGGCCAGCCAGTCCGGGTGGTAGACTTCCTTGATGAAGCCGGCTGCGAGGAGCTTGGTGATTTCCTCCCGGATAGCATCCTTGCGGTCTTGAGCGAAGCGCCGCAGCCGTTGTTTGACTGGCTTGGCGTCTGGCTTTACGTGTAGGGCATGCTCGATCACCTCCCTTGGTACGCCCGGCATGTCGGACGGTTTCCACGCGAAGATATCTTTGTTGGCTTGGAGGAAGGTGACGAGCGCGTCTTCCTATTTGGGGTCGAGTCTGGTCCCGACTAAGGCAGTCTTGGAGGGGTCGGAAGGGTCCAGGGGGATCTTCTTCGTGTCAGAGTCCGCTGAAATTCCCGACTTCGCTACTTTTTTCGCCGGAACTGGATCTTGATCGACTTCAGATGTAGCGGCTTGCCGGATGCTGTCGCGCCCGACTGCCGCTTCTTGTGTTTGAGCCAGCTCGCAGCTCTCCTTGTCGCAGGTGAAGGCTTGCTTAGCGTCGCTGCGGAGGGAGAGGACTCCTGCTGGCCCGGGCATCTTCAGCACCATGTATGTGTAGTGCGGTATCGCCATGAATTTGGCGAGGGCCGGTCGTCCGAGTATCACGTGATACGCGGTCTCGAAGTCGGCAACCTCGAAGGAGATGTTTTCTGTGCGGAAGTTGTCCCGCGTGCCGAAGGTCACCGGCAAGGTTATCTGCCCGAGTGGGGTTGATGACAAGCCGGGGATTATCCCATGGAAGGGCGCGGTGCTCGGCCGTAGTTCTGAACGAGGAATTCTCATCTCATCCAAAGTCTTGGCGAACAGGATGTTGAGCGCACTGCCTCCGTCGATGAGAGTTTTCTTCAGCCTAATATTTTTGACGACCGGATCCAGGACGAGTGGGTATCGTCCCGGGTGAGAAACCCGATCTGGGTGATCCGCGCGGTTGAAGGTGATAGCCATTTCTGACCAGCGCAGGTATTGGGGGGTATCCGTTGTGGAGACCGCGTTAATATCCCGCGCTGATAGCTTCTGCTTGCGCTTGGATTCGTATGCGAGTGGCCCCCCGAAGATGTGGTTGAGTTCGGCTTGGGGGTCCTGGAAGTCGTCAGCCGGACCCGAGTCTGGCTTGTCCTTGTCCTTGTCGGCGCCAGATGATGAAGCCTGCTCGGAGGCAAACTTCTTGAGCATGTGGCAGTCTTTGGCCGCGTGCCGGCCCTTGGGGTGAAAGGGGCAAGGCCCGCTCATGACTTTCTGGTAGTCGTTGTTCCGCTGGGGCCGCGACCGACTGCGCTCCATGTTAGCCACCTCGTTGTCTGACTTCCGCTTGCGGCTGCCAGGCTTGTTCTGAGGCGGCTCGTTGTCGGCTTTTGCCCTGTTGTCTTTTTGTCGGGGCTCCTTCTTCTCGTCGAAGGCCTCTGCGACGGCTTCAGCTGAGTCGGCGTATTTGTTGGCCATGTCGAAGAGAGTCCGGACAGTAGATGGTGGCTTCCGAGTGAATTTCGCGATGAGCGGGGCGTCTTTTACTCCCTTGCGGAAGGCGGCGATGACGACCTCGTCTTTGATGCTTGGGATTTGATTGCGCTTCTCGGAAAACCTTTTGATGAATTCCCGTAGAGACTCGTTCTTTTTCTGATGCAGTTGGTAGAGGTCGTGCTCGGAAGCCGGTCTCTCGTAGGTCCCCTGGAAGTTAGCGATGAACCGCTCCCTGAGTTGTCCCCAGGAACTGATCGACCGCCTTGGGAGGCCTGTCAGCCATGTCCTCGCTGAGTCGGATAACGCGACTGGGAGGTAGTTAGCCATGGCTCTGCTGTCGCCCCCAGCAGCTTGAACTGCTAGGACGTAAACGGTGAGCCAGGACTCTGGGTTGGTCTTGCCGTCGTACTTTTCAATTCCGGTAGGCTTAAAGCCGACTGGCCATCGGACGTCCTGTAACTCCCGAGTAAAGGCTGGAATGCCTTCATTATCGTGAGGACTCGGGCTTCGGTTTTGGCGGTGTAGCCGCTCGTAATGGAGACCGAAGCGCTCGTGTTCATCCTCCAGCCGGCGGCGTTCGTCTTCTTCGCGTTCTTCGCGCCGGGCCCTTAGGGTGTGGCGAAGATCGCGTTGTAGCCGCAATCGGAGGTCTTGATTGGGTCGGCGGTCGTATTGGTGACGCCGCCGGTTGTCGTAGTTGGTATTGCCGAGTGTTGTTTGGCGGGATTCTTCATGCTGCCGGGTGGAGCCGGCTGCCCGTCGTCGTGCTGATGCAGATGACTCCGCCGCTGGAGAGCCCGTTCGACGGGTCGGTATGTGAGTGTTGCCTGACTGTTCTTGCTGCTGGCAGGCGGCAGCAGTAATCATCGCCTTGATCTTGGCGATGGTCGGTGTGGCCTGATGGTCCGGCCCAAACTGGAGCGTGTCCAGCAGAGTTGCGGCGGCCACGACGTTCTGTTGTGGCGTGACGAAGACGTCGTGGTCGCCGACTTTGGTTTGGAGGATCTGCTGCTGGGCGGCTCGCCCAGCTTGTCGAAGCCCGTTATTGCGAGCTTGTCGGCTGGCCTCCTCTTGTTGTTGTAGTCGGCGCGCCTCCTCTTGCTGCTCCTCTTGCAGTCGGCGCACCTCGGAAGGTGGCGTTGAAGCCATGAAGATCTCGCGGGGGAGGAGGAAGCTTGCCAAGGTGGAGTCCGAGTTGGTGCTCGAACCGCCATCTGACTTAGTGTCGGACTCCGAGTAGTTTATCGGAGTTAGGATGACTCCGACCTCCCTAGATCCAATCTGAAACGGTTCATGACCGTGTCCAAACTGAATCGCTGGGGGTCGAGTCCGCTGCGCGGGTTGTAGATGCACAGCGTCGCCGAATCCGTACGGGAGATTGACGATCTCTCCCCCTCTCGGCCTAACCCGCGCTGGCTCAAGGCCTAGCGCGAGTCGGACGCCGAAGGAGAGAGTTGTCCCGATGTCCGGCGATGTGAGGGACTGTCGTAGTAGATCGTCGAAGGAGATGGCGACGTCCCTAGGGCCGACTGGCGCAACGCCGGCTAGGTCTTCGGCTGGCAAGATCGGATCTGCCTCAGCCAAAGAAAGGTTGCCGAGTTGATCGGCGACGAAATCAAGGCTCCCGAAGGTGATGGTGTCTCCGTTGGAGAACTTGTCGCCCTTGACTCCGTTGATGGGATCCATCGAATCTGTTGATGAAGAACTCGCCGGACCCCTACCTGGCGCGCCAACTGTCGATCCTTTGCACCGGCAATAATACTATGGGGGTACTCGGCGACTTGGAATTCGGTGGATTGCAGAGGAACACGAGGGAATTATACTAGTTCAGGCCCTCAATGTGAGGTAATACCCTACGTCCAGTTGAGGTGTTATTCCTCTGAGGTGGATTTGTGATCAATGATCTGGTTCGCCCTCATAGGGCGCCCTGCCTCCCTTTATATACTAGGGGACAGGGGTACATGGCAAGGATCCCAGTCGGATACGACCAAGGGATTTCCTTATTAGAGATAGAATCCTGTCCGACTAAGGCTATGTTTCCTTATTGTACAAGGCACAGCCTGCCGGGTGCTATCTTATCTCTAATTACATGATCTGGCCCATCCTCTATCCGAGTGGCCCATGTGCTTGTAGTGAGGTACCCGGGGCCCATGGCTCCCACAGGTCCGAGCCAGACACGCACTCCCGGCCCCAAGATTTGGTCCTTGCGGCCAGACCCAGTGCGCCTTCCTGGATGGATGAAATCCGGGCATATCTTCTTCGAGCGTATCTCCCCGAAGATGACGCGGAAGCAGAAAGGGTGGCGCGCTTGTCTAAGCGCTACGTCTTGGTAGATGGGGACCTCTACTGACGTGGCACCAACGGCGTCCTGCTCAAGTGCATTCCGCGCGACTCCAGTGTCAAGATCCTCGGAGACATCCATGAAGGGGAATGTGGCAGTCACGCCACATTTCGATCCCTGGTCAGTAAGGCTTTCCGGCAAGGATTTTATTGGCCCACAGCTTTGCAGGACACGTTCGGCCTCGTCCAGCGCTGCCGCGCATGCCAGTTTCATGCCAAGCAGAGCCACCAGCCGGCGTAGGCACTTCAGGTGATCCCCCTGTCCTGGCCCTTCGCGGTTTGGGGACTCGACATCCTCGGCCCCTTTCCCCGGGCGGTCGAGGGTTATCGACATCTATATGTCACCATCGACAAATTCACTAAGTGGCCGGAGGCATTCCCCGTGATCGACATCGACAGCACTCGGCGCTCAAGTTCATTCGGGGAGCCACCAGCCGCTTCGGAATCCCCAATCGCATCATCACTGACAACGGCACGCAGTTTACGAGCGAGCTCTTTGGCGAATACTGCTCCGACGTCGGCATCAGGCTCTGCTTCGCCTCTCCTGCCCACCCTGCTAGCAACGGGCAGGCTGAGTGGGTGAATGCCAAGATCCTGCGGGGCATCAAGACAAGGTCCTATAACGACCTCAAAAAACATGGCGTCAAGTGGATCGACGAGCTTCCGACGGTCCTCTGGGCGAATCGCACCACACTAAGCCGAGCGACCGGGGAGACCCCGTTCTTCCTGGTGTATGGGGCCGAAGCCGTTCTGCCATCAGAGCTCACCTTCGGCTCTCCCCGGGTACAACGCTACAGCGATGACCTCGACCATGACAACATGCAGCACGACAACCTCGACTTCCTTGAAGAGCGCAGGCGGCGCGCCTCACTCCGTGTCGCTCGTTACCAGCAGAGCCTCAAGCGCTATCATCAGTGTAAGGTCCAGGCCCGATCACTCTAGGTCGGGGACCTAGTCCTCCACTGTGTCCTCACACGTGCCGGAAAGAATAAACATTCCCCCATGTGGGAAGGCCCCTTCCTAGTGATCGGTGTCTCCCGACCGGGCTCGGTAAGACTGGGCCAAGAGGATGGGAC
The DNA here is from genome assembly GCA_003991445.1 of Oryza meyeriana var. granulata. NCBI lineage: Eukaryota > Viridiplantae > Streptophyta > Magnoliopsida > Poales > Poaceae > Oryza > Oryza meyeriana. The sequence goes on from RYFJ01000590.1 coordinate 12,944, forward strand.
CCCACTTCCCAATCCCTGGAACATCGAGCATCTTCACAAATTTTATCCGTGAACACATCCTGTAAGTTGCGGGGTGCTCGGGCCAACGTCGGATTTCTCCAAATCTCAGTGCTGGCCGGGAGCCCCCATGTGCATTCGCTTCCCTAAGCAGCTTTTTCAATGTCCTTCCGATCTCGTGCCCTTTGTCCTTTTCTGTGTGTTGTGTTCGTGGCGGTCTCCCCTTGGGGGCGTAATTGGGCCACGCCCGTGCGGCGGCTGGGTTTTGCGCATAATCATCAGTTCCCTACCAACGAGCTACCGTATCCCCTCCTACTAGGCCCGGGGCATTGTCTGTGCCACGGGGCCATGGGTGCGCCCCTCTACGCGGCGCCCCGGGCCCCGGCGGTTGCGGTGTCCCGCCTGGTTGGCTTCAGGCTCGGTTTTTTTTGGAGGTAGGGGGCGAAGTGCTTATGCACAATCTTTTCCTTCGCATGGTCGCGACCATGAGGAGGCCCTTGGGAGGTGGTAGACGTCACCGTTCGTAGCATGGAATGGACAAAGGAACGAGCCAAGTACCCTCACAGTTCATCGTGTGTAGATTAGACCCATCCTCGGCAGGCTTAAGTAGGGTGCTCGGGTCAGCGCCGTTTTTCTTTCCAAACCTGGACGCTGGCCGGGGGCCCCCATCTCAGATTTATTTCCGACGCAAATTCCTGGCCCAGGGGCTGGCAGCGCTCCTGGCCCCGGGATTGTGCTCGCGGAGCCACACCACCCTTTTCAACATTCAGATAAGTAATCTTATCCGACTTTAAACATTGCTCAATTTCTATTCTCTCCCCGTTTGTATGGCCGCGTGTTTCGTTCTCCTTGGCCCCGGAGGCAAAGCGGAATTTGCCGGAGCCTGGCGCGAGGGCCGCCGGCTTAGCGCTGCCCCGGTTGCCGAGGCCAGTTGGCCAGGTCGTGGACCGCGCCCCGGGCACTGTCGATGCCCCGGGGTCTCGGGCAGGGCCCCCATCGGGCCAGCCTAGATTCCCGGGGCGGGCAACGGTGTTCGGCCTGGCCAGCTCCACCCCGACCACCGCCGAAGCGCTGGGTGCTTCGCTGTCTGGCTACCCCCATGCACGGTCAAGGTCGGTTCCCGAGGGGCTCCTGGCGAGTCAAAGGCACGAGCTTAGCACTTCGGTCATACCTAACCCACGCGGGGCATTTTTCGTATTTTCTCTCTCTTCTAGCAGTCTTTTCCCACGGCCTCACTGCGCTCCTGGGGCCAGTAGCGCTCGGGGGCATGGAGGGCCCCCGGGCCCGAAAGACGGACTTACCTTTTCCGCAAGACTCACGCTCAGTTACTCGCTGTCGATGTTTTACACCGGCAATATTAATATGGGGCTACTCGGTGGCTGGAAACTCGGTGGATTGCAAAGGAACACAGGGAGATTTTATACTGGTTCAGGCCCTCGATGTGAGGTAATACCCTACGTCCAGTTTATATGTATTCCTTTGAGGAATTATGGTGGCGATTCTGATGAACCGTATGGCTCTGCCCTCAAGGGGTGCCCTGTGTCCCCTTATATACTGGGGGACAGGGTTACAAGGTAGGAGTCCCAACCGGATACGGCCAAGGGATTTCATCTTAGAGATATAACGCACCCGACTAGGACTGTATATTCCTTTCTATACAAGGCAAAGTTTGCCGAATCTAGCTATATCTCTAATTACAAGGCTAGGCCCATCCTCTATCCGAGTAGCCCATATGCTTGTCATGAGGTACCCGGGGCCCATGGCACCCACAGTAGCGCCTGAGACCTTCATAGTTGAGTCACAGCTGATGCCGAGTGCTCATCCTCCACGGTGAAGTCTTCCCGAGTGCATTGCTCCCGAGTACTCTTTGTCCGAGTGCTGCTTCTCCCGAGTCCTGCTTCATGTCAGCTGGCAGTGAGGCTATGAAGGGCTCCATATAGAAGTTTGAATAGTGTGCGCCAAATAGGTGCACCTATTAGGTGTAGCCCCCGACTTTGTGCTTAATTGTGAAGACAATTAAACATAAAGTCAAAGATCTTTAACCTTGTAGTCCTTCCCGAGTAGATTACTACTGGTATATGAGACTCTTCGGTATCATGTCAACCGGAATATGATTTATAGTCTTGCCGAGCAGGGAACTACTCGTATGTAGGACTCTTCGATTTCATGTCAGTCGGAATGTGTGTTTATAGTCTTGCCAAGTAGAATACTACTCGTATATGGGACTCTTCAGCATCATGTCAGCTGGAAAGAAGGGGTTTGTAGTCTTTTCCGAGTGGCATCCCACTCAGAAGTTAGGCTCCTCCGCATCATGTCAGCGGGAAAAGATATTTATAGTCTCTCCCGAGTAGTGCACTACTCGAAAGTTAGACTCTTCCGCATCATGTCAGCGGGTAAAATGTTGCTCATGGCAACCGATGGCCACGCATGTAGGCCGAGTACCACTTTATGAAAATAAATCCACGGCGTGGTCAGGTGTACCCGAGAAAGATACCTGCATCCCCAATTTTATTGAAGACCAGCTTGTGATCCATGTAAGGATATATCCTCGAGACCTAGTGGATAAAACAAATACCCAAACATATATGTTTAGCAATAAGGCTCTGATGAAGCATATCTGTTTACCTCATCGGCTCCTGTTGGTAGCACCAGCGCTATAATTTCAACTCAGCCTGCGGGCGGCCCACATGGAGCATGCTACTGTAGGAACTCATATCTTGGTGGCTGCTACAAAATAAGCCGGCCTGAGCCGACCTATCCGGCATAGCTCTATAGAAGTATCATCCATCGCATGTCAGTAACCGCAATCAGCCAGAGAAATCCTTATTCGCAAGCCTTTCCGACTTATGTTCTGGATGCAACCTGGTTGCCACAGGTGCCCGAGCAAGTATGTTGCAGGATCTGCTTGCCCTCCTCAGGTGTGACGTAGTGCATGAGAACTTCGGATGCGCTCTGACGATGTAAGTCTTCTCTGACTTCAGGAGAGCCGAGCAAGGTACTCGACCCTTGCATTAGCATAGGATTTGGCTAGCGACCCTCATGGGGCATACCCTACCCAATAGAGTTATAGCCAAGCGAGGTACCCGAATCTTGCATTAGCATAGGATTCGCCTAGCAACCCTCATGGGGCGTACCCAACCTGACAGAGTTGTGACCAAATAAGGTACCCGAATCTAGCATTAGCATAGGATTCGGCTGGCGACCCTCATGGGGCGTACCTCACCCAGCCGAGTGATATACGACCCCGACTAGTGCCGGAAGTCGGTTGTCAGCTCACATGGAGCGTAGCCGGGGAAGATGACGTCCCGACTGGCGCAAGTACTTGGTAAGTAGCCCTCGTGGAGCATCCCGAGTGTATTTTGGCAGACTTGTCCAGCCCCCGAGCGTAGGAGATAGGCTCGTAGCCCTGAGTTCCTGTCACGCGTATCCGGAGCTGGGCCTACAATATAAAGATATTGGATGAGTAGCATCTGATGATGAAAACAATCATCCGAATAAAATGTATTTTACAATATATGTAAATACATGTTCTTCCTCTTATTGATATTAATTTCCCCGAGTAGTTGACCCCTTACGTTTAAGCACTCTGCCCAACTAGTCATAGCTCCCTAGCATCGGGAGTTGGCTCATGGCTCTTTCCCAGACACACGTTTTGGGTGACTTGAGTTCGTCTTTCATAGAGCAAAGTTTCACGGATCAGGATTTATGCTACTCGAGTACTTTTGCAATCATTTAAGAGCAAAAATAGAGAAGAGTGCAGCTTGTGCACCTATTAGGTGTAAGCGGTATTGGCAAGGCCGAGTGAAGAAATATTTATCAGGAAGCGACTTAGCTGTTCGGTATTTCGGAGTGGGGATGCCATCCTTGCGTTTGAGCTTATGAGCCCCCGAGCATGTCACTTGTTGTTCTGATAATCTTCAGTTGTTGAAGGTCGAAGACGATTGTGACCGACTGCCACAATGAAGCCGTCTGACTTGCGTTTGCGATTCGCGGCTTTAGTCGGGACCGCGTCGTTGGTGCCCTCCTGCTTCTTCTGTCAGGATGCCTTTTTATCTTCAAGGGCCTCAGCAACAGCGTGGGCTGAGTCGGCGTATTTGTTCGCCATGTCGAATAGAGCCTTGACAGAGTTGGGAGGCTTCCGAGAGAATTTGTCAATGAACGAGGTGTCTTTGACTCCTTTTCGAAAGGTGGTGATGACGACCTCGTCCTTGATGTTCGGGATTGAATTTTTCTTCTCAGAGAACCTGTTGATGAAGTTATGAAGAGACTCATTCTTCCTTTGATGCAACTGATATAAGTCGTACTCGGAAGATGGCCTCTCGTATGTTCCCTGGAAGTTGGTGATGAAGCGTTCCCGGAGTTCTCCCCAGGAGTCGATTGATTGCTTGGGAAGTCCTGTTAGCCATGTCCTCGCTGAGTCGGCTAAAGCGACTGGGAGGTAGTTAGCCATGACTTTGTGATTTCCCCCAGCTGCTTGGATCGCCAGAATGTAGACCGTGAGCCAGGACTCGGGATTGGTCTTGCCATCGTATTTGTCGATGCCTGTAGGCTTGAAACTCGACGGCTAGTCGACCTGTTGTAGCTCCTGGGTGAAGGCCGGTATGCCTTCGTCTTTATGAGGGCTCCGACTCCGAATATGGTGGTGAAACCGCTCGTGGTGGAGGCCGAAACGCTTGTTCTTGTCTTCCAGTTGGCATTGCTCATCTTCTTCTTGTTCACGGCGCCGAGCAATGATGTCTTGCCGAAGGTCGCGCCGTAGTCGGTCTCGGAGGTCCTGATCGTCCCGACGGTTGCTTTGACGTTGCTGGTTGTCGTTGGGGTTGCCGAGTGACACCTGACGTGCCTCCGTATGCGGCTGACTAGAGCCAGCCGCTCGGCGTCGCTTTGAGGTAGATGAGACTGCCGTTGGGGATGTCGACCGGTTGGTTGGTATGAGGGTATCACCCGACTGTTGGTGCTGCTGACATGCAGCAGCGGTAAGCATGGCTTTTATCCTTGTGATGGTCGGGGTGGCCTGGTGATCAGGCCCAAGTTGGATCGTGTCCAGTAGGGTTGCGGCGGCCACGATGTTCTGTTGTGGCGTGACGAAGACGTCGTGGTCGCCGACTTTTGTTTGGAGGGTTTGTTGCTGAGCGGTTCGCCCAGCCCTGCGTAGGCCGTCGTTGCGGGCGTGTAGGCGTCTTGCTTCTTCCTCTTGTTCTCGCAGTTAGCAGGCTTCCTCCTCTTGTTGCTTGTGTAGTCGGCGTGATTCCTGAGTAGGAGTAGAGCCTTTGGATGCCATGAAGATTTCTCGTGGCAGGGAGAAGCTTGCCAAACTGCTGTCCGACTTAGAGTCGGAATCCGACTGAGAGTCGTAGTCGGAATAGTTGATGGGGGTGATTATAACTCCGACCTCCCTAGATCCGATCTCGGCCGGCTCTTGACCGTATCCGAGTCGAACTCCAGGGGATCGGGTTTGCCGCGTCGGATGTAGATTGTAGATATCCGTGGCGTCGCCGAGTCCGAATGGGAAATTGACGATCTCTTCCTTTTTTGGCCCGATCTCGGCCAGGTCAAAACCGAGTCCGAGTCGAACACCGAAAGAAAGAGTTGTCCCTAGACTCGGGCATATTGGCGGTTGCCACAGTAAGTCAATGAGGGTTGCTGCAGCGTTGTGTGGACCGACTGGCGCAGAGTCGGCCGGTTCCTTGGCAAATCAGATCGAGTCCGAGTCAGCCAAGGTGAGATTGCCGATCTGGTCGGCGACGAAGTTGAGGCTTCCAAATGCAATTGTATCTCAGGGGGAGAGTTTGCCGCCGTCGACTCCGGTTGCTGGATCCATCGAGCTTGTAGATGTAGATCGCGCCGGAACCCCTACCTGGCATGCCAACTGTCGATGTTTTACACTGGCAATATTAATATGGGGCTACTCGGCGGCTGGAAACTCGGTGGATTGCAAAGGAACACAGGGAGATTTTATACTAGTTCAGGCCCTCGATGTGAGGTAATACCCTACGTCCAGTTTATATGTATTCCTTTGAGGAATTATGGTGGCGATTCTGATGAACCGTATGGCTCTGCCCTCAAGGGACGCCCTGTCTCCCCTTATATACTGGGGGACAGAGTTACAAGGTAGGAGTCCCAACCGGATACGGCCAAGGGATCTCCTCTTAGAGATATAACGCACCCGACTAGGACTGTATATTCCTTTCTATACAAGGCAAAGTTTGCCGAATCTAGCTATATCTCTAATTACAAGGATAGGCCCATCCTCTATCCGAGTGGCCCATATGCTTGTCATGAGGTACCCGTGTGGGTGCCATGGGCCCCGGGTACCTCATGACAAGCATATGGGCCACTCGGATAGAGGATGGGCCTAGCCTTGTAATTAGAGATATAGCTAGATTCGGCAGACTTCGCCTTGTATAAAAGGAATATACAGTCTAGTCGGGTACTTATCTCTAGGGAGATCTCCTATCGTCAATCCGATGGGGACTCCTATGTCCTTGTCCAGTATATAGGGAGGCAGGGCGCCCCATGAGGGCAGAAGAGGCTCATAGAAGCAAACGGCCATACAGTGTCATCAGAACTACCACCGTATATCCTCAAATGGGGGGGGAATACAATCAAACTGGACCGTAGGTTTACCTACATCGAGGGCCTGAACCGTATAAAATTTCCTTGTGTTTCTTTGCAATCCACCGCATTTCCCATCCGCCGAGTACGCCCCTATATTTATTGCCGGTGTAATACATCGACAGTTGGCGTGGCAGTAGGGGCTTCGCGCGATCTACATCTACAAGCTCGATGGTCCGCAGCAACCGAAGTCGACGGCGCAAACTCCCCCCGGAGATACAATCGCATTCCAGAGCCTTGACTTCGTGTCGCCGGACCAGATCGGCAATCTCACCCGGGCCCGACACACGGACCCATCCAACGCGGCCGAGGAACCAGTGACTCGGCGCAGTCGGCCCAACACGACGCTGCCGGCAATCTTCGACGAACAATGGCGCGGCGATCTCCATACGCCCGAGTCCAGGGACACTCTTCCTTTCAGTGTTTCCGACTCGGACTCGGTTCTGAGCCGGCAAGAGATCGGGCCGAGAAGGGAAAGAGATCGTCAACTTCCCGTCGGACTCAGCGAGCGAGGATAATCTACAATCTACATCGACGCGGCAACCCGATCCCCTGGGAGTTCGACTCGATACGGCTCCGAGCCGCTTCGAGATCGATCTAGGAGGTCGGAGTTGGTAATCACCCCATCAACTTTCCGACTAGATTCCAGTCGGACTTGACTACCAGTCGGATTCCCGACTAGTCGGATACCAGCTCGGCAAGCTTCACTTCCGCCGGCGAGAAATTTTTTCATGGCATTAGAGGCTCTCTCCTATTCAGCAATCATGCGACGACACGAGCCCAAGAGGAGAGGCCTGCCGCCTTGCGCAAGAACAACAGGAGAAAGAAGCAAGACGCCTGCACGCCGCAACGTACGATCTACGCAAAGGCTGAAGCAAAACCGCTCAGCAGCAACATTCTCCAAACCCGCCGAGTCGGCGACCACGATGTCTTCGTTACTCCCGAACAGAACATCGGGCCGCTGCAACCCTACTGACACAGTCCAGCTTGGGCCTGATCATCAGGCCACCCGCGATCGCAAGGATAAAAGCCATGCTTACCGGGCTGCTGGCATGTAGCAGCACCAACAGTCGGGAGATACCCTCATACCGGAGAACCGGTCGGCATCCCCAATGGCAGTCCGCTCGTCTACCTCAAGGCTGACGCGGTGACCGGCTCTAGTCCAGTGCAAACGGAGTCACGCCAAACGTCATTCGCAACCAACCAACAACGCGGGCAACGTGAAGTGACGTCGGGACAACCGGGTCTCCGGGCAACTATGGTGGTGATCTCGGCAGGACACAATGCTCGCGCTCGCGAACGAGAAAGAAGACGAGAAACGGCCAACTAGAAGACGAGAACGAGCATTGTCGGCCTCCACACACGATGGTTTCGCCGCCGTAGTCGGGGTCGGAGTCTCATGAGACGAAGGCATACCGGCCTTCACCAGGAGGCTACCAACAGTCGACTGGCCGTGGGTATTCAAGCCCTACAAGCATCGAAAATACGACGACAAGACCGATCCGAGTCCTGGCTCACAGGCATACACTCTGGCAATCAGCTGCTGGAGGTGACCACAAGTCATGGCTTAAACTACCTCCTAGGTTGCTCTAGCGCTCAGCGAGACATTGGCTAACAGGAGCTTCCCAAGCATCAATCGGCTCTTGGGGAGAACTCCGGGAACGTTTCAATCACCAATTTCCAGGGAACATACGAGAGGCCCATCTTCTGAGTAAGACCTATATCAGTTGCGTCCAAAGAAGAACGAGTCTCTTCGTGACTTCATCAAGAGGTTTTCTGAGAAGAGGAACTCAATCCCGAACTCAGGATGAGGTCGTATCGCGCCTTTCAAAAGGGTCAAAGACACTCGTTCATCGACAAATTCACGCGAAGAACTCCAACTCTGTCAAGGCCTATTCCGAACATGGCAAACAAGTACGCCGACGTCGGCCCACGCTGTTGCCGGGCCCTCGATGACAACAAGTCACCCTGACAGAAGAAGCAGGGGAGGGGGGACGACACGACGACGCGTCCCAACTAAAAGCTGGGAATCGAAAACGCAAGTCAGACGGCTCCATTGTGGCAAGTCGGTCACGACCCGCCTCGACCTTCAACAACTGAGGATTAATAGACAACAAGTTGACATGCTCGGGGCTGCACAGCTAAACACGGGAGCATCCCCACTCCCAAATACCGAACAGCTAAGTCGTTTTCTGATAAACATCTCCCTCACATCGCTTTGCTAGTGCCACAGCCGCTTACACCTATAGGTGTATAAGCTGCGCATTTAACTTTTTTTTCCGTTTTTGCTCTTAAATGATTTACAAAAGTACTCGAGTAGCATAAATCTCGATCCGTGAAACCTGGCTCCATGTAAGACGAACTCAAGTCACCAAACACGCGTGCCTGGGAAAGAGCCATGAGCCAACTCCCGACGCTAGGGGCTATGACTAGTCGGGCAGACTGCTTAACGTAAGGGGTCAACTACTCGAGAAATTAATATCAAAAGAGGAAGAACACGTATTTACATACATTGTATACATTTATATTCGGATGATTGTTTCATCATCAGATGCTACTCATCCGATATCTTTATATTGCAGGCCCAGCTCCGATATGCGTGACAGGAACTCAGGCTGCGAGCCTATCTCCTACGCTCGGGGGCTGGACAGTCTGCCGAAAACACTCGTCTCCATGAGGCTACTTACCGAGTACTTGCGCCAGTCGGACGTCAATCTTCCCGACTACGCTCCATGGGAGCTAACAATCGGCCCCCGGCGCCAGTCGGGGCTGTATACCACTCCGGCTTAATAGGGTATCCGCCGCCATGAGGGTCGCCAGCCGAATCCTACGCTAATGTTAGGTTCGGGTACCTTATTTGGTTCACGGTTCTGTCAGGTTGTGGTACGCCCCATTGAGGGATCGCTAGCCGAATTCCTATGCTAATGCAAGGTTCGGGTGCCTAGCTGGCCTATAATTCTGTTGGATAGGTACGCCCCGTGAGGGGTCGCCAGCCGAACCCTCTGCTAATGCCAGGTTTCGGTACCTTGTTCGGCTTTACCCAAGTCAGAGAAGACTTATATCGTCAAAGTGCATCCAGAGTTCTCATGTACTGTGTCCACACCTGAGGAGGGCAAGCAGATCCTGCCATTATACCCACTCAGGCTTACGTGGCAACCAGTTTGCATCCAGAACGTAAGTCGGAAAGGCTTGCGAATAAGGATTTCTCTGGCTGATTTGCGGTTACCAACACCAAAAAACTCATCCTGACATGCGATGGATGATACTTCCTAGAGCTATGCTGGAGTTGGTTCAGGCGACTTACTTGGTAATAGCCACCAAGACATGAGTTCCTACAGTAGCATGCTCCATGTGGCCGCCCGCAGGCTGAGTTGAAATTACGCGCTGGTGCTACCCACAGGAGCCGATGAGGTAAACAGATATGCTTCATGAAGAGGCCTTATTGCTAAACATATATGTTTGGGGTATCGTCTTATCCACCAGGTCCAATCGAGGATACATCCTTACAGGATCACAAGCTGCCTTCATTAAAATTGAGATGCAGGTATCTTCTCTCGAGTTACACCTAACCACGTAATGGATTTATTTTTCATACAGTGGTACTTCGGCCACATGCGTGGCCAACCAGTTGCCATGAGCAACATTATTCCCGCTGACATGACGCGGATGAGTCTAACTTTCGAGTAGACACTACTCGGAAGACTATAAATTTCTCATTCCCGCTGACATGACGCGGATGAGTCTAACCTTCGAGTAGTGCACTACTCGGAGAGACTACTAAAATTCTTATTCCCGCTGACGATGATGTGGAAGAGTCTAACTTCCGAATGGGACGCCACTCGGGACAAGACTATAAAACACCTTTTCCGGCTGACATGATGCCCGACGAGTCTAATTTTCGAGTAATATACTACTCGGGAAAGACTATAAACACCCCCTTTCCAGCTGACAATGACGCTGAAGAGTCCCATATACGAGTAGCATCCTACTCGGCAAGACTATAAACAACACATTCCGACTGACACAAAGTCGAAGAGTCCTACATACGAGTAAGTTCCCTACTCGGCAAGACTATAAATCATATTCCGGTTGACATGATACCGGAAGAGTCTCATATACCAGTAGTATCTACTCGGGAAAGACTACAAGGTTAAAGATCTTTGACTTCATGTTTAATTGGTTTTCACAATTAAGCACAAAGTCGGGGCTACACCTAATAGGTGCGCCTATTCGGCGCACACGTTTCCAACATCTTACATCGAGACCTTCATAGCCTCGCTGCCAGCTGACATGAAGCAGACTCGGGAGAAGCAGCACTCAGACAAAGAGTACTCGGGAGCAATGCACCTCGGGAAGACTCCCGTTGGAGGATGAGCACTCGGCATCAGCTGTGACTCAACTGTGAAGGTCTCGGGGGCTACTGTGGGTGCCATGGGCCCCGGGTACCTCATGACAGCATATATGGGCCACTCGGATAGAGGATGGGCCTAGCCTTGTAATTAGAGATATAGCTAGATTCGGCAGACTTCGCCTTGTATAGAAAGGAATATACAGTCCTAGTCGGGTTACGTTATATCTCTAAGGGGAGATCTCCTAGTCGTAATCCGATGGGACTCCTACCTTGTAACCTTGTCCCCCAGTATATAAGGGGAGGCAGGGCGCCCCATGAGGGCAGAAGAGCTCATAGAAGCACACGGCCATACAGTTCATCAGAACTACCACCGTATATCCTCAAAGGAATACATACAAACTGGACGTAGGGTATTACCTCACATCGAGGGCCTGAACCAGTATAAAATTTCCTTGTGTTCCTTTGCAATCCACCGAGTTTCCATCCGCCGAGTAGCCCCAATATTTTATTGCCGGTGTAAAACATCGACAACCCGGGGCCCATGGCACCCACACTCGCGGTCCGGGGACCGAGTTCCCGGGGCGAGCAACTATCACGCTCGCTGCCCTCGGGGACCGAGCTCCCAGGGCAGGCAGCTACCCTAGGCCCTGGAAAGGGGACTTAGGCGCTACGGCCGTTCACGGCTGCTGGCGCTCGGAGTCGCATGGCATCTAATACTCGGCGTTCCTGGGCCGAGAAATCGAAAAAAAAAACACAACAAGAGCGCAGACATACAGCAACTTCCAGAACAACACAATAAGCAAAGGTACGAAATGTAAACATGATTATATACATGATGCAAATGTTTCTCTTTGTACAAGATAGGTAAAATCAGAGCGCAAGCACGAGCGGAGGCCGGGAGGTGTCGTCGTCCGGGGGGAGGTCACTCGTCTTCCTTGGATCGGACCCTGGGCGGTGTCAGAAGGGGACTGCTGTCTTTCTCGGACTCCTCGTCGGTCATTGGCTCCACGAGGTGCTCGCCGTGGTCGAAGAACCCTGCCACCGTTGCAGCGGCCTTGCCCATGGCTTTCCGTGCCTCGTCTTCCCCTTCGGCTGGGAATCCCTTGAGCACCGGGGCCAGGGAGAAGGCGGCGTCCCGGGCCCAGTAGCACCCGAGAACATACTCCGCCACCCGAGCGGCGAGCTCTCTCCCTTCCTTCACCAGAACTTTGTGAACTTGCTGGGGGAGCAAGTCCAACGTACACAGCAAATCGCCGAGCTCCACCAGCTCTTTGCCAACCCTGGTGGGCCCCCCGGTTTCCGCGGAGGTGCCCGGACGCCGATGCGGTGGAGAGACCTCCAGACCCTGAAGCTATACTGCCCTAGGTAGGCTGCGACGTCGCGGTCGCTATTCTTCCGGAGGGCGAGGCTATTTTGCACCAACGTCAGCCATTTTTCCGCCTTGGCCAGCTTCTCGACCAAGCTCGCTACACTTATCGGTGTCAGGAGGCCGGCTTGAACGCAGCCCACGCCGCGCCCCCGCGCCACGACCTCAAAGTCGGCCACGCGCTTCCGGGAGGCCGGCCTCCGCCCTCCCGCATGCTCCGCCAACCGGGACTCGCGCGGCCTTCAACGCCGCCTCGCGCGGGCGAGGGGAGTTCCCCTTGTCCTCCACGGCCACCTCCTGCGTTGCGGGGGCCTCGGCCTTGGCGTTGATGTCGGTGGCCAGTAGCTTCACCTGCTCCACCTCGCGCCTATGGTCGGTTTCCCGCTCCTGGAACCTGGCTTCCTGCTCCTCAAGGTCCGTTTCCCAGGACACCAGCCTCTCCTTCTCGCTCAAGAGGCGGCTCATGCCGTCCTGGGCAATGGCGTAGGAAAGGCTGGCGGCCTCCTCGCGAACCACCGTGGCTTCCTCGTGTGCGGTGATCTCATGCATCCCGGGCCGCGAGCCCGGCCTCTTGGACCCGGACGCGATCCTCCCGGGAGGATATTTCCTTCTCCCGCGCCTCCATCTCGGACCGGGCGCGGGAGGCCTCGTCGGCGGCAGATTTGGTGGCGACCTCCAACTGGACGACGCGCCTCTCCGCTGCCTCGATCTCTAGCCGGCGGGTTGCCACGAAGATCTCGGTGGCGACTGTACGGGCGGTGAGCTGCTGCATCGCCATTGCGATCCCTGTGCAGTCAAAGAATTTTGACTAAGTGGGCTTCAGTTTTCCACGCTCTGGCAGCGATGGCGTGCGCTGTCACATCTTCATAACCTAGCCGCACGCAGCAGCCGAGCGAGGCGACGGCTAGACGTTCCTCTGCGCGGCTCAGCAGGCGGCCACGTGCATGCGACAAGACATATCGTACCTAGAAAAGCTTTCTCTTGGTATGTGTACTAGGCACTGTGGACTCCCCTTGGACTGTGAAAGGAGGATCCATGCCAGCAAAGAAAGGGGAGTTCGGCTTCTGGATGGAGGGGAGCTTCTAGAGAGATCTAGTTCCCAAGTTAGGGCTATCTCCGGAGCACCCCTCAAGAACATCTTGTAAGATCAAACCGCATTCATCTCACACATAACAGATACACACAAGAGTAGGGTATTACGCCTCCGCGCGGCCCGAACCTGTCTACTTCTTCTGTCTCCCTTGTGTGCCATCGACTAGAAGCCGTAACCGTCCTGTGAACCACTCCCCTGGCCGAACCTCAAAGGGGGGTCCCCAGACTCCCCACGGTTGGAGTTCCCTCCTCCGACAGCGCCGCCCTGAGTTTTCATTATTTTTTTAGTTTGATTTCATGATTAGTTGTAATGTTAGGATGTTTGCTTGGGGTTAGTTGGTGGCATACCAATCTTGTTGTGGTGTGTCCGCCGTAATTAGGAGTTGAACTGGCTTTTCCTCATGTTTCCAACTATAAATTTCAGTTAATTTAATGCAGCCACTTAATTATCACTCCTGTTTCTGAGCCACCTGTTTTTCTTTTTCCCCTTCCACTGCTATCCCCTTTAGATGGTGAACACGAGGAACGGTAACCACGCTGCTGTTGACACCGAAAACCACTGGCAGCATCGGGGACGAGCCGATGATATGGTTCGACGTCGAAAGCGCATTTATTGGGATTCATTCTTAATCCATATTTCTTTGCCCTTTCCAGCACTTTTCGCAAATCGGCTATATGGCTTTCATCACTCTTAGATTTAACCACTACATCATCGATGTAAATTTCCACTAATAAACCGATGAGATCATGAAATATATAATTCATCGCCCTCTGATACGTCGCACCGGCATTCTTTAATCCAAACGTCATTACTACCCACTCATACAAGCCGATAGCTCCAGGACACCGGAACGCAGTCTTATGTATATCTTCTTCTGCCATAAAAATTTGATTGTATCCTGCATTGCCATCCATGAAGCTAATAATCTTTGGCCTGATGCCTGCATCCACCAATAAATCTGCTATTGGCATCGGGTACTCATCCTTGGGGGTAGCTTTATTCAAATCCCAGAAATCGATACATATTCTCAACTTTCCATTCTTCTTTCCCACCGGGACGATATTAGAAACCCACTCCGCATATCGGCACGGCCTTATAAACTTTGCATCATATAACCTCGTGATCTCTGCTTTGATTGGCTCATATAACTCCGCCTTAAATCTCCTTGGAGCCTGTTTAAACGGCTGATATCCGGGTTTAATAGGAAGCCGATGTTCAACAATCGATCGGCTTAATCCTGGCATCTCATGATATTCCCAAGCAAAACAATCCCGATACTCTTTTAACAATTTTATTAATTCCTCACGAAACTCAGGACACAATTTTTTACTTATGTACATCGGCCTCGGCCTATCTCCTGGTCCTATATCAATCTCTTCCAAATCATCGGCTGACGTAAACCCTTGTCCTGCTTCCCGATCGAAGTCTTCATAGTGCCCATGCAGAGAATAATTCCGAGCCGACTGTGCCGGATCGGCTGTATTTCTTGACTGATGATCCTAAGATAATCCCCTTCCCATACTTTTCCAGACAAGCAATCGACACCATCGGCCTCCCAGACTGGCAAATCGGTCATTGCAATGTTAGTTGATTGATCTGCTAGGATTACCTCCACTTGATCTCTTTGCCACTGTATCAGACTCTGATGCATCGTCGAGGGCACACAACAGTTCGCATGAATCCAATCCCTGCAGAAGATCCAAAACTATAGCGATCCTTTCCATCGATAACAAAAAAGGTGGTAGTAATGTTTTGTGTCCCCACGTTAATTCCACATTTAATACGCCTTCGTCTCCGATGGATTCCCGCCGAAATCTTTCAACACCAATATTTCGTCTTGATCAATCTTCAGCGGTTTTCCCAAGCTTCCGATACGTAGCATACGCGCATTAGCCCAGATTAACAGCTGCTCCCCCATCAAGTAGTCTACGCATCTTCGTCAATCGGCTTCCCATCCACTAGCCTTGATATATAATGGCTTCAGGTGCCGATGCTTTGATTCTTTGGGTTTATTAAATATAGCTTGATCGGGTTGCAGCGTCAACTGAGCAAAAACTTCCTCAATCTCTTCATCAGATGAAAGTGCTTTATACTCCCGAGCAAACGAAACCATGTCTACTGGAGCACGATGGATCAACCTCACGTCACTTTCTTCACGCGCCATACCCGCTTAACCCTCTTGTGACGATGATCGGCTTCTCTGTGATCTTGTCGTTGTTCTTCCTGTTGCTCTCGGTGCCGTAGCCGCTGGGCCCTTCTTTTCTAATTCTTCAGAAATTCCACTAGACACCACTGAGGATTTTGGATCTTCTGTTTCTCACGTACTTCCTCATCATCTTGCTCAAAGAACTCTAACCTCGTGGACGGCCCTAACAACCATACTGATGCCCGTCTTTTAGCAGCCGATCCTGCGAAAATCTTTCTGCTAAACATGCCGATACCATATTACTACACTCGGGACAATCTTGAATTGATGGCAACCTCATACCCTGATCCCAACAGAACCTAAAAAACGGGCAATCCCAATGCGGATTATATCTTCCCCTGTCTGGCTCAATCCCCCGTTCCTCGTACCTTGAATATTTTTCTATCAGGTTCGATGAAGTAATTCTTGATTTCCTGTCCCAACGCCTTCCTCCATCGGCCTGATCCCTTGACGACCCTGCATAAACCATATTCACAGGGAATGGATGTCCATCAATTTTCATCAGCTTCTTGTCTTCAAATTTGATTCTCCCATGTTCAACAGCCAATTGAATTTGTTGCCGAAAAGCTTTGCACTCGTTGGTGTGGTGTGGATATCGTGTTATGCCACTTGCAGTATCTCTTCCCTTCTTCAGTCTTCGGCTGATGGAATTATATGATTTGCGGAAGCTGTATCTGTTTCTACTCTTGCAAGTGTGTCAACAGATCGAAATGATTTATCGGCTTTATGATGTCAAAGTCATATCGCTCCTCTTTTGCCGATATCCTTCACCCACGGGCATGATACTGATTCTTGTTTCTAGCCCACTCTGCCAATCAAACTCACATCGGTCCTTCATTATCTGAGTCCGATGATAAACTTGTACCTGAGCAACCCTTCTCTGAAATTTTATCCTTTTTTGCTTCTTGAAAAATCGGCTTTCATGAGCCGATACCGGCTTCTGTACTAGGTGCGCCAAACTTTCGAACTCCTGCGATGAAACCTCTCTTTAATAGGCACTAAGAGACCCTGGAAAGCCAAATCGGCTAGATGTCCATCGCTCAGATTCAAACTGTAACATCAGTTTCTAACATCCCAAAACCGCTGGTACGTATTCGGTATCGTTTCGTCTGGCTCTTTGCCTAACCGATGTTAGAATCTGTCAGTCTCATCTCATGTATCCAGCGAGAAGTAGGTGAAATTGTTTTTCTAGATCGGCCCATCCCCGAAACTGAAGGTGCAAAGAAGAAAACCCCTGTAAAGCCGACCCAGACAGTGACAAGGAACAAATCTAACTGATCTCAGAGCCTTCTTCGGCCGATGCTTTCCACACTGCGCCAAGAATCGGCTAATATGCTCTACTGTTTCAGAGATATGTTTCTTGTCCTGAGAACTTAGAAAATATCGGGACTCTGTATCGCGCGCAATAGGAACCCTGTCAAACACTCAGGATTATGGACGTGATACATAATGTTTGCTCCTTTGGTTTTATCCCAAACTGTTCTCTTACTATCTCTGCAACCCTTGCCGATAAGTCTTCTTCCCTTGATATTGTATAGGCGGAGTTTGTAATCGATTCGGCCTTGGATATTCTCTCTGATAATTACCTGAATCGGCAATACTCCTGGGTAATTCTGCTGATATCCCCCATAATAAGCCGTTTGATGGTATCCCGCAGGATATCTGGTGCCCCCCAGCCTGATTTTGCGAAATACAAATTTTCCGGTATATCTTTTCTGGGGGCATAAAGTAACTTGATTTGGCTCCATCTTTGGTGGGAGATAGACAGGACCTCGGTAGGCTCTTGAGAATGTGGATTCCATCCACTGCCTTCTTGATGAGGTTAGCAGCGTGTTTCACCAAGATGCTGATTGTTGATGAGCGCGTGATGTACTGCTTCATTCACCATCTCCTGTAAAGGTTTTATCGGTGGACTCTCAGGTGGTGTACAGCTCGATTCTCCTACCAGAATTGGTTTTGGAAATTGAGATTTTTGAATCGGCCCTTGTCGTGTCATGCCAAAAGATTCCAAGCAGAGTTTCTGAAAATTGGCCATACTTTGCTCGACTTGCTGCTTCTGTTCGTCAGTTTAATCTTCCATATTGACCGGAATCACGTTGTCTGTCTTGATCTCTTTCCCGGCCATGCTGAAATTCCTGTCCCACTGGGCGTGCCAAAAACGTGTTGACACCGAAAACCACCGGGCGCTCGGGGACAAGCCGATGATATGGTTCTGTCTTGAGCACGCGAAGGCCTGGGAGATTTGCTTAACTCCAGTGCAGGTCCTAAATCTTGAGGTTCATAGGCGTGCCAATCAATTTGAACCCTGCAATTGACAAGGAGTAGAAGTATTAGACCAGTGAGCCAATCGGCTGGAAGCCGATTTGGACTCATCTCATCAGCCGATGGCCGCTATGAGCTGGAGCACCTTATACATCGACCGGGAGCTGATGATGGCATAAATAGGCAAAGTAAATCAATTAGCTACACTCTGGCCGATTGCAATAATAGTGTAGATAAAGAAAATAATATTGAATAATGCAATCGGCTTTATCCAGCTTCCGATGAGACGAAACTAGTAGCTACCGATGTTGTACTGTTGACACCAACCTTGATAGACCGGACCGAACCGAGACAGTATAAAGTTAGCGTTAACAAGCAAGACCGACTAGAAACTAGATTAATCGTGCTGGCCATAATAAGATCGGCTGGATACAGAATAAAGATAGACAATAAACTAAATAGTGTGGCTAGGAAATCAACACAAGCAATGTAAATAAAAATTCAGCCGACTGCCGATAGAAAAATGTGTATCGGCTGAAAAGCCGATAGTGATGTAAAACGTGCCAAAAGTGTGGGAACAAATGCCAGTCGACTTTATTTGAAAAAGATAAACTTATCGGCTAGGCACTCCGATAAAACGTCGCATAAAACATCCCATTCGGCTTAACAAGGATAAATCTATTATTATCAGATCTAGTAGGTCGGGACCTGACCGATGCAACACAGATGATAATGATAGAAGAACTTTCGACAACCGATAGATCTAATGCAATCATAATGTACTGTAACGATAACTTATCGGTTATACATCCGCGATAAAACCCTTGCATAAAAATCTATCAACCTAGCAGGAATAACTTATCGCAATAGTTTAGTAGGTCGGACCTAACCGATGCAGCACAAACTGAAGATCAAGTGTACACCCAGTAAGTCGATAAATCTTACACACGGAGTGATGTAATATATCTACTCGACTATGAGATCAAAACCTAACGATGCGCCATAGACAGAGCAAATATATTGTGGTAAGCGCGACTAAAACCGCAAATTGACTAGAATATTGGACCTTAACCGAGGAAGTCCTAGCGATACGGTAGCCGGGGTAACGAGACTGTACCCTCTCGCAGGAGGTCAACTTAACCGCATGCAACTAGCCTCGAGAAGCAAGAACCCGTTGAAAAGGGTAGCGATGCGCCGAATTTGTATTGATCGTTGTGATGATCTACAATGTACCCGGGCATACGTATTTATACCCCGAGTTTGCTACAGTCCTGATCGGACACGAAACAGGAGTTTCCTAACTATAAAAGGAAAATTAACAAACCCTGATCGGACATGAGATCAGGTTTCCTGAAAAATATTAAAACTACCTAATTAATAGATAAGGTAATTAATCGCCATGTCGTGGTCTTCATGATTCCTTCCTGAACTCGGTTTCTTCTAGATTAGCTTCCATCGGCTGACACAATCTCTTTCCTTAACCGAGTCCGATACGAATCGTACCAAATTTTGGTGTTAACAGCTACTAGTGACGCTAGCTCTGCCAACCAGCAGGATGGAGCACCCTAGAACCCTAGAGCTCCCAATCACATGCCACCTCCGCTACCGGAAAACCCGACGCTTGCATAGGTTCTGGCCAACCAGAACCAGATGTTGGCAATTATGATGCAGCAGATGTAGCAAAACAATCTGTAGCAGTAGCACTAGCAATCTCACATCCTGGCCATTGCTCCTTGGTCAAAGTTGCCTGAGTTCTTGAGGGTTAGGCCACCAACCTTCTCTAGCACCACCAACCCCATGGACGCCAACGACTGGCTGTTGGCAATCGAGAAGAAGCTCAATCTCCTCCAGTGCAACGATCAGGAAAAGCTCACTTTTGCAACCCACCAGCTCCAAGGTCCCGCATCAGCTTGGTGGGACAACTTCCTTGTGACCCGCACTGCTATCACCAAGGTCACCTGGGTTGAATTCTGCCACAACTTCCGGAAGTCTCAAATTTGGTAGGAATCGTGGCACAGAAGAAGAGGGAGTTTAGGGAATTGGTGCAGGGAAACAGGACTGTCACGGAGTACCTCCATGACTTCAACCGTTTGGCGCGCTACGCGCCAAAGGATGTCCGCACCGATGCGGAGAGACAGGAGAAGTTCCTAGACGGACTAGATGATGAGCTGACTAACCAGCTCCTCTCAAGTGACTATCTAGACTTCAAGAAGCTGGTGGATAAGGCGATCCACCAGGAAAATTAGCACAACAAGATAGACCGCAAGAGAAAAGCGGCCTAGTTCCGAGCTCACCAAGGGCAACACCAAAGGCCACGGGTGATGCTGGGGCATCAGGGTGGACCTTCCACCATGATCGTCCACCAGTAGCATCCATTCCAACCAGGGCACTTCGGAGGAAACAGCATAGCGGGCAGCACAACTGTCATCCCGCTCCGCGCCCACCAATGGAACCAGCGCAGCAGAGTCAGCCACGGAAAGACGACGGGGCAAGACCCTCATCTGCTTCAACTGCAATGAACCGGGCCACTTCGCCGACAAGTGCCCGAAGCCGTGTGGGTGCCATGGGCCCCGGGTACCTCATGACAAGCATATGGGCCACTCGGATAGAGGATGGGCCTAGCCTTGTAATTAGAGATATAGCTAGATTCGGCAGACTTCGCCTTGTATAGAAAGGAATATACAGTCCTAGTCGGGTGCGTTATATCTCTAAGGGGAGATCTCCTAGTCGTAATCCGATGGGGACTCCTACCTTGTAACCCTGTCCCCCAGTATATAAGGGGAGGCAGGGCGCCCCATGAGGGTAGGTTGAGTTGGTTCACCAGAATCACCACCACAAATCCTCAAAGGAATACATATAAACTGGACGTAGGGTATTACCTCACATTGAGGGCCTGAACCAGTATAAAATCTCTCTGTGTTCCTTTGCAATCCACCGAGTTTACATCCGCCGACTAGCCCCATATATTTATTGCCGGTGTAAAACATCGACAGTTGGCGCGCCAGGTAGGGGCTTCGGCGCGATCTACATCTACAAGCTTGATGGATCCAGCAACCAGAGTCGACGGCGACAAATTCTCCACTGGTGACATGATCACATTCAGAAGCCTCGACTTCGTCGCCGACCAGATCGGCAATCTCACCCAGGCCGACACGGACCCGATCCAACCGGCCGAGGAATCAGCTGACTCCGCGCCAGTCGGCCCACACGACGCTGCGGCAATCTTCGACGACATGCTGCGGCGATCTCCAATACGCCCGAGTCCAGGGACAACTCTTCCTTCCAGTGTTCGACTCGGACTCGGTTCTGAGCCGGCCGAGATCGGGCCGAGAAGGGAAGAGATCGTCAACTTCCCGTTCGGACTCGGCGACGCCGCGGATATCTACAATCTACATCCGACGCGGCAAACCCGATCCCCTGGAGTTCGACTCGGATACGGCTCCGAGCCGCTCGAGATCGGATCTAGGGAGGTCGGAGTTACACTCATCCCCATCAACCATCCCGACTTCGACTCGAAGTCGGACTCCGACTTCCAGTCGGACTACGACTCTAAGTCGGACAGCAGCTCGGCAAGCTTCTTCCCGCCACGAGAAATCTTCATGGCATCCAAAGGCTCTACTCCTACTCAGGAATCACGCCGACTACACGAACAACAAGAGGAGGAGGCCTGCCGACTGCGATAACAACAGGAGGAAGAAGCAAGACGCCTGCACGCCCGCAACGATGGCCTACGCAGGGCTGGGCGAACCGCTCAGCAACAAACCCTCCAAACAAAAGTCGGCGACCACGACGTCTTCGTCACGCCCCAACAGAACATCATGGCCGCTGCAACTCTACTGGATACACTCCAGTTCGGACCTGATCACCAGGCCACCCCGACGATCGCAAGGATAAAAGCCATGCTTACAGCTGCTGCATGTCAACAACACCAACAGTCGGGTGATACCCTCATACCGACCAACCGGTCGATTTCCCCAATGGCAGTCTCGTCTACCTCGAAGCGACGCCGAGTGGCCGGCTCTAGTCGGCTGCACACGGAGTCACGCCAAACGTCACTCGGCAACCCAAACAACAACCGGCAACGTCGAAGTGACTGTCGGGACAACCGGGATCTCCGAGGCCATGGCGTGATCTTCGGCAGGACACCAATGCTCGGCGCCGCGAACGAGAAGAAGACGAGCAACACCAACTGGAAGACGAGAACGAGCATTTCGGCCTCCACCACGAGCGGTTTCGCCGCCGTAGTCGAGGTCGAAGTCCACACGAAGACGGAGGCATACCAGCCTTCACCCAGGAGCTGCAACAGGTCGACTGGCCGTCGGGTTTCAAGCCTACAGGCATCGAAAAATACGACGGCAAGACCGATCCCGAGTCCTGGCTCACAGCATACACTCTGGCAATCCAAGCTACCGGAGGTGACCACAAAGTCATGGCTAACTACCTCCTAGTTGCTCTAGCCGACTCAGCGAGGACATGGCTAACAGGACTTCCCAAGCAATCAATCGGCTCTTGGGGAGAACTCCGGGAACGTTTCATCACCAACTTCCAGGGAACATACGAGAGGCCATCTTCCGAGTACGACTTATATCAGTTGCATCAAAGGAAGAACGAGTCTCTTCGTGACTTCATCAAGAGGTTTTCTGAGAAGAGGAACTCAATCCCGAAGATCAAGGACGAGGTCGTCATCACCGCCTTTCGAAAAGGAGTCAAAGACATCTCGTTCATCGACAAATTCACGCGGAAGCCTCCCAACTCTGTCAAGGCCCTATTCGACATGGCAAACAAGTACGCCGACTCGGCCCACGCTGTTGCCGAGGCCCTCGATGACAACAAGTCACCCTGACAGAAGAAGCGAGACGACACCGACGACGCGGTCCCGACTAAAGCTGGGAATCGCAAACGCAAGTCAGACGGCTCTATTGTGGCAGTCGGTCACAATCGTCTTCGACCTTCAACAACTGAAGATTATCAGAACAACAAGTGACATGCTCGGGGGCTCACAAGCTCAAACACGAGGATGGCATCCCCACTCCCCAATACCGAACAGCTAAGTCACTTTCTGATAAACATCTCCTCACTCGGCCTTGCTAGTGCCACAGCCGCTTACACCTAATAGGTGTACAAGCTGCGCATTTACTTTTTTCCGTTTTTGCTCTTAAATGATTACAAAATGGATGGGACCCAAGCCTGCAGCACCCCAGAACCCCAATGCCAACCAGCAGGTGATAAAGGGGCGTGTTAATCACGTCTCCGCGGAAGAGGTGTAGGCTGCACCGGAGGTAGTACTGGGCACATTTCTTGTGAACTCAATACCTGCAACCGTACTTTTTGATTCTAGTGCAATGCATTCTTTCATATCCAAGAAATTTGTGGGGATACATGGGATAAAAGTGGTAGAACTTAAGATCCCTATGCGGGTTCATACACCTGGGAACCGCATGACCACAGCTCACTATAGCCCTTCAGTGAGCCTAGAAATCCAAGGATCACCCTTTCTAGCCAATCTCATCCTCTTGGAATCCAAAGACCTAGATGTCATCCTCGAAATGGATTGGTTGACCCGACACAAAGAAGTGATCCACTGTGCTGATCGCACCATAATGGTAACCAGTCCGGAAGGAAAGGTGGTTATTTTCAAATCGCCAGTGCCACAGAGGCAGGAAGTGAGCTTGAACCTGGTCGCAGCGGAGCAACAAGTTGAAAATGAAACGAAGCCAGAAAGGAAAATAGAGGACATTCCGATAGTAAGGGAATACCCGGATGTGTTCCCGGAAGATCTACCGGGGATGCCACCAGAAAGGGAAATTGAGTTCAGGATTGATCTGGCACCAGGAACAGCGCCAATATACAAGAGGCCGTACAGAATGGCACCGAATGAGATGGCAGAAGTCAAGAAGCAAGTCGACAATCTGCTATAGAAGGGGTACATCTGACCAAGCACATCGTCTTAGGGAGCACCAGTCATCTTCATGGAAAAGAAAGACAAAACAAAGCGGATGTGCATGGACTATCGCGCACTAAATGACGTCACCATCAAGAACAAATACCCCTTGCCAAGGATTGATGATCTTTTCGATCAGTTGGAGGGTGCCACTGTCTTCTCCAAGATAGACCTGCGATCAGGCTATCATCAACTGAGGATCCGGGAAGAGGATATACCGAAGACAGCTTTCACCACTCGGTATGGGTTGTACGAGTGCACTGTTATGTCCTTTGGACTGACAAATGCACCGGCCTTCTTTATGAATCTGATGAACAAGGTGTTCATGGAGTTTCTGGACAAGTTTGTGACGGTTTTAATCGATGATATCCTGATCTACTCAAAAACAACCGAAGAGCATGAGCAACATCTCCGTTTGGTTCTCGAGAAGCTGAGAGAGAGCATCAGTTGTATGCCAAGTTTAGCAAGTGTGACTTCTGGCTGAGAGAAGTGCAGTTCATCGGACACATCATCACTACCTAGGGAGTTGCTATGGATCCAACGAATGTGGAGTCTGTTACCAATTGGAAACCGCCCAAGATGGTGACACAAGTGTGGAGTTTTCTCGGACTTGTGGGGTACTACTGCCGGTTCATCGAGAATTTCTCGAAGATTACGAGACCCATGACTCAATTGTTGAAGAAAGATGTGAAGTTTGTCTAGACAGCCAAGTGCAACCGCAGCTTCGAAGAACTCAAAAGGAAGTTAGTTTCAGCACCGGTCCTGATCTTGCCAGATCCCAAGAAAGACTTCCAGATGTACTGTGATGCATCTCGCCAAGGGTTAGGATGCGTGTTGATGCAAGAAGGAAGAGTTGTAGCCTACGCATCGCGTCAGTTATGCCCCCATGAGGGCAACTATCCGACACATGACCTAGAATTGGCTGCAGTGGTCCATGCTTTGAAGATTTGGCGGCATTATCTCATCGGTAACCGCAGTGAGATTTACACAGACCACAAGAGCCTGAAATACATATTCACCCAGCTTGACCTGAACCTCCGTCAAACAAGGTGGCTGGAATTGATCAAAGATTATGATGTGGGAATACACAACCACCCGGGAAAAGCCAATATCGTGGCAGACGCTTTGAGAAGGAAAAGTTACTGCAACCCCGCTCGAGCAGAGACGTTGTGTAAGGAAGTGTAGCAGGAGTTCAAACGTCTGAATCTAGGTATCGTTGACCCTGGATTCATGGCAGCCCTAGAGGCCCAGCCCACACTCTTCGATCAAGTTCGCGAGGCCCAAGCGAATGACCTAGAGATCAAAGAACTCAAGAAGAATATGAGAGTTGGAAAAGCTCAAGGATTCACAGAAGACGAAAATGGGACAGTATGGATGGGTGAATGACTGTGCGTCCCAAAAAACAAGGAACTCAAGGATTTAATCCTCCGGGAAGCTCATGAGACACAATACTCCATTCATCCCGGAAGCACTAAAATGTACCAAGATGTCAAAACAAAGTTTTGGTGGGCCAGCATGAGAAGGAAAATTACAGAATTTGTGGCACTTTGTGATGTATGCCAGCGAGTCAAAGCAGAGCACCAACGGCCTACCGGACTTTTACAGCCGCTCAGAGTCCTAGAGTGCAAGTGGGAAGAGATCGGGATGGACATCATCACCGGTTTGCCCCGCACATTTTCAGGATATGACTCAATCTGGGTGATCGTTGATCGACTCACCAAGGTTGCTCATTTCATCCCCATGCATACAACATATTCGGGTAAAAGACTGGCATAACTTTATATGGCTCGCATAATGTGTTTACACGGAGTACCCAAGAGGATTGTATCTGACCGTGGTAGCTAATTCACTTCCAAGTTTTGGCAGAAGTTACAAGCAGAACTGGGAACCCGACTAAACTTCAGCATAGCTTATCATCCACAAATCGATGGTCAGACTGAAAGAGTCAATCAGATATTGGAGGATATGCTAAGGGCTTGCGCATTGGACTTCGGAGGGACATGGGATAAGAGCCTACCCTATGCCGAGTTCTCGTACAACAACAGTTACCAAGCCAGCTTGCAGATGGCACCGTTCAAAGCCCTGTATGGCAAGAAGTGCTGCACACCCCTTTTCTGGGATCAGACGGGTGAATGCCAGGTATTCGGAACCGACGCACTCAAAGAGGCAGAAGAGAAGGTGGCCATAATATGGGAACGCTTAAAGACAGCTAAGTCCAGACAGAAGAGTTATGCTGACAACTATCGCAGAGATCTAAGTTTCGAGGAAGGAGATTATGTGTATCTTCGTGTTACACCACTCCGAGGGGTACATAGTTTCAAACCAAAGGGAAGCTAGCACCCCGTTTCATGGGACCCTACCAAGTGCTAGCTCGTAAAGGCGAAGTGGCATATCAGTTGGGCCTCCCAGCTTCAATGGCAGGTATACACGACATGTTTCACGTGTCACAATTGAAGAAATGTTTGAGGATACCAGCAGAACAGGCCGATCCGGAGCAGATTGAGATCCAGGAAGACCTCACCTATGTGGAAAAGCCAATTCGGATCTTAGAGATCAGTGAAAGAAACAGTCGAAGCCGGGTGATTAGATTCTATAAGGTACAATGGAGCCATCATTCAGAGGAAGAAGCTACATGGGAGCGAGAGGATGAACTAAAGTCCCCCACCTCTTCACCAGCACGTCTGAATCTCGAGGACGAGATTTCGTCTAAGGGGGGTAGGTTTGTCACACCATAAATTTTTTCCCCTAAAGAGAGCCACACAAAATATACCAGAGAAAATGTCCCAAGAAAAATAAATTAAAATGGCCAAATGAATTAATTGAATGTGAAAAATGCAAAATAATAAATTATCATGGTTGGGAATAATTTTCTTTTATTCCTCTTGCCAAAATATGTTAACAGGATTTTTATTAGAATTTTTAGAGCATGGAAAGTATTTTTAATAAATCAAAAACCATTATCGGAATTAAATTGCACTGGAAAAACCTTTTTCTTTTTATTTTCTTTCCCTTTTTCCTTTTTCTTCTTTTTTTCCTCCTGCTGGGCCGTCGGCCCAGCACTGCCCCCGGCCTGCCCACGTGGTCCACACACGCCGTGCCTCTCCCTCGGGCCCACCTGTCACCTGCTCGCCCCACTCCCTCTCTCGCCGACCCGTGGGGCCCGCCCGTCAGACCCTAGCCGCCTCACTCTCTCACCCTCCCGCTGACAGGTCGGGCCCGCCTGTCAGCTCCTTCGTCTTCCTCCATCCAGATAGGACAGTGGGGAAATTTCCCCTCCGCCGTTCAATCGGCGCCTCTTCTCGTCTCCTCGTGCGCCAGCCCTTGGTTCAAATGGCGGTGGACTAGGTCCTCGCCCATTCCCCCACGATTTCTGGCGCCCTCACCCACTCTCGCACGAGAATCGTGCACACGACGCCGTGGCCGCTGCCCTCAAACCCATGGGAAATGGTGTAGTTTCGGCCATGATCTCTCCCGCCCGAGCTCTTAAAAACCTTCACCATCCTCTCCCCTTCCTTTCCCCTCAAACGCCAACGCTTCCCGAGCTCCCTAGCACCCTGCGCCGCGTGATCCAGAGTCGCCGCCATGCTCTGCCATCTCCAGTCATCTGCTGCCGCCACTGTAGCTGCTGCCAGACCGTGCCCTCGCCACCACCAGCTCCGCCGCACACGTGTGAAGCCAGGCAGCCGCATCCGTAGGCCTCTACGCCGCCGGAGGTCCATTCTCGCCGTCGTCCTCCTCGGTAAGCCATTCCACTAGCTTTTGGCCACTCCTCCTCATCAATCCACTCGGCCATTTCGGCCCTAATTCCTTCCTATATCTTCGCTAGGACCCCCTCAACCTCGTCCGCGCCTCCATCGCCGGAGATCTTTGCTGGAACGCCGTCTTCGCCGTCATCCCGTACCTCAGCCGCCGCCTATCTCCTCTATTCACCGCCATTCGCCGCAATCCGGTCGTCACAACCCCTTGGTGAGCACCCCCTCGTCTTCCTCGTTCCATCCCATAGCTCGCCGCTGTTCTCCGGGGGCCGGATGGTCGCTAGAGGTGAGCATCGGGCCGCTCGCCCCACCGCGGCGTGGCCGCGCTGGCGAGGACGAGCCCCCTTTCATCCGGGGCCATCTGATCTGCCTCTGGGCAGATCTGGACTGGCCGCGTGGTGCTCCCGCGGGCGCCCGCTTCCCCGCCACATCGGTGCCACCCGGGTGCCGCGTCGGCTCATCGACTCGCCGTGGCTACCGCGTGGCAGCCACGTGGCCATCTCCCGCTGGGCCGCGGTGGACTTGGTCCACCTTGCACCGCTGCCCCTAAGGTCACTGGTCGGTGGGGCCCGCCTGTCGGCGCCGGCTTCCCAGGTCCAGTGACGTAATAATTCATTTTATTGTGCAATAAATTGCTTAATAATTAATTTTACATGGGAAATCACTATAAAACTTCAAAAATTCATAACTAATTCATACGAACTCCGATAAAGTCCATTCAATTTCATTAAAACTAGAAAATGCAAATTTCACTAAATATTTTTAGCTCATGTTTGACTGCCCACATGTACTGTTTTTAATTGTTTGTGCATTGTCTGTTATAGAATCTAACGCAGTCGACCCTCCCGTTTACTACGAGGTCGTAGGCGAGTACGTCGAGCCAGAGCAAGGCAAGTCGCACTGTAATCTTGATCATTTTGAACCTATTTTTTGCTAAAATGCTTTGGTTTATTTAAATAAATCTGCATGTTTTATTTTTTTCATGTGGTTATGGATTATAACTTTATAATAGATAGATTATGCCTAGTTATCAACCTTGTCCCTTGTCACCTGGATAACAACATGGGATTAGAATTCTATTCTTGGAGGTGCTTAGGACATGCTTAGAAACTATTAGTTCACCTAGGAATTAAATATTATCTTTTACATTCTTGGTTCGACTCTCAATGTCGGAAAATAGCTTTGGGATTAATGTTAAATTACTAAAAATTTTGACCTAAATGGTTGGGCTGTGGGTACATGGTTTTTTGGTCCGCACCCATGGCAATTAAGGACCAGTTTCATGGGAACCCCTTAGGCAATTACTCGTACTTCCCACAAACCAGTGTGGGTAACGACTGGGCTTGAAGCGTCTCTTCTCCCTCTCCTAGGCACTGATGGTGAGGATGGGCGTGATGGGGTTGGGTCAGCCCAGGGTAGGGTTGATCGGCTTCCTGATCCATCGTGGCGCAAGGGGGGTAGTCTGGCCGATATGGTGTGCCCTATCGGCAGGTACAACCTCAGCGTGGTGTGGATGGTTAGGGAGAGGTCGCGTGAATGGTCCTGTCACAGCCTCTCGCGGGGTATCGTGGTGATGCACCGGCACACGGGAATGTGTGTGGGGCTGTGTCTTGTGGGTACAGTTATACACCTCTGATCGGAGTTAAATCTATTCGAATAGCTGCGCCCGTGGTTATGGGCATGTTGGTCAAGACTCACCGTGATTAGTCTCACCCTCACTTAATCAACTTGATTTAATGGAATTGGTGTAGTTCAGGTGGATGGTTGGGCCTGGTTAACGTGGTGTAACGTTGAACAGTGGAGGGTTAATACTGTTCAATTAATCAACCTTTTTACCGTTTGCGAACTACTACTGTTTACAACTGCCTTTATGCAAATAAACCTCTAGCCTATCCTTGCCCCTGTGCATTGAGCATATTTGTGGTGTGATTTGCTGAGTACTGTGGGTGGTACTCAGTCTTGCTCCTTTTCCCCCTCTCAATGGTGGAGTACCCATCCGACGAGGATCATCATGAGGACTAGGCTGGATCCGCCGTCAAGATGCCTGTGGATTGGAAGCCTCCGCTTGACTAGCTGTGTATAGTCTTTATTTGTTTTTACCACTACACTTATGTAATATAATTTTATTCTGTTTGTAAGACGCACTCTATATGGCAACTTGGAATTGTGTACCCTGGCTTTCCTGGACAGGGATTTCAATACACATGAATTGTTTTTAGAATTTCGGTGGTGAATCTCTGGGCGTTAGATTTTGCCTGGTAGTCCATGTTCAGGTATGGGACCAGTTGGGCTATTGACTGGGACATACCACTATTCTTCCTCGGAATTGCGAAAACCGTTTTTAATCTAGTGTTTTTGGTTACGTCTTAATCCTGTCTCCCCATTGTTGTGACCTCAATCAACCTAGAACAGATGGCATGTCGCACCAACCGTCAGACCCATGCCTTCAACCACCACGGAACCAAGAGCAACTCAATCCAATCTATCGACTCTGAGTACCTGGACCACCAAACCAGCTGACAAAGGACAGAAAGTACACAAGCAACTGCATTTGAACCAGTCAACCACGATGCAACCGGAACGCATAAGACATTAATGGATCTTCAACAAACGATGGCCTTGCAAGCTCAAATAATGCTAGGAGTAATGCAGATTGTCACCGCCATGCAACAACAGCAACAGTTACTGCTACAATCACTATAGCCTCACCTGGATCAGAGCAATAGTAAAGATAAAGTAAAGGAATTCCAAAGTGCAAGATCACCAGAAAATCCAGATACCGACCAAGAGACAACTGGAGATTATCTAAGACGAATGATTGTAGGAATGAGGATTGCACTTCAGAATCGCCAGTACCATAACCATCAGAGTATGATCCATGAGTTTCCCCTATGAGAGGATACAAAGAAAGAAGTAGACCGTTCAAAACATAAGGCCCCACCATCAGAATTCAACTTGCAAGAAGGGCCACGTCTAAGCAAACGTCCGATGATGCAAACATGCCATGGAATGTCAACCGCAATAGTTAGTCAGCAATTGACCGGAACCAACCTCGGAAATTTGGAAAGAAATAACCCCAACACGTGCGTCCCCCAATCAAAGATAGCAGACCATACAACCAACAAAAAGTGTGTCGATGTTTTACACCGGCAATAAATATATAGGGCTACTCGGCGGATGGAAACTCGGTGGATTGCAAAGGAACACAAAAGATTTTATACTGGTTCAGGCCCTCAATGCGAGGTAATACCCTACGTCCAGTTGTGGTGTTATTCCTTTGAGGATTTGTGGTGGTGATTCTGGTGAACCAACTCAACCTGCCCTCATGGGGCGCCCTGCCTCCCCTTATATACTGGGGGACAGGGTCACAAGGTAGGAGTCCCCATCGGATTACGACTAGGAGATCTCCCCTTAGAGATATAACGCACCCGACTAGGACTGTATATTCCTTTCTATACAAGGCGAAGTCTGCCGAATCTAGCTATATCTCTAATTATAAGGCTAGGCCCATCCTCTATCCGAGTGGCCCATATGCTTGTCATGAGGTACCCGGGGCCCATGGCACCCACAGTAGCCCCCGAGACCTTCATAGTTGAGTCACAGCTGATGCCAAGTGCTCATCCTCCACGGTGAAGTCTTCCCAAGTGCATTGCTCCCGAGTACTCTTTGTCTGAGTGCTGCTTCTCCCGAGTCCTGCTTCATGTCAGCTGGCAGCGAGGCTATGAAGGGCTCCATGTAGATGTTGGAATAGTGTGCGCCGAATAGGCGCACCTATTAGGTGTAGCCCCCGACTTTGTGCTTAATTGTGAAGACAATTAAACATAAAGTCAAAGATCTTTAACCTTGTAGTCTTTCCCGAGTAGTATACTACTGGTATATGAGACTCTTCGGTATCATGTCAACCGGAATATGATTTATAGTCTTGCCGAGCAGGGAACTACTCGTATGTAGGACTCTTCGACTTCATGTCAGTCGGAATGTGTGTTTATAGTCTTGCCGAGTAGGATGCTACTCGTATATGGGACTCTTCAGCTTCATGTCAGCTGGAATAAGGGGGTGTTTATAGTCTTTCCCGAGTAGTATACTACTCGAAAATCAGACTCATCAGCTTCGTGTCAGCTGGAAAAGGTGTTTATAGTCTGTCCCGAGTGGCGTCCCATTCGGAAGTTAGACTCTTCAGCTCGTCAGCTGGAAGAATGTTTATAGTCTGTCCCGAGTAGTATGCTACTCGAAAATTAGACTCCTCCGCATCATGTCAGCGGGAATAAGAAATTTATAGTCTCTCCCGAGTAGTGCACTACTCGAAAGTTAGATTCTTCAGTGTCATGTCAGCTGGAATAATGTTACTCATGGCAACTGGTGGCCACGCATGTAGGCCGAGTACCACTTTATGAAAATAAATCCACGGCGTGGTTAGGTGTACCCGAGAAAGATACCTGCATCCCCAATTTTAATGAAGACCAGCTTGTGATCCTTGTAAGGATATATCCTCGAGACCTAGTGGATAAAACAGATACCCAAACATATATGTTTAGCAATAAGGCTTTCATGAAGCATATCTGTTTACCTCATCGGTTCCTGTGGGTAGCACCAGCGCTATAATTTCAACTCAGCCTGCGGGCGGCCCACATGGAGCATGCTACTGTAGGAACTCATATCTTGGTGGCTGCTACCAAATAAGCCAGCCTGAGCTGACCTATCCGGCATAGCTCTATAGAAGTATCATCCATCGCATGTCAGGACGAGTTTTTTGGTGTCGATAACCGCAATCAGCCAGAGAAATCCTTATTCGCAAGCCTTTCCGACTTACGTTCTGGATGCAACCTGGTTGCCACATAAGCCTGAGTGGGTATAACGCAGGATCTGCTTGCCCTCCTCAGGTGTGACACAGTGCATGAGAACTCCGGATACACTTTGACGATGTAAGTCTTCTTTGACTTGGGTAAAGCCGAACAAGGTACCCGAACCTTGCATTAGCAGAGGGTTCGGCTGGCGACCCTCATGGGGCGTACCCTATCCAACAGAGTTATAGCCAAGCTAGGCACCCGAACCTTGCACTAGCATAGGATTCGGCTGGCGACCCTCATGGGGAGTACCCAACCTGACAGAGCTGTGACCAAATAAGGTACCCGAACCTAGCATTAGTGTAGGATTCGGCTGGCGACCCTCATGGGGCGTACCCTACTTAGCCGAGTAGTACACAGCCCCGACTGGCGCCGGAGGTCGATTATTAACTCGCATGGAGCGTAGCCGGGGAAGATGACATCCCGACTGGTGCAAGTACTCGGTCAGTAGCCCTCATGGAGCATCCCGAGTGTATTTTGGCAGACTTGTCCAGACCCCGAGCGTAGGAGATGGGCTCGCGGCCCTGAGTTCCTGTCACGCATATCCGGAGCTGGGCCTGCAATATAAAGATATCGGATGAGTAGCATCTGATGATGAAAATAATCACCCGAATAAAATGTATTTTACAATATATGTAAATTCATGTCCTTCCTCTTATTGATATTAATTTCCTCGAGTAGTTGATCCCTTATGTTTAAGCACTCTGCCCGACTAGTCATAGCCCCCTAGCGTCGGGAGTTGGCTCATGGCTCTTTCCCAGACACGCGTTTTGGGTGACTTGAGTTCGTCTTTCATGGAGCAAAGTTTCACGGATTAGGATTTATGCTACTTGAGTACTTTTGCAATCATTTAAGAGCAAAAACAGAGAAGAGTGCAGCTTGTGCACCTATTAGGTGTAAGCGGCATTGGCAAGGCCGAGTGAAGAAATATTTATCAGGAAGCGACTTAGCTGTTCAGTATTTCGGAGTGGGGATGCCATCCTTGCGTTTGAGCTTGTGAGCCCCCGAGCATGTCACTTGTTGTTCTGATAATCTTCAGTTGTTGAAAGTCGAAGACGATTGTGACCGACTGCCACAATGAAGCCGTCTGACTTGCGTTTGCGATTCCCGGCTTTAGTCGGGACCGCGTCGTTGGTGCCCTCCCGCTTCTTCTGTCAGGATGCCTTTTTATCTTCAAGGGCCTCAGCAACAGCATGGGCTGAGTCGGCGTATTTGTTCGCCATGTTGAATAGAGCCTTGACAGAGTTGGGAGGCTTCCGAGTGAATTTGTCGATGAACGAGGTGTCTTTGACTCCTTTTCGAAAGGCGGCGATGACGACCTCATCCTTGATGTTTGGGATCGAATTTTTCTTCTCAGAGAACCTCTTGATGAAGTCACGAAGAGACTCGTTCTTCCTTTGATGCAACTGATATAAGTCGTGCTCGGAAGATGGCCTCTCGTATGTTCCCTGGAAGTTGGCGATGAAGCGTTCCCAAAGTTCTCCACAGGAGCCGATTGATTGCTTGGGAAGTCTCGTTAGCCATGTTCTCGCTGAGTCGGCTAGAGCGACTGGGAGGTAGTTAGCCATGACTTTGTGATTTCCCCCAGCTGCTCGGATCGCCAGAGTGTAGACCATGAGCCAGGACTCGGGATTGGTCTTGCCATCGTATTTGTCGATGCCTGTAGGCTTGAAACTCGATGGCCAGTCGACCTGTTGTAGCTCCTGGGTGAAGGCCGGTATGCCTTCGTCTTCATGAGGACTCCGACCCCGACTACAGCGGCGAAACCGCTCGTGGTGGAGGCCGAAATGCTCGTTCTTGTCTTCCAGTTGGCGTTGCTCGTCTTCTTCTCGTTCACGGCGCCGAGCATTGGTGTCCTGCCGAAGATCACGCCATAGTTGGCCTCGGAGATCCCGGTTGTCCCGATGGTCACTTCGACGTTGCCGGTTGTTGTTTGGGTTGCCGAGTGATGTTTGGCGTGACTCCGTGTGCAGCCGACTAGAGCCGGCCGCTCGGCGTCGCTTTGAGGTAGACGAGACTGCCATTGGGGATGCCGACCGATTGGTCGGTATGAGGGTATCGCCCGACTGTTGGTGCTGCTGACATGCAGCAGCGGTAAGCATGGCTTTTATCCTTGCGATGGTCGGGGTGGCCTGGTGATCAGGCCCAAGCTGGATCGTGTCCAGTAGGGTTGCGGCGGCCACGATGTTCTGTTGTGGCGTGACGAAGACGTCGTGGTCGCCGACTTTTGTTTGGAGGGTTTGTTGCTGAGCGGTTCGCCCGGCCCTGCGTAGCCCGTCGTTGCGGGCATGCATGGATCTTGCTTCTTCCTCCTGTTGTTCTCGCAGTCGGCAGGATTCCTCCTCTTGCTGTTCGTGTAGTCGGCGTGATTCCTGAGTAGGAGTAGAGCCTTTGGATGCCATGAAGATTTCTCGTGGCGGAAGAAGCTTGCCGAGCTGCTGTCCGACTTAGAGTCATAGTCTGACTGGAAGTCGGAGTCCGTCTTCGAGTCGAAGTCGGGATGGTTGATGGGGATGAGTGTAACTCCGACCTCCCTAGATCCGATCTCGAGCGGCTCGGGGCCGTATCCGAGTCGAACTCCAGGGGATCGGGTTTGCCGCGTCGGATGTGGATTGTAGATATCCGCGGCGTCTCCGAGTCCGAACGGGAAATTGACGATCTCTTCCCTTCTCGGCCCGATCTCGGCCGGCTCGAAACCGAGTCCGAGTCGAACACTGAAAGGACGAGTTGTCCCTGGGCTCGGGCGTATAGGAGATCGCCGCAGCATGTCATCGAAGATTGCCGCAGCGTCGTGTGGGCCGACTAGCGCGGAGTCGGCTGGTTCCTTGGCCAGTTGGATCGGGTCCGTGTCGGCCAAGGTGATATTACCGGACATGTCGGCGGCGAAGTCGAGGCTTCTGAATGCAATTGTATCTCCGGGGGAGAGTTTGCCGCCGTCGACTCCGGTTGCTGGATCCATCGAGCTTGTAGATGTAGATCGCGCCGAAGCCCCTACCTGGCGCGCCAACTGTCGATGTTTTACACCGGCAATAAATATATGGGGCTATTCGGCAGATGGAAACTCGGTGGATTGCAAAGGAACACAGAAGATTTTATACTGGTTCAGGTCCTCAATGCGAGGTAATACCCTACGTCTAGTTGTGGTGTTATTCCTTTGAGGATTTGTGGTGGTGATTCTGGTGAACCAACTCAACCTGCCCTCATGGAGCGCCCTGCCTCCCCTTATATACTGGGGGATAGGGTCACAAGGTAGGAGTCCCCATCGGATTACGACTAGGAGATCTCCCCTTAGAGATATAACGCACCCGACTAGGACTGTATATTCCTTTCTATACAAGGCGAAGTCTGCCGAATCTAGCTATATCTCTAATTATAAGGCTAGGCCCATCCTCTATCCGAGTGGCCCATATGCTTGTCATGAGGTACCCGGGGCCCATGGCACCCACAAAGTGCTTTTGTTGCCACGAAGAAGGGCATTACGCAAGGAACTACCCCCAAGGAAAGGAAAACAGTACACAACGACAACCCAAGGAGAGTTCACCAAGAATCCCCACATCTGTCCAAGGAAGCTCGAACCTACAAAATGGTGCCTCGATAGAGGGTACCTCACCAGTTTGCGAACCGGCCAACGAGAAACAGACATCAACACCTGAAGTTGAAGAAACAACATTTGTCGAGACAAGCAAAGGAGGGAAGCTTACACCCTCTGCTCCCAAGTCAAGAAAACCTGCAAAGCTGGCCAATGTCAAATGTTTCAATTGCCACGAGATGGGACACTATTCACGTGAATGCCCCAAGAATCGCTCCATGACACCTCAGTCCTACGCGTCAACCAAAGCGTCTGCACCAGGAAATGCAAGACCGCAAAGCAGTGGGTCAGTCTTGTAGGCTTCACTAGTCACCAAAAATGGACGTCTGAACCACGTGCAAGCAGAACCAGTTGAAGAAGTTGAGTATCTCGAGACAGTGGAAGAACAAGGTGAAGAACAAGTTCTCCCTGAAGAAGAAGAGCCACAGCAGAATTGATCACCCTAGCTAAGCAGAGTAGCTGACAATTTGATGCAAAGTTTGCAAGTAGATCAGAAGAAAGATCTAAAGTGATAGAAGCAGCGAAGAAGTCTGAAGTTTCCCTTTTGTTTTCTTTTGTTCCATCCACCTTCAAATCAAGAGGACGAGATTTTTGTAAGGGGGGTAGGTTTGGAATGCCCCGCTTTCAGCGAGACGTTAAACTATATTTTGCTAAAAACTACCCGTGAAAATTTTGATCTTGTGTGTTGTGTTGTATGTTGTGCCTGGATCTCGATTTGCATTCCTGTCCTTGATCTCGTAATCCCTCCTCTCAAAATTCCTCCGTTCCAAAATAATCTTTGATTTCGAATCGCCATTATCGAGCTTCGTTCCAAAACCCTAACGGCGAGTTCCTCAATCTTCTCCTTCAAGAGTTCCTGCTTCCGTATCCATCCCGTTGTGTCAAATCGAAACTCTAAAAATATCCCCTTTGGTTCCCTCCCAAAAGTTCCCTTGTTTCCTCTCTCCCTGAGTCCCTGAGAAAACCCCAAGTTGAATACGCAACTTGGAATCAAACCTCTATCTAAAACCCTTTACACCAAATATATATATAGATATAAATGCATATACATGCATATATAAATATGTATATACTTGTACCAACCTCCCATTCCTGTCCCATAGTCCTTTCCATCATCATGCCTATATATACATATATAGGTATATCTATCCCTACACACATGTGTATATATGTGTGCCAACTCACCATCAGTGATCCCCTTGAAACCTCACCAAAAACCTTTTCAAGACCCATGAATTAAAATTGGAAATTGAATTCGAATTCAACCCCTTTCCTTTCATTGTCTCTCTCTCTCCAATAATCCTTGCAGACCTAAGTGCAAAGATTTAATCCCAAAATATTAATTTTTTTCTTTCCACTTGGGACCCCCCTAGGGATTTTTCTGTAATTCTTGAATTCAACATAAAAATGTGAGTTCAAATCCCTTTGGAATCCCCAAAATCCTTCCCAAAATAGTCCCTATAAAACAAAAGAAGGAGCACTGTGCACCTGGGCCGCAACACCCTTCCTTCCCTGGCCCAGCTCGCCCACGGTCGTGAGTGCACGCTAGGCGCACGGCTAGGATGCCACTGCGTGTCCCGCGCCCACCGTGGTTGCCATCCAATCCCACTTAACAGGCTCACTCACCCGCGTGACACCCGCGCCCCACAGATGCGCGTCGCGTGCCCTCGAGACCGCGCACCACCGTCGATTTCTCAGGCCCGCCTGTCAGTTGGTGCCCATTCCGCAACCGCCCACACGAGTGAGCCCGCCCAATGCTGCTTGATGCTTGCTACGTGGCCCGTTCCGCGAACACCGCCGTGCGATCTTCGTAACCCGTCTGCGTGCGGACCAGCACGTGCCACAGATCGCCGACGCGTGTCCCTAGCCCGCGCACGGCCGTCGATTCCCCCGAACACTGTGCCTCTTCCTCATCCGTTCTTAGTTCTCGCCCCGTTCACACCCGGGAATTGTTTGGATTAATGTTGCCCCGGCCTCCCGTGCGTCACCTATAACAACCTGAATTTATCCCCATATAAAAATATTGTGAAAAAGGAATTTTAGAAATTAAATTAAAAGCCTCAAGGAGTGTAAATAATAAAATCAGAGAAAAATTTATAGCAAAATGGGCTTGGAAATAATTTTATAAAAATTTTTGCTCAATTATCTATTTCCTAGAATTTCCTGGGATTTATTTGATTAAGGGAAGTATTTTTGGTGAATTAAATGGGTTTCACAGCATTAAAATAAAAGAAAAAGAATTAAAAACCCCTCCTCCGCACTTGGGCCATTTTCAGTCCGTTACTGTGCACTAATCCCCTCTCCCCCTTGCACGCGTGGCCCACGGCCTGCGGCCGTCATGTCGCTCTCGCCTCGCCGACAGGTGGGCCCCACCTGTCGGGTCATCTTCAACCTCTTGTCGGGAGAGTCATGTTCACTCCTGAGCACCGACGCCGCATTCTCGGGAAATCCGAGCACCTCAGCCCTGATCTCGTCCAATCTGTTGTGGGGAAACGGTGCCCCGATCCTCCTCTGCCTTATCCCCAAGAAACCAGAGCCCAATCATGCACAGTTGAGGAGACCCGAAGCTTCCACTCAGATCCATATCCCTAATCCGCCCTCACCGCAATTCTCGCTAAACCTGAGCCAGACTCCGCCCCTCTCTGCCTTAAAAAGCAAGCCCGAGACCCCTAGGAGCTTTTCCGTGCACTAGATTAAGCCCTAGCTAGCCCTAGCTGCCTCGCTGCGTCCCGAGCTCGCTTCGCCGCCGCCGCCGCCGAGCCCCGGTTGCGCGTCGCCGCCTCCTCCCATTGCCGTTCGCCGCCCGTCTACCCACAGTGAGAATCGCCTTGGTCCCCTCTACCCGTTCCCGTCCTTGCCACACGCCGCCGTGTCACCGATCATTAGCGACCATAAGGTCCCGAGCCACCACCATCGCCGTGCCGACTTGGCCATCGACATGGCTGCCGCGTAGGCACCAGCTCAGGTCCGCTCGGATCTAATCCAAGCCATCGATCGCCCGATCTGATCTTGGCCGTTCGATCTCCTCAATCAAGTCTTAGCCTTAGATCCGTTAGATCAAACGTCACCTATTCAATCAAAGTTTGCTTAAATCCCGGCCCTTCGATCTATCTCAAAGCAGCCGTTCAATTTGGACCGTCCGATCTAATCACATAATATCCTAGCCGTCAGATGGATCCGTGGACCTCGGTGGACCCGGTCCACCGTGGACCAGAACCCCTCCCTCAAGCTGCTAGTGGGCCCCACTGGTTAGCCGAGCTCTCTCTCTCTAATGACATCACAATTCATTTTCCCGAATTAAATTAATTCACTAATGATGCAATAAATCGGTTTAATCCTTTTGAATGCTTTTAAAAGGGTTTAAACTTCTAAAATTCATAACTAATTCATCCTAACTTCGTTTGGAGTGATTTAACTTGCAAAATTCTTTAAAAATCAAGATCTACCCATTAAAAATATAATATGGTACTGTTTATTTCTGTTGATGTACTATTTTGCTCATTTTTGTTTATTACCTTTAGCCGCCGACGTTTAGGAAGAATCGCAATTTCTCGAGGAGAGTCCCAAGTGTGTGCAGAGCAGCAAGGCAAGTCACACAGATTCCTAAATCCCTTTGAGCATATTACTCCTATGTTTAAAGCTATATTTTCTTTCAACTCTGCATTTATTTTGGAATGTCATCGGAAAAGGGAAACCCTAATCTTTGGTTATGGCCTCTTTGACTTAATTACTTGACATTGTACCTATGGGATAAATGTGACTAGCTAGCTTTATTTACTGGTTAACTAGAATAACTCTAGGACACTGCTTAGTCATGCTTAGCAAACTGTAGAATAATTAATGGGATATCACTAAAGGCTTGACAATTGTTATTGTCTCACACGAAATAATGGTTC
Source organism: Oryza meyeriana var. granulata (assembly GCA_003991445.1). Taxonomy (NCBI): domain Eukaryota; kingdom Viridiplantae; phylum Streptophyta; class Magnoliopsida; order Poales; family Poaceae; genus Oryza; species Oryza meyeriana. The sequence continues at coordinate 52,859 of RYFJ01000590.1, forward strand.
GACGTACGACTGTGATCGTGCAAGGATGATTTAATGGTCCACTAAAATATGGATAAATGGTGGGTTACGAGCACCAGGGTTGTGAATGTTGCTAGCGGTGCTCGTGGCAGTTAAGGACCGGTTCACGGACTACTTGTTGCGAAGCAACACTCATGCTAATCACAAGCTAGAATGGGATAGCAGGAGTTTGCAGTGTGCCGAGTCCAATAGGAGGAACCAGGGTGTGTTTGTGGCTGATATAAGTCCACACCTAGCAGTGACAATAAGTCCATGCTTCGCGCGTCGAGCCGTCTCGCAGGAAGGCACCTGATCACCCCTACCGGAGACGGGAGGTTCCGCGGGAGGCTCTCCTATTGTGCGAGTTACATGGATAATCATGTCACAACTCCTTTCCGAGATACCGTGGTGGTATTGAGGTGCACAGTGATGTGTTGTGGAGTTGTGTCTTGTGGGTAAATTAGTACACCTCTGGCCAGAGTAAAACTAAATTTGACATGCCCACGGTTAAGGGCGAGCCTAGCGATGTTTTCTGTGATTAGTCCCACATTAACTAAATTTGATTATTGAAGGGTGAACCATGGTTAGCTCTAGGTTTGAGTGGTTGGGCCTATACCATTTGGTGAATGGTATAGCGTTGGATAATATTGATTAATTATTGATGTTTTACTACTGTCTTAAATGCTTTATTAAATGTTTTTTATGAAAATTGAGCCCTATTGGGCCATCCTTTGTTACCCTGTGCACTTGCATATTTGCTGTGTGACTTGCGGAGTATTTCATGTACTCACCTTGCAATCAACAATCATCATTCAGAAGAGTACTTCAGCGAGGAGGACTGCTTGAAGGATTAAGCGGGAGCCCGATCAAGTTCGTGGAGTGGGTTTCGTCACGCCGTCTTAGTTTACTTTCTGCTATTAGAACTTTATTATTTTTGAGAGGTACCATTCGCCTCTATAATAAATATTTTTGATACATAAATAATTACATTGATTATCAACTATGTCATGTGTGCCTCGGTTGATTCCTAGACGAGGATTTACACACAATAAAACTCCAGAATTTTGGATGGAAATTCTAGGCATGACAAGTTGGTATCAGAGCCACCTTGACTATAGGATAAGCCCCTTGGTAGCCCTAAGAGCCTTCTAAAAAAACAACCCCTCATTTATGCTAATTCTCATGTTCTTAATTTTCGATGAAAATTTAACTACCTTCTTTACCCTTTTATTTGAAACAAAATTTCTTCTGTTAACTTAGTCAAAATCAATAAATCTTCCTTTCATGCTCCATAGATGGCAAATCGAGAGCCAGTGCATCCGTTTGGAGTTGGTGGATTCATCAAGGAGTTACGAGATATGGCCTTCACCATAGGGTACAATCCAACCCTAGAGTACAGACAAGTCACTCACAACCCATGTGAGGAGAAGTGCCGCGTCCGCCTCACGATTTCAAGTGAACGAGAAGGAGTCCCATCTATGATCTTCGAAGCTGGAGGAAGGAACTTTGAGCATGCATGTCAAGAAGTGGCTTTGGAAACTATTGGAGAACTTCATCACCGCTACACCGCTCGTCTGAGGAACATTGCTTACCGCTACTACCCGTCCAGGACCCACAACGACGAGTACAACAGTTACTAGAACCCAGGAGCAGAGAACAGTGCAACTACTCAACGACTTGTAAGGATGTTGAGTGCGATGGACAACGCTCGGGCTGATGAGGTGATCATAGCTCATGAATGGGAGAATGAGAACCGCACCAAGATCTATAGGCTGCAGAACCAAATGGATCAGTTGAAGCAAGAGTTGGCCCTGGCCAAAGGAGAAACACTCCCTAGAGGAGACAAGATCCGCACAACCGCAAGGAAGAGGGTTCGTCTTCCACCTCGGATTCAGCTAGCACCAAGGACCCGTTTACTAAACAACCAGGCCCCACTTCGAGTAGTTCCACCGGTGGCTTATGCTAATGATGCAGAAGAGGACTCAGAGGAGTCAGAAGCTAGCACACCTTCGGAGGGGTCAGAAGATAGTGAAGCTCGCACTCACTCTAAAGTGGAGTGGGGTGATACTCAAGAAGATGAAGAGGAATCTAAACACAACTCGGATGCAAGAAGAAGTCCTTCGCCCCATTGAGAAGCCCTTAGTAGCATCTTAGCATGAGTTACCTTAGATCGTTGTGTTAGCAGTTGTGTGCTTAGGAAATGCTTGTGTGTGTGGGGTTTAGTCAACAGTTTATGTCAGAGGATGGTGATGTAAATGTTTAAGTTAGGAGTTGCTTGATGGTGTGATAGTAAGCTACATAAATGTTAATCATTCAGTTCAGAGCAATAAAAGTGAAAATTTAAGTAATATGAAATCCGTCTCAAGGGCTTTTTTCTTCTTCTCGTCTTTGCTCTACAGATGGTGAACACACGTAATGGAAGCAACCAAGATGGTAACTCTGGAAACAACAATCGCAGGGGTGCACCCAATGGATCGCCACATCAGGACGACAATCTTACCATTGCCCAAGTCTTGGCAAACCAAATGCAATTGATGAACATGATGTTTCAATAGATGCAAAACCAGCAGAATTAGGCACAACAGTAGGCGCCTCCTCCTCCACTACAAAACAAGCTCACAGAGTTTTTGCGAGTGAGGCCTCCTACTTTCTCTAGCACAACTAATCCTGTGGAAGCTGGGGATTGGTTGCATGCTGTTGAGAAGAAACTAGACCTCCTACAATGCACAGACCAGGAGAAGGTCTCTTTCACTTCACACTAGCTGCATGGTCCTGCGTCAGAATGGTGGGATCATTTCAGAGCTAACTGAGCCGATGGACAGCCTATCACTTGGGATGAGTTCACCGCCGTTTTTAAGAAGATGCATATTCCTATTGGAGTAGTGGCATTAAAGAAGCGTGAGTTTCGAGCACTGAAGCAAGGGAACCAGTCAGTGACCGAGTTTCTCTATGAGTTCAACCATCTTGCCTGCTATGCGCTGGAGGATGTTACCACTGACGCTGACTGACAAGAGAAGGTTCTGGATGAATTGAATGATGAACTCTCAGTTCAACTACTCTCCGGTGACTACTCGGATTTCTAGAAACTGGTGGACAAGGCTATTCTCTAGGAAGACAAACACAAACGAATGGAGCAGAGGAAGCGTAGGATGGCAAGCTTCTGGGCACAACAATCCCCTAGTCAGAGGCCGCGTGTTGCGGGACCATCTTAGACCCAGCAAGGTGGATCTTCATTGGCACCTCGCCCGCAGTGCCAGTTCTACACCAACACCACTGGCGGCAACGCTAGAGCAAACCGTCCTCCCCCTCGGCCAGTCACGGCCCCAACAACCAACTAGCCCGACAAGAAGGAAGTTGGAGGGAAGCCACTGACCAGCTACAACTGTGGTGATCTAGGACATTACTCTTCTCAGTGTCCAAAGCCTAAGCGTCTCAAGTCAACCACATCGGGGCAACCTTCTAGCAACGTGATCAAGGTTAGAGTGAACCACATCACTGCAGACAAGGCTCAAACTGCACCAGACATCGTCCTAGGTACGTTCCTTGTTAACTCAGTTGATGCGACAGTTTTGTTTGATTCAGGTGCTACACATTCTTTTATATTGAGGGATTTTGCAAGAAAACATGGGTTCCAGATGGGGAAATTGGATAAGTCTATCATGGTTAACACACCAGGAAATCAAATGCATACCACCTAGTTTAGCCCCTCTGTGACCTTACAAATTTAGGGTATCCCTTTCCTGGCCGATTTGATTCTAATAAAATCCGAAGAGATAGATGTCATCTTAGGGATGGACTGGTTATCTCGACACAGGGGAGTTATTGATTGTGCCACTAAGACAGTGACCCTAACCCCTGCCTTTGGGAGAAAAGTGATTTACCGTGCTCTCTCCACCTCATCTTCTCCAGTATTGCTAAACCAAGCAGCCATTGCAGAGATCCCTGTGGTACGGGATTATCCTGATGTTTTTCCTGATGATCTACCTGGAATGCCACCTAAGAGAGATATTGAGTTCAGAATAGACCTAGCCCTAGGCACCGCCCCTATCCACAAGAGACTATATAGGATGGGAATTAATGAGTTGGCAGAAGTGAAGAAGCAAGTTGAAGAGTTACTGGCTAAAGGATATATCCGACCTAGCACGTCGCCTTGGGGAGCACCAGTCATTTTTATGGAAAAGAAGGATGGAACTCAACGGATGTGTGTTGATTATCATGCACTTAACGAGGTCACTATCAAGAATAAGTATCCTCTACCAAGAATCGATGATCTATTTGATCAATTGGAAGGAGTCACAGTATTCTCCAAGATAGATCTTCGCTTGGGTTATCATCAGTTAAGGATTCGGGAGGAAGATATCCCCAAGACTGCTTTTACCACTCGGTATGGGTTATACAAATACATGGTTATGTCTTTCGGGTTGACTAATGCCCCTGCATTCTTCATGAACTTGATGAATAAAGTGTTCATGGCATATCTGAATAAGTTTGTGGTGGTTTTCATTGATGATATTCTCGTCTATTCCAAGACTAAGGAAGAACATGAGCAACACCTTCGAATCATTTTAGAGACCCTTCGACAACATCAGTTGTATGCCAAGTTTAGCAAGTGTGAGTTTTGGTTTCCGGAAGTGATGTTTCTCGGACATGTCGTTATCGTTGGAGGGATTACGGTAGACCCAACCAATGTGGAGTCAGTGACTAAGTGGAAGCAGCCGCAAACTGTTACGGAGATTCGGAGTTTCTTAGGATTGGCGGGATATTACGGTCGATTCATAGAGAATTTTTCCAGAATTACGAAGCCTATGACCCATTTACTCCAGAAGGATGTGAAATTTTCATGGATACCAGTGTCAGTGGAGTTTTCAATAGTTGAAGATGAAACTTGTAACCGCACCTGTCTTGATCATGCCAGATCCCAAGAAAGGATTCCAAGTTTACTGTGATGCATCTCGGCAAGGTTTGGGACGTGTGCTGATGCAAGAAGGGAAGGTTGTGGCATATGCCTCACAGCAGCTACGGCCTCATGAAAATAATTATCCTACTCATGACTTGGAATTGGCAGCTGTAGTGCATGCCCTGAAGATTTGGAGACACTATCTTATCGGCAACCGCAACGAAGTTTATACAAACCACAAAAGTTTGAAGTATATCTTTACCCAGCCAGATCTAAACCTTAGACAACGAAGATGGTTAGAGTTGATCAAGGACTACGACATCAGAATCCATTAGCATCCAGGGAAAGCCAATGTGGTGGCTGATGCCCTTAGTCGAAAAAGTTACTGCAACGCCATGGAAGGCCAGTAGTTATCTTTGGAGTTGTGTGAAGATTTTGAATGATTAAATCTGGGTATATTTAGTTAAGGATTTGTGGCAGCCTTGGAAGCACAACCTACTTTGGTGGATCAGGTCCGTGAAGTGCAGAGAGATGACCTGGATATTTTGGAGATCAAGAAGAACATGAAGAAGGGGGAAGCTACTGGATTCTTGGAAGATGAACAAGGTTCCGTGTGGTTCGGTGAGCAAATCTATGTACTAGACAAGGAAGAAGTGAAAAAGCTGATCTTGGATGAAGCCCATGGGACGCAGTACTCCATCCATCCTGACAGCACCAAGATGTATCAAGATCTTAAGGAGAAGTTTTAGTGGTCTAGCATATGAAGGGAAATAGCTGAGTATGTGGCTATTTGTGATGTATGTCAACATGTGAAGGCTAAACATCAGAGACCAGCAGGATTGTTACAACCCCTTAAGGTTCCTGAATGGAAGTGGGAAGAAGTAGGGATGGATTTCATCACCAGATTACCAAGGACCGCATCAGGATTTGATTCTATATGGGTCATGGTAGACCGACTTACAAAGGTAGCCCACTTCATATCAATTAAGACAACTTACTCTGGTAGCAAATTGGCAGAATTATACATGGCTCGAATTGTGTGTTTGCACGGTGTGCCACGCAAGATCGTGTCAGACAGAGGAAGTCAGTTTACCTCTAAGTTTTGGCAGAGACTCCAAGAAGAGATGGGTACATGGTTAAACTTTAGTACCGCTTACCACCCGCAGACGGATGGTCAAACCGAGCGGGTTAACCAGATCTTAGAAGACATGTTGAGGGCTTGTGCCATAGACTTCGGTGGAAGTTGGGACAAGAGCATACCGAATGCTGAGTTCTCCTACAACAATAGTTACCAAGCAAGTCTGAAGATGGCCCCGTTCGAGGCTCTGTACGGACGGAAGTGTCGCACGCCCCTACTTTGGGATTAGACGAGAGAACGTCAGGTATACGGGACGGATATCTTGCGAGAAGCGGAAGAAAAAGTAAAGATCATAAAACAATGACTTCGAGTAGCTCAATCTCGTCAGAAGAGCTATGCAGATAACCGCAGAAGAGATCTCAGTGTTGAGGAAGGTGACTATGTGTATTTACGAGTCACGCCACTTCGAGGAGTACACCGGTTCCAAACAAAAGGAAAGTTGGCACCACGTTACGTGGGGCCCTACAAGATACTAGGACGCAAAGGAGAAGTTGCTTATCAACTAGAGTTGCGTCTCACCTTGGTGGGGGTATACGATGTATTCCATGTGTCTTAGTTGAAGAAGTGTATACGAGTACCAGCTGAAGAAGCTGATCTAGAACAGATCGAGATTCATGAAGATCTGACCTACGTCAAGAAACCTATTCGTATCCTAGAGACCAGTGAAAGGAATACTCGGAATCGGATGATAAGGTTTTACAAAGTACAATGGAGTAATCACTCAAAAGAAGAAGCAACATGGAAACGCGAAGATGAATTGAAGTCTGTTCATCCGCACCTCTTCGCCTGATCTCTCAAATCTCAGGACGAGATTCTTTTTAAGAGGGGTAGGTTTGTAACACCCTGAATTTATCCCCAAGCTTCTGGGGGCAGTGACGGGCGAAGTGTCCCAACTCATTGCAGTTGTAACATCGGCTTCCTGGTGCACTTGGGATGCTTCTCTGCTGTAGGCCGACTGAGGTAGGGCGGCTCACACCGGTACTTGCACTGAGAAGTCGAGATTGAAAAGATGGGGCTGGACGGGAAGCAGTCGAGCGAGACATATGCCCTTGGTACTGAGGAGGAGCAACCTGACGGTAAGGATTGGGGAGATTGGGTCTGGAACTCGAGCCACCACGAGACTGCATCTGGGAGGCTTTGCGCTTGTGAAAAACCTCGATCTCTCTCCTCGCGTCTTCAACCACTAGGGCTCTGTTGACCATGTGCTAAAAAGTAGGGAAGTCATGGGCAAGAAGCTGAATCTTCATTGCCACATTCATCCCCTTCAGGAATCTCCTAATCTTCTTCTTGTCCGTGTTCACATCCTCAGGTGCATAATGGGCCAGGTGATTGAATCTGCTCAGGTACTCGCTGATGCTGGAATGTCCCTGCTTGAGGTTGTTGAATTCCTCTCTCTTAATGTCTATTACTCCTTCGGGGACATGTGCAGCTCTAAAGGCTTCAACAAACTCGGGCCAGGCAATGTTGGTGGCATCCTGATGAACAGCACAGTAGTTCTCCCACCAGTCGGCTGCTGGGCCACGAAGTCGATGTGCAGCAAACTGGATTTTCTCCATGGGTGTGCACTGCACTAGGTTCAGCTTTCTGTCCATGTCCTTCAGCCAGTCGTCAGCCTCTACTGGCTCAGCGGTCTGCGAGAACTCAGCTGGACGGGACCTCAAGAAGTCGGCAAGCTTAGAGCGACCAGGGGCTTGTGCTGGTGGAACTTGATGGAGAAGAGGCTGTATCGCTGCCAAATTCTGAGCAATGCCTTGCAGAATCTGGGTCTGGATGGCCATAAGCTGCTGGGGGTCTACCAGAAGCTGAGGAGGTGGAGGCAATCCTCCAGGGTTTGCTGCTGCATCGACAAAGGTACCAAGGCCGGCTGCACGGCCATGACTAGACATCCGATCGTGAGTCTGTTCCACTTCTTGTTCCTCCGCGGCGGGAAGCATGTTGTTGCGGACTGGATCTTGGTCTTCAAAACCCAGGCGAGCTGGAGCACGAACAGTACGGCGCTAACGTTCTGCCATCTGATCCTAGAGAAAGGCAACCAAGGAAGAAAGGCTCAGAAAGGTATTGGCAGCCAAGCCAATAGAACAGATATAGGGAACGACGAAAACACCAAGGTAGAGTCAAAGCAGCAGAACAGGGAACACACTCGAAAACCCAGCCAAGGCAAGGAAAAAGCGATAGATAGGGCACTGGAACCTAGGGGTTGATGCTAAAGGTTCGCGCGGGAGCCAAAGATAGTTAGATAACCAAGAGCTTAGAAATATTTTCAAGATCTATAAGGGCAACCTCTAGTTTTTACAAATAGTATAGTTTTCAAAATAAGATCCTCAAGGACATCTACACGGGTGGGGTTTCGTTCCTAGGGCCAACCTTTGCTCTGATACCACCTCTTGTGGCGACCTCCAACTCGGTGGAAGCCCACCATGTGCATACAGCACCCGATCCCAGGATCAGTAGTCGGGTACGCACAAGTCATCGGTGACACAACTCAGAGAACAACAGATAATTACATATCAGAGTATATACATATATATTACAAGGATTTCCATCCAGGACAGGCCCCAGATGGAGAAAAACAACAACAGGGTAAACTACATCGAAAACAGAGCGGAAGCAAGGGAAACTACTCAGCAAAAGAGTACATCTACACCACAGGCTCGGTTGGGAACTAGGCTCGAAACCTCAGAAGTCGGCGTGGTCTTGGAAGAACTCGGCGGCAGTCGGGTCTTCGTCTTCCTCTCCAAAACCTACTATACATATATGAACAAGGTGAGTACTTTCGTACTCAGCAAGCCGGGAAAAGATGCCATTCGCTAGACAAATGGGCTAAGATCTATTTTTGCAAAAACAGCATTAGGAAACATTTGCTTATAAATGCTAGTGTGTCAAACTTTTATTGTCGAAAGAAGCTCACGCTTCAATCCATTCCGCAATTGCTTTCAACAACTCGCCACTTAATGAAATATGTAATTCCATATCAGCTTACTGCATTTCTTTACATCTGTTTTGTTATCCGAGTGGCTACAACCACTCCATACGGTCTGATTTCCCGAGTGGCTACAACCACCGGTTGACCCTGAGACTCGGCTACAACCAAATCTCAGTTATAGCAATCCTGGCTACAACCAATCATGCCCGCTACACTGGCTACAACCAGTTAGCTCATCATGCCGCCCTGGCTACAACCCGGGGGCTCAATCTCGCTGCCCTGGCTACAACCCGGGAGCTCAATCATTATCGTCTTCTGGCTACAACCCGAAGACTCAACTTGCTGCCCTAGCTACAACCCGGGAGCTTGAACTTCACAACTTGCCGCCCTGGCTACAACCCGGGGGCTGCTCTTTGTCGTCTTTTGGCTACAACCCGAAGACTTATCCTGTTTACTTTCACACACTTGCTTATGGTGCCTCAACACCCCGATCACACAGATCCGTTTCTGCCACACAGCCTTCCTTTGCTTACTCGCAAAACTCTGGACACGGTTCCCTTCCCATCAAACTCTTTCACAAAATCACTGGCAAACAAATCTACGCTATGGAAATCACCTTACATCGCCTTAACCGTGGGCACGGCTGTTCGAACAGTTCTGCTAAAACTCTGCAGAGGGCAATGTACGCTTTACCCATCCGACACGAAACTCTACACCGAGTACTGGCCTGTACCGGAAAGTTCGTGACAAGGCCACATTTCCAAAGACCAGTCTAAGGGTTATCTAATGCCAGTGAGCGAAGGATCCACACAGGATCAGTGCCTCAGAATGGCTACAACCACCTTCAGCACAGACCCAACGAGCGACAACTCCATATGAGTCCACTCCAGTCGCACTAAACTTCCCTAAACCTACAATTTACTCGGCCAGGGCATCCCATAATACCCGTATGTCGTACTGTAAGATGCTCGGATGCAATTCCCCAAAGGAAACCGTCCTTAACGATAATACATAGCCAAGCCACACAGGCACTGTCTCTGTACATCAAGATTTTCACAACTGCATTTATTTCTCAAAAACCCAATCGCCAATACGCAAGGGTACCGGGTTTTCCAACAGTTAGTAAAGACCATTGTTCCCAAATGACAAACAACGTTGCCGGGGCTAAGCCATTCTACTCAGCAATTCCGAATCCGTAGATAAGATGCTAGCGTCCATTTTAAAGTGGGCTCTCAAGGGAGAATAACATCAATATCTACCAAATAAGTGCTACTACTGGGTAGGTCCGTCGGTTTCGCTTGCAAAACCGAGGTCGATGTGGGCAGTTAAGGTGTAAACTTAACATGCAATTTTACAAACAACATAGTTTGCATATTATGGGAAACAATAATGATCAAAAAGGCTTGCCTGTTCCAAAGAAGGATCTTACCTCGACAAAAGCGGCTTCTGGATCGTCCACCGGTTCAGGATCTGAACAAGCAGAAAAGGTAACAGCTGATAAGCAGAAAGAGGTAAAACACCAGGAAAGTAGGTCCATCGAGGCAGTCGCTGAAGAAGAATAGCAGTCGGCTGAGAAGGAATGGTAGCCGGGTGGAAGGATTTGTTGCAGATAGGGTCAGGGCTACCGGAAGAACACCAGGGCGAGGCTACCTGGCGGCGATGGAGCTTGGGAAAGCAGGAAAAGCTCCAAGGCTTGAGGATGAGACGATGAATTTAGTGGGTGGCTGGGTTGCAAATAGAAGGGAGAGCAGGCCACTGGATGGCCCTATATATAGCCGCGTGCCAGAGCAGGCGCACGGCGGTGAAGATGGAGAGGGGAGTGAAAGTAATTGACAGGGCCACGTGAAGCCTCGTCAGGGCGTGACACAACGTTGAGGCAGAGCTTCTTTGGAGCTGGGCGTGGCCGGTGGAGTTGGTAGGCACTGTAGCGGCGATGGGACACTAAGGTCAAGGACGAGTTGGAGAAGTCCTCACTGACAGGGCTTCGGACTGACCACTGTCCAAGCGATGCATATCGAAAGTGAGGCTGGCAGCGGGTTATTGTCCACTGCGTCCAAAAAGGTGCTGCAGGCAGGTGAGACTGATTCTTCACTTCGGTAGTCGGCGTCCAACGGAGGGTACAAACTCGCCGGTGAAACGATGAGACGGGCGGTAGGTCTCCAACGTAGTCGGCAGCTTCTCAGGGTTACTCGGCAACAAGATGGCCGATGGGACAGGGACAAGAAGAAAAGTAAGATACAAGGGACTGAGTAGGGTATCTACTCGCCACAAGGGTAAAGTAGTCGCGCTGGCCAGAAAAGGGCTAGGCGCAGCAGTTAAGAACTGCCGATAGAGAGACCGGAGTTCTCACATCATGAACTAAGGGGAGAAACGAATACCCAACAGGGAAAAGGAAAATGGGTCGTTACACCTAGCTAGCCCTTGCCGCCTCCCCGCGTCTCAAGCTTGCTTCACTGCCACCGCCGAGCCCCGGTCATGCGTCACCGCCGCCTCCCGTCGCCGTTCGCCACCCATCTACCACGGTGAGAATCGCCTTGGTCCCCTCTACCCGTTCCCGTCCTCGCCGCGTGCCCCCGTGCCGCCGATCGCCAGCGACCAAAGGGTCCCGAGCCACCGCTGTCGCCGCCATTGCCGTGCTGACTTGGCCGTCGACGTGGCTGCCGCGTAGGTGCCAGCTCAGGTCCGCTCGGATCTAATCCGAGCCGTCGATCGCCCGATCTGATTTTAACCGTTCGTCTCTTCTGTCGATCTCAACCTTAGATCCATTAGATCAAACTATCCAATAATGTCAGCCGAGTTTCTCAATCAAAGTTCAGTGCTTAAATGCTGGCCCTTCGATCTATCTCCTGAAAGCATCCGTCAATCTGGACCGTCTGATCTAAATCGGCATAACATCTAGCGACGACGCATCGTAAGATGCATTCGAGCGACCTTGGTTTGGACCCGCGTCCACCATGTGGGTGCGTGGACCAGAAACCCCTCCCGACTACCAGTGGGGCCCACTGCGTTTGCCAAGAGATCACAATTCCTTTTCCCCAAATTAAATTAAATACTACTTTTATTGACATTTAATCCTTTTTTGAATGCGAAAAGGTTTAAACTTCAAAAATTCATAACTAATTCATCCTAACTTGATGGCTCCGTTTGGTGTTTTATAGCCCGAGAATGAACGTAGGAGGCACTTGCTGGTTGTGGCGCGGAAAGCAACTTTTTTTTAAAAATCAAGATCATATAGCCATTAAAATATAATTTTTTTATGGTACTGTTTATTTGCCATGGTGATGTACTGTTGTGCTCGTATTATGTTATGGCCTTAGGTGCCGACGTTCAGAAAGGTAATCAGGCGCAGTTGTTCTGGAGAGTCCCGAAGTGTGTGCAGAGTAGCAAGGACAATCATACACGATTGAATTCCTAACATCCTGCTTTAGCATCGATGTTTCTATGTTTACAAGCTATATTTCTTTCATTGACTCTGCAAGGCGCGCTTGGAAATCGCTGCATCACGAATGGAAACCCTAAATATTGTTCATGGACTATCTTTGACTTGATTATTTAACATTGTACCTATGGGAGGTAAATCAAATGTGACTAGTCCGTAGCCTGAAGAGACATATTGGTACAAGACGTGAAGCTTGCCGTTAGCTAGACTAAAAACTCGCGGGAGCTAGGACCCGCACGGGGCGCCCTGCTTAGTCATGCTTAGCAAACTGTAGAATAATTAATGGGCATATCACTCAAGGGCTTGGCCGTTAGACAATTGCTATTGACTCACGATGAAATAATGGTTCGAGGGTACGACTGTGATCGTGCAAGCGGATGATTAAAGTGCCGGCGGCTCACTAATATAGATAAATGTCGTGGGTCTTGAGCACCAGATTTGTGAAGTGTTTGCTACGCCACCGTGCTCGTGACAGTTAAGGACCGGTTCGCGGACTACTTGTTGCGAGCAACAGCTCATGCTCAACCAATGCTAGAATGGGTGAGCGATAGTAGGAGTTTGAGTGTGCCGAGTTCAATAGGAGCACCAAGGCTAGTTTGTGGGCCACCTGATATAAAAGTCCACACATGGCAGTGACATAAGTCCATGCTTCAGCGTCGGCCGTCTCGCAGGAAGGCACTTCTCACCCCTACCGAAGAGACCGGAGTTCGGCAGAGCTCTCTATTGTGCGAGTTTCGGTATTATGGATAATCCTGTCACAACTCCTTTCCGAGATACCATCGGTATATAGGCGCACAGCCGATGTGTTGTGGATTGTGTCTTGTGGGTAAATTGGTACACCTCTGGCCAGAGTAAAACCATTTGAATCGCCGTGGCCCACGGTTAAGGCGAGCCTAGCGATGGCTTTTTCTGTGATTAGTCCCACATTAACTAAATTTGATTATTGAGAGGCCGAGAATCATGGTTAGCTCCAGGTTGAAGTGGTTTGGGAGGACCTATTACCATTTGGGCGAATAGGTTATATTAGCGTTGGATAATATTGATTAATTATTGATATTTTACTACTATCTTAAATGCTTTATTAAATGTTGTTTATGCAAATTGAGCACTTATTAAAGCCATACTTTGTTAAACCTATCACTGTGCATATTTGCTGTGCAGCTTGCGGAGTATTTCATGTACTCACTTGCAATCAACAATCATCATTTAGAAGAGTACTTCAGTGAGAAGAACTGCTTGGAGGATTAAGCGGGAGCCCGGTCAAGTTCGTGGAGTGGGTTTTGTCACACCGTCTTAGTTTACTTTTCGCTGTTAGAACTTTATTATTTTTGAGAGGTATCATTCGCCACTGTAATAAATACTTTCGATATATAAATAATTACTTTGATTATCAACTATGTCATGTGTGCCTCAGTTGATTCCTGGATGAGGATTTACACACAATAAAACTCCAGAATTTTGGATGGAAAATCTGGGTGTGACACTGCCCGACGTCGCCAGTCCCCGCCCGGCCCTGCCTCGGTCACCACTAGCCGCCATGGTGTGGACAACTCCTCGGCTGCTCCTTTTTTCCTCCCTCTCCTCCTTTTGACCGAAGACCGATTCGATGAGGTTCCCTCCCGAATCTACCTCGATCTCTCCCAATCATTTCTGCCCCGCGCCACTCCTCCCTCATGAGGACTCCAAACTCTGCCGTTCAATCAACCACCTTCACCGCCCGATGCATCCCCACTGAAAATTCGAATCCGCCATCCGCGTGAAAATTCTCGGCCCCCATTTTCCCCGCCTCTCTCCCCTCAATCATAGAGTCCCATTATTGGAGGCCCTAGTCGAGCTACTCATTGCCTATAAATACCCTCCGAGAGCACCCCTCTTTCCCCTATTTTCCCTTCGCCGCCGCCACGGTTGGCCTCAACTCGACATGCCGCTTGCCGCCGTGTCGTCTTCCCAGGATACGGCCGAGTCACGCCGCTGCCAAGCTTCACAGGTGCATCGACCCCCGACGTCCTCATCCCGAACGCCATCATTCCGCCCCCGGACCCGAGCGCCCCCCTGCACCGCTCTTCCTAGACTCTGGTCTCGCCCTTTCTGCCCCGGTGCCGCCACCAGTGGACCATCCTCCGTTGGTGAGCACCTCTACCGAACCCCTATATGCAAACCTCCTCTAAAAGCTACACTAGCACCTCTCCCCTCAGCTCACCTCCCTCGACGTCGCCAGGGCCACCGCCCTCCTCTGCTCTCCCTTCTCTCCCTACCGCCTTCGGGCTCTGTGAGGTGATTTCTTAGCGTAGTTATATTTTACCCTAGTTACAAAAATGTATGTGTGGTTTGGGAACTGTGGGAAGAAGGTGCTATTAAGGACGCTGGAGGTCCAATGAAATGGCTTGGCTGTCGTGGATAGTAGGACTCGGGAAGTCTGGAGAAATGTTTTGGCTCAGGAAGCCAATTAATGTGAATTCTTGAGATTGTGAAAACTAGAGAAATAAAGATTGATGCCTCTTTCACTCCGATTGGACGAGACTCACCTTATCCTGATTGTTGAGAAGCACACACTAACAGATTTAGAAGATTTCAACAAAAGGGAATTACAAAATATCCAGCCTCTCTTTGAAGTCTGCAACAACCACCTAAATTCTCCTGCCTTGCTAAGTACGCAAGTACTCACCCTTGCTCTATATATATAGTTCTCCGCCGGGAGCTAGAGCTAGGATTGCATTGAACTGAAGATTAGGGTTTCGTCCTGATTACAAGCCACTACCTGTGTGTTGGGACTTAGTTCGCTGTTCCGCTGCTGCCGTTGCCTCTATGCTGTTCATTGCTGTCTCCGGCTTGTTCTGAAGTTGCAACTTAAGTTAAGATATATATCTATTTAATTAATTATTTAATTAAGATTTCGCAATGATGCATATCTGATTTCTGTGGATACCAGCGCTGCGTCCTAGGACTGGTATCGGTATCGCGGTTCCACGAGAAGGCAGTTCGCGCGGTTTTCCTGCGGCACGTTCTATTTGATGCCGTTGTACGACGATGGTAGATCGGGGTGTGACAGTGATGAACAGGGATCGCCTGCACAAAGGACCCTGGGCTAGCTCCTGAGACTGACACCCGTGACTATGTTGCATCAGTGCTGGTAGCCCTCGTCGTCCCAGATCGCCTTGAAGCTCGCCTCGTAGTGGAAGCTCCACGTCCCGGCATCCTCGTCGAGCAGCATCCACATGCTCACCATCGGGTCGCCGTCGCGCTCGTCGATCTGCACGTAATGCAGCTCGCGGCGTCTCAGCCCCACGCAGCGGCTCTTCTCCAGGTCCTGTTAGCGACGCAACGAAGGCCGCGCCCGGGACCTCACCCGAGTCCGCACCTGCTCCCGCGCCCGCGCCCTGCACCCGGGACTTGCTCCCGTGCCCGAGCCCTCGCCCAGCCTGCGCCCGTGCCTGGGTCCTCGCCCGTGTCAGCCGGAACGTCCGGCTAGGAGCAAATGCACACACACTCTCTCTCAGTTCACTAGAACACAACACACGAGCTCGAGCAGGTGACAATGGCGACGAACACCATGGCTTTCTATTGAACTTGCAACCCGCTACTAATTCGCTCGATTACAACACAATTTATAGGCGCGGGTACTGACCAACAGCCTCCTACGACCTTCGCGCGCACGCACGCACGATCTACCTGCATGAGCCACTAACTCTTGCATGGTCACTGACCACGAGCCATGCCGAACGTGCCCAACTAACATGCGTGCATGTAGCTAACTAATTACCGAACTCCACACCTCGGAGCCATGAACTCCCTGCCCGGCTAGCTCGCCACGATCT
Organism: Oryza meyeriana var. granulata; assembly: GCA_003991445.1. Taxonomy (NCBI): domain Eukaryota; kingdom Viridiplantae; phylum Streptophyta; class Magnoliopsida; order Poales; family Poaceae; genus Oryza; species Oryza meyeriana. The sequence continues at coordinate 69,068 of RYFJ01000590.1, forward strand.
GCACGATTCAGTCTTCAACGTCTCGAGCACCACACGCTCGTTTCCGGACAACTCGGCCTCCTCCAGTGCCAATCCGGTACCATGCATGACCGCGCCCCACCTATTCTCATGCACAAGACAAACTGAATCGACTCGGACTCACCGACGCGAACGCACCGCATTCTCCACGACACAGCTCGACACCACGCGACACACACACTGACCAGAACACATCTCAGTCAGGTTTATTTTCCTAACAGGTCCGCCGTGCCAGGCGGCAGCTCGGAGCCCTCCGGGAGCGGGACGAAGCGCAGCTCGCTATAGGCGGCGCTGAGGTCGCAGGCGAGGAGACCGTAGGAGAGATCCACCCACCAGATTCGCTTCTGGTAGACGACCGCGCCGTTGGCGCCCCAGGGGCGGTGGACCGGCGGGTAGTTGAGATCCCATTCGCTCCAGCCTTCAGAAACCGAGCAGTACAGGAGCAGGGCGGCGTGGTCGGCGCCGATCGTGGGCTGGAGATCGGCGACGAAGAAGCTCTCGCGTGAGATGCCGATGAGGCCGGCGTTGCCGGGGTGGTCAGGGAGTCGGGTGGACCTGTGTGTGCGCGTGTCGCAGATGAAGTATGCCTTGTGGAAGCCGTGGTGCACGCCGACGAGCGGCCCAGGGTAGAAGGCGTCGAGGAAGGGCAGCTCCGGCTCGGTTCCCTGCTGGGTGGCGTAGAGGAGGAGGCGATCATGGCAGTCGGCGCCGGCGACGTATGGGTGGTCATCGATTGTCTTGCGGCGCGGGGCGATGCTCCGGTGAACGACGAGGCGGGAGGCGCGCGGAGGTATGGCGGCCTTGATCACGTTGTGAATGCCCGGCTCGAAGTAGTCGCCATGGACGACGTGCGGCACGCAAACCAGGACCACCTCATATCCCGTCCTTCTTCGCCCAGTGCCTGTCCACCGCCTCAAGCACCTTGTCCCTCGGCTCCTCGGAGTCGGACATGGCCGGAGAGGAGGAAGAAAGAGAGAGTTGGGTTGGTTGGTGTTTAGGAATTTTTTTCGCAGCAGAATGGACTTGCTAATTGGCTTGGAGGAGAGGCAGAGCGTGGAGACGGAGGAAGCTTGTTGGTCACGTTTGGGCCGCCGCTGTATCGCGGCTTATATACTGGCGACCCGGCGTGGTGTTCCCGTGGACGGCACGAGCTGGTCCATTTCGTGCTCGAAAAAAGAACGCGGTTGGTTTATCTCCGGGAGCGGCATTGCCGTGCGACGATGCGAGCGCGAGGGTCAGGATGGTAAACGCATAGCATGGGGTGGGATACTGGGATGGCGCGCGGGAGCACCAGCGAGAAGCGGACGGCCGGGGAGAATGGACAAGTGCGAGGGGACGGCGAGCACGCGCGGTGGAGCTGACGCGCACAATGGAGCGCGCAATGGCGCCGATGGCATTCGTGAAGGCTACTGCTCAGTTGTGTAAAAGTAAAACAAAAAATCAAATTTGGATGGCCAAAATTACTTGATTCATGCAATACCCTACCCTATCTTCTCTTCTTGACACTCCCTACACCGTGATTTTTTTCCGTTGATCCTCCTCCACCACCGGCGCACCGCTGCCTCTACCTTGCTAGCATCTTTTCGGTGCCAGAGAAGCCCGTCAGCCTTCCACTCACCCCTCCTTTCCTCCACCCTACTGTCCCATGTCGCACTCTTTCCTTCTTTTTCTAGCGAGATGCTTCCGTCCCGCCTTGCATTCCCCATCCCGTTGGATCCGCTGACACTTCCTTTTGCTTCCGAGCTAACTAGTTGACTTTCTCACCCCCGTTTCCAACCATACACATTCCTGGTATGTCCTCCTCGCCCGTGGCTCCAGTGGTGCCACTGCCTCTCCGGTCATCCCTCTAACTTGAGAAAACCCCCGTCTGCCTTCCACTGCCTCCAACTCCACTCCAAACCTTATGACCTAACTTGTTAGCGCCGTTGCCGTCGTTAGGCTATTGCTAGAGAAAAAGACATGCACGAATCTCCACGTTCATCCACGGTCACTAAATCTGGCTGAAATTTTTGGGTGATTGATGAATAACAAAGGTGATGTTTTTGTCTTGGCATCGGCAAAGATTAATGAAGCTAGGATTCATGGGTATCACTAAGTTTTAGCCAAGGAAGACTGTAAATGTTTGACATCTAGATCAAGATCTGTCAAACTTTAAAAACTTTACTATTAATTTTATATTTAAACAATTTTATCAAATTTAATTAATTAATGATGGTATAAAGTACCTTTAAAAGAAAATCTACGCATACCTTTTTTAAAAAATCTAAATATTATTTGAGTAGTAACTAGTGGTTAAAATTTTTAAAGTTTGATTGAGTCTTGTCTTAAACATCAAATATTTATGACCGGAGTGAGTATACACATTTTTATAGAGAAGACAAAAATTACAGGGCATCACCTGCTACCGTATTAGACATAAGAAGTAAGAACCTGCACAGCGTGATGCGAACTGCGGGTTACGTTCAAAGTAGTCAGGTACCCCAAATGATAAGTCAGTAAGGGTTCATGTAGAAGTGAGGAACTCAGGCATGTTTCCATTTGGAATAATTTTATGGTTCTTAAGAGGTAGCAGGATTAGGACCACTCTAGGTAACAATAGGTACCAAATTTTATCTTAAAAGAGTACCTTTCAGTAACTTCTTAAGGACTATAAATTTTCTCTATCATTGGAGACGCAAGATTGAAGATCAGTCATTTGGCTGAACCATTGAATATGATGTTGTTCAAGATCACAACAGAATTGAAATGCGGTAACTGAGTATGTCCATCTACAGTACTCATTAGAAGTTCAGATCAACGGATCATCAGGAGAGAGTGGTCTTGAACGAACGCCTGATCCTTCAGGAGTGAGTTTAGGGGATCCTTTCATCATATTCACAAGATAAATATCCCTCTTCTTTTCATCGAAACCTTGTAAACGAGCAAACAAGACTGAAATGTCACACATCTATCTATACCTATACTAACTGGACATTCGGATAAAGCTTTCACGCACGTTAAGTAGAAGATCTAACCATAGATTAGGTGGATTGTATTACCATGACTATAGATTTAGATTGTATGACAATTCATGTTGACAAACGTGTAATTGAAAATACCATAGACTCTTCGGTAGTTTTTCCAAAATTTAATCTCTAAAATTCATAATTAATGAATATGAAGTTGTAACCAAGATAATTTAGTACCTATACTAATTGAGCACTATGAGGAACATATCAGCTTAATACTAAGATAAAGTCGTTGATTAGCTATATTGTATATCATAACAATAGATTGTATTGCGAATTAGTGTTAGATAAAACATGCAACTAAGTTGATTTTCTTTTAACCTAAGCCGCTATAATTAAAAAATAACCAATCGTATTTAACATATGGTGACTTAATTGGCAGTAAAGTCTAAAACTGGCCGAGACCAATTCACATGTAGTTGGCAAGACATTATCGATGATCACATTCTTTTTCGAAAAAGAGCTGTTTATCAACATAATCATGGTTGACCAACTGAATTTTATTAAAATTGAAGTGACAGCAGAATCAACATCGTTGTAGTATGCTACAGCCTACAGGTACACGAAGGAGAATACGTAATGTTCCGTATAGCAATACTCATGGTGATTGGATCAATTGATCAATGCTCAGCAAATCTTCAGGAGGAAGTGACCGGCCGCTTTTGTCTTCGACGTGGATCCCTCAGACGTGGATTCTTAGACGGGTGAGACTTAGTTGAATTACTTTTACTCACTGGAGGAACGTCTTTTTTCTGATCGTCAGAACCTTCAAGACAAGCAAAAATTTCAATTGAGATCGTTTACAAGTTTGTTATCTTAAAAAAGCTCACATATCCTTAGCCATAAACCTATGCATGTGTATAGTAGTATAATCGACAAGCGATTCAAATGTTCATTAGAAGGTTCCAGGCAGTGCTATATCCGACGGTACCTCCTCAAGTACCTGAAAATTTTCGTGATTCAAGAGGTACCGGTAGGTGTGGTACCTCCTCAAGTATCTTACACAAAATTCTTGATTCAAGCATTGTAAACTACTGTTGAACAAACTCCTTTAAGCTAGAGTGCTAGACAATAACGTGAGGCTTGATATATAAGAGGATCATGCTCATGCCATACTTGGAATAAGTTCCTCATTCAGGTTTAAACTGAATTTGTACTCTGTACTAACAAATTAATGCATAAGCGGAATAACCTGTGCTCGGCCTGACTAAGCACAAGTTGAAACTAACAAAAAGAATATAATGATATGTTAATGAATATGATGATTAGATTCTGCTGTAGCTACTGAAAAACAGAGTCCTGACGAGCAATATGAACAGAACAGTAAAACAAGGCAGGGCTGGGTTGGAATCTAGCGTTCACCGAAGGAAGAAAGAACAGTAAAACCGAGCAATATGTTCGCTTATCAGTAAGAAAGAACTTATGAAGCTCTGAATTGTGCGATGTTGTTCTACTTAGTGACACTAAACGTTCCAAAAATGAAGAACAATGGACAGCGTAATGACATCTACCCGTGCATGAACATGAAGTTGTAATGTCGATTACTTATTTTACAGAGTCAAAGACATCTAGCTAGTTGTAATGGACTAGCTAGCAGAAGACATCTTACCTAGGTGAATCCTTAGGTACTTCAGTTCCTTGCTTAATTCAGAGTCAAGACATGCATGTTCCATCAAATTTGGCGACTAATTGCTCAAGATGACACCAAATAAGTACTAGAAAGGCTAGTCAACACAAATATCAAGCAAGATTATACAGTTACTTACCCGAAATTTGGGGAGCCCAGGCACGTACGAATCGGGACGAGTGGTAAGCCATCGGCGGATTCAGCATCGCGAAGAACTGCCACTCCAGGACCTTGCACGCGCGCAGGTCCACGCCGAACAGCCGCGAGTGCAGGAAGAAGTAGGCCACATCGCCGGCGTGCTCCGGGTGGATGAGCGCCACCGTGGGGACCTCCCGCGGCAGCTTGGTCGCCTTGTAGCCCTCGTCGTCCCAGATATACTTGACGAGCACCTCGCAGTCGAGACGCCATGTCCCGGCACGCGGATCGACCAGCGTCCACATGCTGACCGTCGGTTCACCGTCGCGCGTCCGCTCGTGGATCTGCACGTACCGCAGGTCGACGCCTCTAAAAACCACGCACCGGCACTTATCGAGGTCAGCCGTGCCCGGCGGCAGCTCGCAGCCCGGAGGGAGCGGGACGAAGCGCAGCACGTGACGGGTGGTGCGGAGGTCGCAGGCGAGGAGGCCGTAGGAGAGATCCACCCACCAGATTATAGTCCCGTACACGACAACGCCGTTGCCGCCCCAGGGACGGTCGCGCGGCGGGTAATCGACCTCATGCTTCCTCCAGATTTCTGAAACCGAGAAGTACACGAGCAGGGCGGCCTTGTCGGCGCCGACCGTGGCCGTGGGGTGGAGATCGGCGACGACGAAGATGTCTTTCGTGATGCCGACGAGACCAGCGTTCCCGGGGTGGATGATGGGGAAGCCGTGGTCGAAGAGGCGGGTGGACTTGTGTGTGCGCGTGTCGCAGATGAAGTACGCCTTGGGGAAGCCGTGGTGCACGCTGAGCGGTCGAGTGTCGAAGGCGTCGAGGACGGGCGGCTCCGGTTCGGGCCCCTGGCTGGCGTAGAGGAGGAGGCGGCCATGGCAGTCGGCGCCGGCGACGTAGGGGTGGTCGTCGATGGTCTTGCGGCTCGGGGCGATGCTCCGGTGCACGACGAGGCGGGTGGCGCGCGGAGGTATGGCGTCCTTGATCACGATATCAATGCCCGGCTCAAAGTAGTCGCCGCGGACGACGTGCAGCACGCAAGCCATGACCACCCATTTCCCGCCGTCCTTCGTCTTCCAGTGCCTGTCCTCCACCCCCGCATCGACCTTCTCCCTTGGAGCTTCGGACATGGCCGGATAGGGAGGGAGAAAGAGAGATTTGTGGGTTGGTGTTTGGGAATTTTTTTTTCGCAGCAGATGGATTTGCTATTTGGCTTGGGGAGAGGCGGGGCGTGGAGGCGGGAGGGGAAAAGCTTGGTGGTCACATTTTGTGCCGCCGCTGTGTCGCGGTTTATATATTGGCGACTCGCCGTTGTGTTCCCGTGGACGGCACGAGCCGGTCCAATTCATGCTCGAGAAGAGAACGCAGTTTGTTCATCTCCGCGAGCGCGCGCGCGGCATTGCCGTGCGACGGTGCGAGCGCGAGGGTCCGGGCGGCAAACGCATGACGTAGGATCGGGACGGCGAGCACGCGCGGATGGTGAAGCACGTGCACACGTTAGTACGCGACGGCGCCGACGGCATGGACCACAGGTGGGCGAGGGAGCCGAGAGCGCCGCGCCGAAAGCTCGTGCGATTATCATGGCGGAGAACCTGGCGGGAGACGACGAAACGCACTCTGCGAGAGCGAAGCGGTTGCGGTCTGGACGGCGCGCACACGGGCAGCGCGGCGGCCGCCGGCGGGCAAGCAGTCTGGCTGTCAGGCATCGTGGGCGCTTGGTTTTCCAATTTTCCTAGTAGTAGGGAACTGTGAACCGAGTACAGTATGCTTACTTGACACGTGATCTGCCATGCGCCGGCCACTTGGAGGACACCGTGTCCGGGGCTCCGGGCCGCGTTCTGCAACTACGCGCCACACAGCAGACAGCAGCCAAAATGTTTAGAGCAGAACAGTGAATGATCTCTGTTATTGATACTTTTGATGATTATACTGTAATGATTATATATATATATATATATATATATATATATATATTGTGTGAAGGGATGTCTGTTGGGAAGAGATGTCTCTTCAGGAAAGGATATATCTATCCATATAGTAGTTAACAGGAAATTGATCACATGCTAGTATATGTTGTAACACTCTCCCTTACCAATTATCATGTGGTAATCATCTTTGAGTCATCACTTAAAAAAACTCCTCAAAAAACTCTTTGAGAAAAAACCATTGTATAGATATGCCATTAAAACTCCTTTAAAACCCAGTGAGAAAAATAAGGAGAAAATGATATAACATATATATGAAATCTCCCTGAAAAAACCTTGAAGAAGGAAAAACTCATGGAGAATTCTAGATGATTATAACCATTAGATCATAATCTAGTATAACTTCTCTAAAACCATATAGGAAAAATATGAGAAGTTTATATATCATTAATATCTCCTCAAAAACCCCTGTGGAGAAAATAGAGATATGATATATTTATTTATTTATTTACATTGTTATATTGCCTCATTAAAAACCTCTATAAAAAAGGAAAAAAGAGTACAATATATGCTTTGGATAGATTTAGTGTAGGAGATTTACTCCCCCTGACTCTTACAAATCACGAAGTCGTCGCATACCAATTCCTTTAATATATTTCTAAAAAATGGAATTTGGTAAGGACTTAGTAAACAAATCTACGACGTTATCGCAGGATTTAGTTTGCAAGATACTAATTTTCTCATTTTCTTATAATTGATGTGGGAAAAATAATTTTGGGGCAATATGCTTGGTGATATCGCTCTTTATATAACCTGTGCATTTGAACAACGCAAGCAGCATTATCTTCATAGATAATGGTAGGTGATTCAATAGAAACAATACCACATGATTGTTGAATGTGGTTAATCATTCTGCGAAGCCATACACATTCACGTGATGTTTCGTATAAGATAATTATCTTAGAATGATTAGTGGATGTAGCCACTAGAGTCTGTTTAGAAGACTTCCATGAGATGGCTGTTTCACTATGTAAGAATACAAAACCGGTTTGTGATCTGGTATTGTGGGGATCTGATAGGTAGCCAGCATCAGTATATCCTATGAGATCCATGTTTTTGTTTTTATTGAAAAACAAACCGAGATCAGGGGTACCTTGGAGATATCGAAAGATATTCTTCACTCCCGCCCAATGACGTTTAGTTGGAGCTGTGCTATGTCTAACTAGAAAATTTACCGCAAATGCAATATCCGGCCGGGTGCAATTTGAAAGGTACATTAGCGCTCTAATGGCACTGAGATACGGAACCTCTGGTCCTAATATCTCTTCACCTTCATCTCGAAGTCTAAAAGGATCTTTCTCCCTATCAAGAGATCGAACAACCATTGAGATTTTTGATGGATATGACTTGTCCATATTGAATTTCTCTAATATTTTCTAGACACAGGCGGCTTGATGTATAAGTATGCCTTTCGGAAGATGCTCAAGTTAAATACCTAAGCAAAATTTAGTTTTATCCAAATCCTTCATCTCAAACTCCGTCATTAAATGATTGCGTGCCTCATCTATATCTTGTGTGTTGCCAATGATGTTTAGATCATCAACATACACTGAGATTATACAAAATCCTGTTGAGGACTTCTTGATAAATACATATGGGCAATAATCATTGTTGGAGTACCCTTTTTTCAAAAGGAACTCACTTAGTTGGTTGTACCACATTCTTCCCGATTGCTTCAAGCCATATAGTGACTTATTAAGCTTTACACAATACAAATTGTGATTGCATTTGGATTCGGAATTTGGATTCCATCGGGAACCTTCATGTATATGTCCGAATCAAGTGACCCATAAAGATATGCGGTCACTACATCCATCAACTGTAAAGATAGATGATTTTGTACTGCCAGAGAATTAGATATTGAAAAGTGATTCCACTTATTACTGGAGAATATGTTTCATTGAAATCAATGCCGGGTCTCTGCATAAACCCTTGTGCTACAAGCCTCGCTTTATATCTCACCACCTCATTGTTCTCGTTCTGTTTTCGGATGAAAACCCATTTGAATCCGACAGGGAATATTTTGGGAGGTGTTAGTATCACTTTCGTGAATACCTCTCTTTTCATAAGCGAGGCAATTTCCGCTTGGATTGCTACCTTCCATTGATTCCAGTCCGAGCGCTTTCTGCACGCTGCCATGGTCTTGGGATCTAGATTGTTTTGGAGGTTGCTTGCAATCATTGCAGAAAAATAGTTGTCAACAATTGTAGTCTTTCTATCATATGATTCTCTAGAATCAATGTAATTTCTGGAAATTTCACAGACCCCTGTAGACTCATTGTTATTTCCCAAAACATTTGAGTCAGGGTTTTCCGATGTCCCAGCATCATTAATAGAGTGCACTGTTGATCTGGGTTCGTGGATCATGTGGATCCTGAGGCTTTCATTAACTTGACGTTGATCTGCATTCACTGTGTTAGAAGATTTATTCTTCTGTTTTCTTTATTGCTTGCAAGAAGCTGTATCTGCCTTGGGTACCGTACTTCTCCCCCTCTTATTTTGAATTGGGAGTTGAGTAGTTTTTGATGATATCTTTACTCTTTCTGGCACGTTTCTGGCAGGATTATAGGATTTTGTGATGCCTCTATAATCAGTAAATGCATCTGGCAGGTTATTTGCAATGTTTTGCAAATGAATGATCTTCTAAACTTGCAGTTCAGTTTCTTGAGTACGTGGATCCAATGCTAAAATGCCTTGAGCATTCCAATCAATTTTCAGGCATTGTTTTTGGTACATGAAATCTCCCCCTAATGCCGGAAAATGTTCTTCATTGAAGATACAGTCAGTGTACCGGGCTGTAAACAGGTCTCCTGTAAGGGGCTCAAGGTATTTTATTATTGACGGAGATTTATATCTCACATAGATAACGAGCTTCCTGTGTGGGCCCATAGCAGTACGCTGCGGTGGTGAGATCGGTACGTATGTAGCACAACCGAATTTTCGCAGATGGGAAATATCTGGTGGATTTCCACGTACTAGTTGTAGGGGGAGTTGCTATGGTAAGCAATTAGACACAATTGTATTAAATCAGCAGCGTGTAAAACTGCATGACCCCAACAAGATATTGGTAAATTACAATTTTGCAACAATGGTCTTGCTATGAGCTTTATTCTCTTAATAAGAGATTCAGCTAAACCATTTTGTGTGTGGACATATAGAACAGAGTGCTGAACTTGAATTCCTAGGGCCATACAATAATCATTGAAGGCACACGGTGAGAATTCAGCAGCGTTGTCCATTCGAATTGATTGAATTCGATGTTCAGGATGATGTGCTCGCAATTTAATAATTTGAGCAATCAATTTGGCAAATGCATGGTTTCGTGTGGATAAAAGACACACGTGTGGCCATCGTGTAGATGCGTCAATTAAAACCATGAAGTACCTGAACGGTCCACTTAGTGGTTGTATAGGACCACATATATCACCTTAATGCGTTTAAGAAATTTTAGTGGTTCAGCTCTGATCTTAAGGTAAGAGGGCCTTAAAATCAATTTCCCAGTGGCACATGAGGTGCACACAAAATCCGAAGATTGTGGGAATTTGTTGCTCTTAAAAGCATGACCAATTGAATTGCTGATAATTTTCCGCATCATCCCTATTCCAGGATGGCCAAGGCGATCATGCCAAGTTTGGAATGTGTCAACATTCTGGAAAATTACCTTATATGCAATGTGTTGTACGGGCTTGATGTACGTGTAGTACAATCCAGAGGATAAAGATGGAATTTTTTCAAGCACTTGTTTGCCATATCCGTTGTTTTTGGTCAAGAGGAGATATCCCTCTTTGTTGTCATCTTGGGTTTCGATATGGAAACCATTTTGACGGATATCTTTATAACGTAATAGGGTACAAGTGGAATCGGGATACAGTAATGCATCCTCAATTGTCAATTGAGTACCCATCGGGAGCGTGATAGAGGCACGACCAGAGCCAACTATCGTTGCATTGCATCCAGCGATTGTTAAAACACTTCCTTGTCTCTTTGTAAGAGTCAAGAAGTATTTCGTGTCCCGAAGTATAGAGTTTGTGGTTCCACTGTCCACAAAGCATAATTTCTCCTCTATTGGATTTAATCCCGTAAATCTATATATAGAAAGAATTTAATATGAAATTCTTATCAGATATATAGACTATGTACAAATATTTATTTAATACTAAATATGTTCGGTACATTATTGTAGCATACTAGCTTACAATATAGATAACAACTTAGTATTATGCAAATATTTGGATACAAGATGTGTCTTGCATCCATAATAGCGTAAACCTCAAATATGGAATATAACTCTATAGACGAGGTGACTCGTTGCTAATGGCATAGTCTACAAAACTTGTAATAGATGCCTGTAGACTCCATAGTGTTGTGTTATATTCATGTTTATCGAAAATCATGTCTTGGTGGTAAACACTAATTTTGAATGAGTTGCCTCGTTAATTTAGTCATAATCTACAAAATTTGTAGTAGATGCCAAAGGGCATAATCTATAAAATGTTGTAGTAGATGCCTAAAAGGCATAGTCTACAAATGTAGTAGATACCGTTGACATAATCTACAAATTATTATAGTAGATGTCGGTGGTATAATCTACAAATATTTTGTAGTAGTTGCCATTGTCATGATTTTCAATAAATAGATGAATTTCTATTGATATTGTGCATATGAATTCCAATGGAATTAAGTAAAATAACTTAATTAATGGGAATTCAAAATTTAAATTTGCAAAAATTAATAATTTGCAAAATTTAAAACATGGTCGATAATTAAATTGCGAGTAAATAAACTGCAATAAAATAATATACCCAAATATGTAATATGTTATAACTATTAGGAACAAATACAGGGACTTCAACATAAAATACACAAGAATATTTTGCAGTTTTATTTAACTAGAGGGTCTTAACTGCAAAATTAACGCAACCAAGGCCTGGGCCTTGCTGGCCTTTCGGCCTGTCTGTGGCGCACGCCTGGGGGGTGGAGTTGGGCTGCGTTCGGCTGGCCCATTAGGGGGCCGAAGGAGGAATTTTTACTGTTACTAATTTAATTTTTTTTTTTAATTTACAAAACTAATTTTCGATTTGGATCATTTGCAAAACTAACCTCTTGCCGCCCTGGGTGTCACGCCCAGAAATTCACCAGAATTTCCAAAGCTAATTTGTGCACTAAATCCTCGTCCAGGAATCAGCCGAGGTACACAAATTGACAATTTGATAAACATAACCAAAACGAAATAATGATAAATACTTACAACAGAGGCACTTAGTTCTCACACAGGAGAAAACAGCAGCGGAACGGCAACTAGCGTAGCTTCAGCACCAAGCCACAGGCAGCTCAACTGGGGTATAAGCCAAACACCATCTTCTCCTCCACGCAAAACTTCACTCTAAAGATTGCAATAATGCAAGACTGAGTACCACCCACCGTACTCAACAAGCCACACTAGGGAATGCAATGTAATGCAATAGGATACCAAAGGAAAGGCATAATATGGCTTATTTGCATAAACCGCATTTAAAACATTTGCATTTAAAATCATTAAAAACAGTATAGTTTAATTATTAATCAGTATTGAATCAACCACTGAACAACGCTCCAACGCAGTTCAGGCCTAAACCATAACTCCTCCAAACAGGAGCTATCCATATTCCATCATTTATTTCCATTAATGAGTAGTGTGGGACTAATCATAGAAACATTGCTAGGCCGCTCATTAACCGCGAGCACGGCTATTCGAACAGTTTTACTCTGGCCAGAGGTGTACCAATTTACCCACAAGACACAACTCCACAACACATCATTGTGCCCCTCGATACCACCACGGTACCTCAACACATCACTGTGCGCCTAAGTACCACCACGGTACCTCGGAAAGGAATTGTGATAGGACCCTCCATGTAATCCGCACAACAAGGAAGCCACCCGCTGGACCACCAGTCTCCGGTAGGATTGATCAGATACCTCGGCTGGGAGACGATCCAACGCCCAAAACATGGACTTATTGACGCAGCCATGGTGGTCTTATTGACACAGCCACAACACACCTGTAACGACCCGCTTTCCTTTTCCCTGTTGTAACTGGTTTTCTGGATCTTAATCTTTTCCTATCCTGTCAGCTGTGCCTCCGTTTTCCCTCTCCCCGGCCAGCCGACTACCTTCTCTCTTGTGCCGAGTAGAGTTGCTACTCAGTCCTTGTATCCTGCCCTTATCCTTATCTTACTCGGACCTCTTTGCTGCCGAGTGAGCACGGTGATGTGGCCGACTACCTTGTTGAGACCTGTTGCTTCCTTGTCCCCCGAGTTGCACCCACCCGTTGGACGCCGACTACCGAAGTAGTGAAGAATCAATCTTCACCTAACCGCAGTATCGCTTGGACCAGTGGTCAGTCCGAAGCCCGGTCAGTGAGATTTCTCCAACCTGTCCTAGCCTTGACCTTAATGTCTCATCGCAGCTACAGTGCCTGCCAACTCCTCTGACCAGTTGGACTCCAAAGTCACTTCCTGTCATATCCCTGTCAGTTCATCTTGACTTCCTTGCTCCACCCGTTGCCCAGCTCCACCGTGCCTCAACCTTGCACGTCGGCTATATATATATATGGCCAACCGTGCCCCCTTCTTCCCTTGTTTTGCAAACCGGCCAGCTCCAGCTCTGCTAAGTTTTCATCCTCTCAAGCTTTGGAGCTCTGTCGCCTGGTTCGCAAGCCTGGTTCAGCCGACTGCCCCCTTTTCTGCAGCCGACTACTTCTTGATCCTTTTTCTTGGTGCTTTACTTCTCCTGCTTATCAGTGTTTCTTTCTGCTTGTTCAGAACCTGAACCGGTGGACGATCCCGAAGCCACCTTCGCCGAAGAAGACCCCTCCTTGGAACAAGGCAAGCCTCTTTGATCATATTGTTTCCCATATATGCAAAACTATGTTGTTTGAAAAATATATGCATGCTTAGTTACACCTTTTTAAACTGTTGGCCTCGGTTATGCAAGCGCAACCGATGGACCCGCCCAGTAGTAGCAATTATTTGGTAGGATGTTGTTATATTTCCCCCTTGAAGAGCCCCACAAATGGCACGCTAGCATCCTATCTGAGGATACGATGCCGAGTAAAATGGCTTAGCTCTGCAACGTTGTTTGTCGTTGGGAAAAATGATGGGTTTTACTAAACAGTTTGGAAAACCCGATACCTTGTGTATCGGCGCGTTTTGTGAAATAAAGGAAAGATTTGTGAAAATCTTGATGTACAGAGACAGTGCCTGTGTGGCTTGGCTATGTATTATCATTAAGGATCGATTCCCATGGCGTAGATTTGTTTGTCAGTGATTTGTGAAAAGTGTTTGATGGAAAGGGAACCGTGACCTGAGTTTGCCGAGTAAGTAAACGGAAGGCCTGTGTGGCCAGAAACGGATCTGTGTGGTCCGGGGTGTTAAGCACCATAAACAAGTGTATGAAAAGTAAACAGGATGAAGATCATGCTCCCGGGTTGTAGCCAGGGCAGCAAAGTTTAAGCCCCCGGGTTGTAGCCAGGGCGGCAATTCAGTCTTCGGGTTGTAGCCAGAAGACGGTGATGAGCACGCTCCCGGGTTGTAGCCAGGGCAGCAGTGTTCTAGCTAGCTGGTTGTAGCCAGCCTAGCGGGCATTTAGTGCCATGATCATGCTCCCGGGTTGTAGCCAGGGCAGCGATGATGAGCCCCCGGGTTGTAGCCAGGGCGGCCGACTAGCTAGCTGGTTGTAGCCAGTGTAGCGGGCATCAAGTGCCACAGCTGAGATTTGGTTGTAGCCGAGTCTCAGGGTCAACGAGTGGTTGTAGCTACTCGGGAGATAAAGGACCAACAAATGCAAAGTAAAAGATAATAAGAACATGTATGATTATGCTTGATTCTTTAAGTGGTGAGTTGTTGAAAAGCAACTTGCGGAATGGATGGAGGCGTGAGCCTCTGTCCGCCAACTAAAATTTGGAACTCACTAGTGTTTGCAAAGAAAAGAGTTTAATAAGGCAGTCTTTCGCAAATGAAACCTTAGCTCTTCTTGTCTAACCAACATGGCATCATTCCCGGCTTGCTGAGTACGAAAGTACTCACCTTGTTCATATATATGTATAGTAGGTTTTGGAGTGGAAGACGAAGATCCGACTGCTGCCGAGTTTCTCCAAGACCAGGCCGACTACGAAGACCTCTGAAGGTTTCGAGCCTAGTTCCCAACCGAGCCTGTGGAGTAGTTTTTGTCCAGCTTCCGCCCTGTTCTGCTGTTTCGCTAGTTTACCAGTTGATTATTTTGCCCATCCCGGGTCTGTCCTGGATGGATCTCCTTGTACGTATATGTAAGTACTCTGTTATGTATTATTGTAACTCTGTGTTGTATCATTGTTGTGCGTACCCGACTACTGATCCTGGGATCGGGTGCCTTATGCACATGGTGGCCTTCCACCTAGTCGGAGGCGCCACAGCGGTGGTATCAGAGCAAAAGGTTGGCCCTAGGAACGAAACCCCACCCGTGTAGATGTCTTTGAGGATCTTATTTTGAAAACTATACTATTTGCAAAAGACTAGGACTTGTCTGGGTACCTCTCTCTGCTTTGTAGAATTTGGAAATGTTTCTAAACTCTTGGCTATTTTCCTACCTTGGGTTCCTGCGCAAGCTCTTAGGTTCCAGTGCCCCATCTGTCATCTTTTCGTTGAGGCTGGGTTCCCGAGTATATTCTTTGTTCTGCTGCTTGAATCCATCTTGCTAATCTTGTTGCTCCTTCATCTGTTCCATCGGTTTGGTTGCCGATATCCTTGCTGAGCCCCTCTTCCTTTGGTTGCCCTTTTCTAGGGCCAGATGGCAGAACGTCAGCGCCGTGCTGTCCGTACCCCGGCCCGCTTGGGTTTTGAAGACCAAGGTCCAGTCCGCAACAACCTGCTTACTGCCGCGGAGGAACAAGAAGTGGAGCAGACCCACGATCGGATGTCAGGAAGTGGCCGTGCAGCTGGCCTTGGTACCTTCGACGCTGCAACAGCAAACCCTGGAGGATTGCCTCAACCTCCTCACCTTCCAGCAGACCCCAGCAGCTTATGGCCATCCAGACCCAGATCTTGCAAGGCATTGCTCAGAATCTGGCCGCAATGCAGCCTCTTCTCCATCAAGCTCGACCAGAACAAGTCAGTAGCCGCTCCAAGCTTGCCGACTTCATGAGGTCCGTCCAGCCGAGTTCTCGCAGACCGCTGAGCCAATGGAGGCTGACGACTGGCTGAAGGATATGGATAGAAAGCTGAACCTAGTGCAGTGCACACCCACGGAAAAGACCCAGTTTGCTGCACATCAACTTCGTGGTTCCGCAGCTGACTGGTGGGAAAACTACTGTGCTGCCCATCAAGATGCCGCCAACATCGCCTGGCCCGAGTTTGCGGAAGCCTTCAGAGATGCACATGTCCCAGAAGGAGTAATAGACATCAAGAGAGAAGAGTTCAACAACCTCAAGCAGGGACCTTCCAGCATCAGCGAGTACCTGAGCAGGTTCAACCATCTAGCTCGCTATGCACCAGAGGACGTGAACACGGACAAGAAGAAGATCAGAAGGTTTCTGAAAGGGATGAATGTGGCAATGAAGGTCCAGCTTCTTGCCCATGACTTCCCTACTTTCCAGCACATGGTTAACAGAGCCTTAGTGGTTGAAGATGCGAGGAAGGAGATCGACGTTTTTCGCAAGCGCAAGGCCTCCCAGATGCAGTCTCGTAGTGGTCCGAGTTCTAGGCCCTATCTCCCCAGTCCTTCCCGTCAGTTTGCCCCATCCCAGTTTCAAGAGCGGGTGTTTCGCCCGTCTGTTTCTCACCCGACTTCTTCTGTTCAGTCTCGACCCCTCAGTGCAAATACCGGTGCAAGTCGCCCTACCTCAGCCGGCCTTCAGCGGAAGAGTATTCCGAGTGCCCCAGGAAGCCGATGCTACAACTGCAACGAGTTGGGTCACTTCGCCCGACACTGTCCCCAGAAGCAAGACCCTGCAGTCCCTGGACGCCCTAACGCCAGCACTTCAAGAGCCCCTGTGTTCAGTCGAGGACAGCCGACTACACATACTAATGGATCTGCCTCCCGTGCCCCTCCGACCTTTGGACGTGGCCGAGTCAATCATATCCAGTTAGAGACAGCCCGAGAAGCTTCAGATGTGGTAATGGGTACGTTTCTTGTCAACTCTGTACCTGCAGTTGTTCTGTTTGATTCTGGAGCATCGCATTCCTTTATTTCTCAATCTTTTGTGGATAAGTATGGTTGGGATGTTCGAGGTCTTAGTATACCTATGGTCATACACTCCCCTAGCAAGGAGTTTAGGTCAGATCAATCTTGCCCTGGAGTTACCTTGGTAATTAAAGGAGTTAGTTTCTCAGCCAACCCCATTGTCCTGGAATCACAAGGCTTGGATTTGATTCTTGGCATGGACTGGTTAGCTAAGCATAAGGGCCGAATAGACTGTGCAACTAGCACCATAACCCTGCAGTGCCCTTTTGGACAAGAAGTGAAGTTTGCCTCCCTTGGAGACCCTAAGAACCGACCCCTCCTGAGCTCCATGCAAATAGTCCCTTTGGAAGAAGTGCCGGTGATCAATGAGTACCCTGATGTCTTCCCAGACAGTTTACCCGGAATGCCCCCTGATAGAGAGATTGAATTCTCTATAGAGTTGCTACCCGGCACAGCACCCATATCCAAGAGACCCTATAGAATGGCGGCTAATGAGTTAGCCGAAGTGAAAGAGCAGATAGAAGAACTTGAGAGCCTAGGTTTTGTGCGACCTAGCACATCACCTTGGGGAGCTCCAGTGCTCCTAGTGGAAAAGAAGGATAAGACCAAGAGGATGTGCGTTGATTATCGCGCACTGAATGGAGTAACCATCAAGAATAAGTATCCTCTACCAAGGATAGATGATCTGTTCGACCAGCTGCAAGGAGCTAAAGTTTTCTCTAAGGTTGACTTGAGATCAGGATACCACCAATTGAAGATCAGATCTGAAGATATACCAAAACAGCTTTCCTGACCCGATATGGATTATATGAGTATACGGTGATGTCCTTCGGACTCACTAATGCTCCAGCTTTCTTCATGAGTCTTATGAATAAGGTATTCATGGAATATCTCGACAAGTTTGTCGTGGTATTTATGGATGATATCCTAATCTTCTCAAAGGACGAGCAAGAACATGTTGGACATTTGAGAATGGTTCTAGGAAAGTTAAGAGAGCACCAGTTGTTTGCCAAGTACTCGAAGTGTGAGTTTTGGCTAGACCGAGTTGCTTTTCTCGGGCATGTGGTCACTGCCCAAGGAGTAGAAGTGGACCCGGGGAAAGTGAGAGACGTGCTTTCTTGGAAATCCCCGACTACGGTCACGGAAGTGAGAAGTTTCCTAGGTTTGGCTGGTTATTATCGGAGATTCATTGAAGGATTTTCAAGGATTGCCAAACCCATGACAGAATTGCTAAAAAAGGAAAAGAGGTTTGAATGGAGTGACGCCTGTGAGAAAAGTTTCATGGAGTTAAGGAAAAGGCTGACTACCCCACCTGTGTTGATCCTTCGGATATCAGGAAAGACTTTGAGGTATACTGTGATGCATCCCGACTAGGCATAGGCTGTGTGCTTATGCAGGAAGGAAGAGTGGTTGCGTATGCCTCAAGACAGTTAAGACCCCATGAGCTGAACTACCCGACCCATGACCTAGAGTTGTCAGCAGTAGTGCATGCCTTGAAGATATGGCGACACTACCTGGTTGGAAACCGGTGTGAAGTATACACCGATCATAAGAGTCTGAAGTACATCTTCACTCAGACGGAGCTTAATCTCAGACAAAGAAGATGGCTTGAGTTGATTAAGGATTACGAGCTTGGAATACATTACCACCCTGGCAGGGCAAATGTTGTTGCCGATGCCCTCAGTCGGAAAGTCCATTGTAATGCCATCTTGACCCCGCCCCTTCAACCCGAGCTAAGTCGAGAGCTGGAAAAGCTAAGGATAAATATGGTCAAGCCAGGAACGCTGGCGACTTTGCTGATTCAGCCTACCTTGGAGGACCGGATCAGAGAAGCTCAAAAAGTAGATGAAAAGATTGTATCTCTAATGGAAAGCATGACCCAGGGAAAAGCCCCCGAGTTCTCCATCGACAGCAAAGGAACTGTTTGGTTTGGGAAACGCATTTGCGTGCCCGACAGAAAGGAAATCCAAGACTTGATCTTGAGAGAAGCCCATGAGTCCGCTTATTCCATCCACCCAGGAAGTACCAAGATGTACAAGGATATTAAGGATCATTACTGGTGGCCTGGAATGAAGCGAGATATTGCCGAGTATGTCGCAGTTTGTGACATTTGCCAAAGGGTTAAAGCAGAGCATCAGAAGCCAGCACGATTGCTTCAGCCCTTAAGGATACCCGAGTGGAAATGGGAAGAAATAGGAATGGATTTCATCGTTGGATTACCTAAGACCCCGGCAGGACATGATTCCATCTGGGTAATAGTGGATCGACTAACCAAGGTCGCCCACTTTATCCCCGTCAAGACAACCTACCCGGCCAAGAAGCTAGCCGAGCTGTATCTGACCAAGGTTATCTGCCAACATGGAGTCCCAAAGAAGATAGTGTCTGACCGAGGAGCTCAGTTCACCTCCCACTTTTGGCAAAAGTTGCATGAGACAATGGGCACTAACCTGAATTTCAGTACCGCATATCACCCCCAGACGGATGGGCAAACCGAGAGAGTCAACCAGATCGTGGAAGATATGCTAAGAGCATGTGCCTTGGATTTTGAAGGAACCTGGGATCTCTGTCTGCCTTATGCCGAGTTCTCCTACAATAACAGCTATCAAGCCAGTATCCAGATGGCCCCCAATGAAGCTCTATATGGACGCAAGTGTAGAACCCCACTCTGTTGGACAGACGTAGGAGAAAAGATGGTTTTTGGACCAGACATTTTGAAAGAGGCAGAAGAGCGAGTTAAGGTTATCCGAGAGCGCTTGAAGACAGCCCAAACCCGGCAGAAGAACTATGCAGATAATCGGAGACGAGAGCTCGAGTTTCAGATAGGAGACCATGTGTATCTCCGAGTATCACCCCTACGAGGAACAAAGAGATTTGGAATGGGTGGAAAGCTAGCGCCTCGCTATATCGGACCTTACCCTATCGTCGACAGACGCGGAGTAGTGGCGTATCAACTGAGGTTACCTGAAGAACTCTCTGACGTCCACGACGTGTTCCATGTGTCCCAGTTGAAGAAATGTCTTCGCATCCCAGAAGAGCAAGTTCCGTTGGAAGAGATCAACGTACAACGCAACCTTACATACAAGGAACGCCCTATTCGGATTTTGGAGACAAGGGACAGACATACAAGACGAAAGGCAATCAAATTCTGCAAGGTGCAATGGAGTAACCATTCTGAAAACGAAGCTACATGGGAACGAGAAGATCGCCTTCAAGCTGAGTACCCGGAGCTCTTTGCCGAGTAGCCGAATCTCGGGACGAGATTCTGTTAAGTGGGGGAGGTTTGTAACGACCCGCTTTCCTTTTCCCTGTTGTAACTGGTTTTCTGGATCTTAATCTTTTCCTATCCTGTCAGCTGTGCCTCCGTTTTCCCTCTCCCCGGCCAGCCGACTACCTTCTCTCTTGTGCCGAGTAGAGTTGCTACTCAGTCCTTGTATCCTGCCCTTATCCTTATCTTACTCGGACCTCTTTGCTACCGAGTGAGCACGGTGATGTGGCCGACTACCTTGTTGAGACCTGTTGCTTCCTTGTCCCCCGAGTTGCACCCACCCGTTGGACGCCGACTACCGAAGTAGTGAAGAATCAATCTTCACCTAACCGCAGTATCGCTTGGACCAGTGGTCAGTCCGAAGCCCGGTTAGTGAGATTTCTCCAACCTGTCCTAGCCTTGACCTTAATGTCTCATCGCAGCTACAGTGCCTGCCAACTCCTCTGACCAGTTGGACTCCAAAGTCACTTCCTGTCATATCCCTGTCAGTTCATCTTGACTTCCTTGCTCCACCCGTTGCCCAGCTCCACCGTGCCTCAACCTTGCACGTCGGCTATATATATATATGGCCAACCGTGCCCCCTTCTTCCCTTGTTTTGCAAACCGGCCAGCTCCAGCTCTGCTAAGTTTTCATCCTCTCAAGCTTTGGAGCTCTGTCGCCTGGTTCGCAAGCCTGGTTTAGCCGACTGCCCCCTTTTCTGCAGCCGACTACTTCTTGATCCTTTTTCTTGGTGCTTTACTTCTCCTGCTTATCAGTGTTTCTTTCTGCTTGTTCAGAACCTGAACCGGTGGACGATCCCGAAGCCACCTTCGCCGAAGAAGACCCCTCCTTGGAACAAGGCAAGCCTCTTTGATCATATTGTTTCCCATATATGCAAAACTATGTTGTTTGGAAAATATATGCATACTTAGTTACACCTTTTTAAACTGTTGGCCTCGGTTATGCAAGCGCAACCGATGGACCCGCCCAGTAGTAGCAATTATTTGGTAGGATGTTGTTATATTTCCCCCTTGAAGAGCCCCACAAATGGCACGCTAGCATCCTATCTGAGGATACGATGCCGAGTAAAATGGCTTAGCTCTGCAACGTTGTTTGTCGTTGGGAAAAATGATGGGTTTTACTAAACAGTTTGGAAAACCCGATACCTTGTGTATCGGCGCGTTTTGTGAAATAAAGGAAAGATTTGTGAAAATCTTGATGTACAGAGACAGTGCCTGTGTGGCTTGGCTATGTATTATCATTAAGGATCGATTCCCATGGCGTAGATTTGTTTGTCAGTGATTTGTGAAAAGTGTTTGATGGAAAGGGAACCGTGACCTGAGTTTGCCGAGTAAGTAAACGGAAGGCCTGTGTGGCCAGAAACGGATCTGTGTGGTCCGGGGTGTTAAGCACCATAAACAAGTGTATGAAAAGTAAACAGGATGAAGATCATGCTCCCGGGTTGTAGCCAGGGCAGCAAAGTTTAAGCCCCCGGGTTGTAGCCAGGGCGGCAATTCAGTCTTCGGGTTGTAGCCAGAAGACGGTGATGAGCACGCTCCCGGGTTGTAGCCAGGGCAGCAGTGTTCTAGCTAGCTGGTTGTAGCCAGCCTAGCGGGCATTTAGTGCCATGATCATGCTCCCGGGTTGTAGCCAGGGCAACGATGATGAGCCCCCGGGTTGTAGCCAGGGCGGCCGACTAGCTAGCTGGTTGTAGCCAGTGTAGCGGGCATCAAGTGCCACAGCTGAGATTTGGTTGTAGCCGAGTCTCAGGGTCAACGAGTGGTTGTAGCTACTCGGGAGATAAAGGACCAACAAATGCAAAGTAAAAGATAATAAGAACATGTATGATTATGCTTGATTCTTTAAGTGGTGAGTTGTTGAAAAGCAACTTGCGGAATGGATGGAGGCGTGAGCCTCTGTCCGCCAACTAAAATTTGGAACTCACTAGTGTTTGCAAAGAAAAGAGTTTAATAAGGCAGTCTTTCGCAAATGAAACCCTTAGCTCTTCTTGTCTAACCAACATGGCATCATTCCCGGCTTGCTGAGTACGAAAGTACTCACCTTGTTCATATATATGTATAGTAGGTTTTGGAGTGGAAGACGAAGATCCGACTGCTGCCGAGTTCCTCCAAGACCAGGCCGACTACGAAGACCTCTGAAGGTTTCGAGCCTAGTTCCCAACCGAGCCTGTGGAGTAGTTTTTGTCCAGCTTCCGCCCTGTTCTGCTGTTTCGCTAGTTTACCAGTTGATTATTTTGCCCATCCCGGGTCTGTCCTGGATGGATCTCCTTGTACGTATATGTAAGTACTCTGTTATGTATTATTGTAACTCTGTGTTGTATCATTGTTGTGCGTACCCGACTACTGATCCTGGGATCGGGTGCCTTATGCACATGGTGGCCTTCCACCTAGTCGGGAGGCGCCACAACACCATGGTGGACCCCGGTTGAACGTACTACACATTGGATCCTACCATTACCCATGCTGGCTTGTGGTTAGCACGAGTATTGCTTCACAACAAGTAGTCCGCGAACCGGTCCTTAACTGTCATGAGCACCGCTAGCAACAAACACAACCCTGGTGCTCACAACCCACCATTCAGTCAAGTTTTAGTTGACATAGTTAATTAATCAACCACGACTCACTGTCGTGAAAATATAGCCATTAATCCATAATTAGTCATAAATGAGTCATTAATTACCCACATAAAATGACACTATAGTTTCTAGGCATGGCTAAGCAAAATCCTAAATAATCTAGCCAGATAAATAATTAAACATCTGGCTAGTCAATATTATTACCTGGAGTATCAAGGTATAGATATCAACATCAAAATGGCCATAATTATCAATGGATATTGGATAATAAGTAAATACCCACAATAATGTCATTCGAAAAACATTTCATGCAATAACTTGAAAATAAAATAGGTTTCACAACTAGGATCAACATGCTCAAGGAGATTGTCATGTGACTTGCCTTGCAATCACAAAAGTCTTCAAATACTCTTCCGAACTCTTCCGCAGACTCCGAAGTCTTCCGAATCGACGATAGTACGCAACTACACGTAAAACGATAATAAATCCTAAGAAACTCCAAATAAACAATACATAAAAATACACAAACAAGTGAATTATGATTTTAGATAATTTAGGAAGAATAACGGGTCGATTCGGACTTCAAACGGAAAAGATACGGCTTTTGGAAGATTGAATCCAGAATGAATCCGAAAAGAATTGAAAAGGAATATTCTTGGGAATATTCTCTCGGAAGTTAATTAATGGAGGAATTGTTTTTGGAGGGATAATTGAGTGGGGCCCATTTGTCATACGAAACAAGGGAGAGGAAACTGCTTGGGCCTCGCATGGCATACACAGATGAGGGCCACCCAGCAGTGACTCAAGGCGAGGGCAAGCTCCTGCCCCATGGCAGGATGCGACGACGGGAGACCGAGGCAGGGGAGAAAAGACGCTGGCGGCGAGGTTGGCGCGGAGCCGAGGCGAGGGCGACGACGATGCGGCACCGACGACGACGGGTTGATGGCACAGGGCGGAGGCCGAGAGGAGGTGACGTCCTCGAGGCGGCGCATCGGCGTCGGGGCGACGGATGGCAGCGGACGCCGAGGGGCACCAGATCGGAGGGAGATGAGGAAGAGAGGCGGTAGCTAGATGCAGCGTGGCGGCGTTCTCACAGGAGCGACGCGAGGCGGCTTCGGTGCGACGGCGACGCATCAACAGGCAGAGGAGGAGGGAGGCGGCTCCGGCGGACAGGTAGATGCCGGCGACGACGAGGCCGAGCGGGGAACAGCACGGCGCCTGGCAGAGAAGATGGAGGCGACGGGGCAGATGCTCATCGGCAACGCACGGCAGATGGGGATGACGACGACCATGGCGACAGCAGGCAGAGGAGGGAGGAAGCGGATACGAGGATGCTCACCGGCGGCTAGGCAGAGACAGCCGGCAGGGCGGCGGCTGAGGCAGCGCAGGACGCCGGCGCGGCGGCGGGTGTAGACGGCGGCGCGGCTTCCGAACCAGCGGCGCACGGGAGAGAGCGGCGCTGGGCGGCGGTAGATGGAGACAGCAGGGCGGCGCGACGGGGTGGCGGCGGCGGCCTGGCGGCGTGGAGAGGAGCAGAGCCGGCTAGGGCACAGGGGGCAGGCGGCGGCTATATATATGGGGCTTGGCTCCGGCGGCGGCACGGGAGCGGCGACGCGGCGGATTCGGCGGCGGCGGTTGCGGGGCGGAGGCGTAGGGGGTGGCGCTGGGCTGGACCGGCGGCTAGCTTGGGCCAAGGTCGGGCGCAGGCCGAGGGGAGGCGCGGCGCCGGGGCGCAGGCCGGGCCGAGGAGAGGGCGCGGGCACGGGCGAGCGAGAGGGCGCGCGGGCACGGGCACGGCAAGGGAGAGGGCACGGGCACGGGAGAGGGAGAGCACGGGCGAGCGAGAGGCGCGGGCCGGGCAGGGAGTCTCGGGGTGCGGCGTGGCGGCCTGGGCCGGGAGCTCGACCAGGAAGAAGGACAGAAGAAGAAAGAAAAGAGGAAAGGGGAAAAAGGAGAAAGGAGAGGGGTCTTCTGATAAAATTCCAAATTTGGAAAATTGGAATTTATAAATTCGAGATATATTTCTGAATTGAAGATTTGTAGAAATATTCAGAGGTCGGAATATTCTGATAATCAGAATCTATACATATATATATGGGATATTTTAGAAATTGGAAGCTCAAGGATATTTTGTCAAATCTGGGATTTGGGGAAAACCTCGGATTACCAGAGATGATTAAAATGTCGAGTCAAAGGAATTTTGGGGTGAAACAAATATTTGGAATATTGAGGGTATATACATTCATACATATATATATACATACGTATATGTACATAGGTATAAATATATATATTGGGAATCAAATAGTATTTAGAAGTAATTAGAAAAAGAATATATGTAGTGGGGGCGTCCGGGAGACGGAATATATTGTGGGATTCAGAGAATGAAGAATATTTTCCCGATGGAAATTTGGGGAGTAGAATATCGAGATATTCGAGGAATATTTGGGAAAACAAATATCGGATTATTCATCGGGTTGGGAACTAGAGGGGATTTTCTGGGAAACATTTATATGTCCAAAATAGATGAATATTTTGGGGAATTCAAAAGGGAGAATATTTGGCGGGATTCGAAAAAGAAGGGTATTTTATCAAAGAATATTTGGGGAAACCGGATCTCAGAATAATTCGGGAATCCGATAAAATTGGGAATTATTTTGCAGAGATCAATAGTTCGAATTATTCAAGCATAATTGAACTTCCCAAAATATGTGGATATTTTGGAGATGCGGGAAATTATAATATTTTCCCGGGAACAGGAAAATGGAATATTCCAAGTAAAATATTTTAGGATTAGGGAATTGACGAGGATGTTTTATTGGGACCGGAATTTAGAGAAATCTCAGACAATTGGGGATTTGGATTTGCTTCGACGGAAAAGGAGTTTAAGGGAATATCTGGGATTTAACTCAAAGGGAAATATAGATATTTTGAATACAAAGGATCTCGAATTGGGAGTCCAAAAGAGTTCTAGGATTCCAAAATGAATAAATCCGGAAATTCCGGATTTAGATTTTCGAGGTGACTTTAGGGTTCTGGGAACGACACAAAACCCTAGAGGAAAAAGGAAGTCAGAGTTCATGATGAACGGGGAGACTTCAAAGGACTGAATCAGGAATGACTTCAAAGGACTGAATCAGGAATGACTTCAAAGGACTGAATCAGGAATGACTTCAAAGGACTAAATCAGGAATGACTTCAAAGGACTAAATCAGGAATGACTTCAAAGGACTGAATCAGGAATGACTTCAAAGGACTAAATCAGGAACGACCCGAACAGGGGAAAGGAAAGGGAATTTATTTATATTTAATTACTTTACTTTAGTGATCTTTACAGCATTAAAATCAATTCTGTAGCTCCGAAGAATCCGAGAATATTTCAGAGAGTTTATTAAATCACGGGGAATTTACCAGAAGTAAATGCCACCATGAAACACGAAGAATTTAATATTATAAATACTCAAATGCTTAAAATACTCCGACAGAACCCCTGGAATATAAAAGCATCCAAGTATTTATTTAAAGATTTAACCTTGGGATTTTTAATATTGGAAATTTCAAAATTTTATTCAAACTCTTTTCTCAAACAAAATTTCTAGTGTATTCTTGCCTTTCCATTTACCCACGATAATTTTTAAATAAGGCGATTTTCAGGGCGTTACAAATCCACCCCCCTTACAGAAATCTCGTCCCGAGATTTGGGGCGGCTAGAAAGAAAAGGGTTTGGTTGGTCTTCAATTCTTTCCTTCAAGCATTTTCTTCGGGTGACCACTTCTCGAAGTCCATCCCATTGCCTGTCCTGGCGGTAGTCTGTATCTCGAACCTTTTACCTTACTAGTGTCTCGTGACTTTATTGGAACCTTAAGTTGGCAGATCATCCTTCTGGCGATCCTAACTTCTGTTGCTCAATTGACTTCCAATTGTATCTGGTCCCTTTTTAGTGACAGATCCAGTTTGATTCAACTTTCCTTTTGTCACCGGTGTTGCTTAAATACTTGCTTGTCGATAACATACTGATCCTGCGAACTGGGCATGTATTTGCGGACGGTGCTGAGGTGTTCTTGGCAACTGGTCCTTCCTGATGAAACACTTATCTTCATCTAGTGATTTTACTTCGTCTAGTCTCCTTTATCAATCACCTTTCTTCCTATCTTCCTGCTAATTTTCCCTAGGATCCTCATAATTAGATTCTCATGATAGTGATGGAAATATTCATCTTTAACTTCCAGGGTTGTCGTAGAGATCCTGTCTAATAGCTATACCAACTGCTTTGGTATCTGGTTCCTTCTGTCTTTGACTTCTATCCTTGACGCTTCTGTCTCAGGTGCTACCTTTCCACGTAGATAGGCTTAGAATCGTGGCAACAGCTACTAGTATTCCTGAAGA
Organism: Oryza meyeriana var. granulata; assembly: GCA_003991445.1. Classification (NCBI taxonomy): domain Eukaryota; kingdom Viridiplantae; phylum Streptophyta; class Magnoliopsida; order Poales; family Poaceae; genus Oryza; species Oryza meyeriana. The sequence continues at coordinate 96,280 of RYFJ01000590.1, forward strand.
TAATAACTTGGTCAGGCTTACTTCTCTCAATCATAAACTGGCTTTCACTAACTTCATTGTCATAAACTGGCTTTCACTAACTCCCTCGTGAGTTAGGCATGTCTTCTCTTCTTCCAACTTCTGATGCTATCGACTTGTCTTTCTTTTACTAGACTGACTGTTGTGACCATGGCATCGTTGATGCTTCTCTGCGATGACTGGCGCTTTGTTTTTGGATGTAGTCTCAAGAAATTATCCATCCAAACATTGTCTTTCTGGTCTTGTTTGTAACTGGTAGGGTCGTTCTTCTGAGAAAATTAGAACGGCGAGGATGATCCTTCAATCCTGGCTTGACTTGTCTCTTTCTATTCTTCATCCTTTTCTATTCGTCTTCCTAACAGACTGCTTTGTCTTCTGAGGTCCGGTCGTAATCTTCAAAGATGAACCGATCTGGCTATCCATTACTTGTGTCTTCCTAAGGCTCCTTAGCTTCTTCTTGCGGCTATATAACCAAGCAGTAGCTTCCACTATCCAACAACAGTCTGCTGACTCTTGGTGAACTAGGGTTTGCGGCAAAACTAAGTTTGCATATCTTAAGCTGAGCAGAGGTCATGACTGTGGTTATTACTGAATCCAATATAATCTCTTTCTTCTTATCACATGTATAAAACTGTCCATCTGTGGTGGAGGAATCAACAGGGAGAGAAGGTATAGAGCAAAGAGAGAGAAAGAGGGGCACCTTCTTTACTAAATATTTCAATTATTACTGAACTGTAGTGAATATAGAGTGTTGATTATTACACTACCAAACTAGTATAGCCATATCACCACTTGACACACGCTATACGCTACCCAAACACACAAGCACAAAAGGAGCAAGCACCAGCACACTAGCAAGCAAGCTAACACACGCGACTAAACTAGCGTCACTACTCTTCAAAGGTCACAAGGGAGGTCTGGGTTTAGGATTGGTTCCTTGCACAAAATCTTCGTTCCACGTAGACGGCATGACGACTTGGACAAGAGGATCTTCCTTGATGCTTGCTTGATGCTTGAGGCGACTTCAACAGATTGACACAATCAGCAACTTCTAGCATCTTCCTTGTTGTAGCCACCAGGTTTAACAACTAGAACAGTTGAAAGAGAGAGGGGGATAGATGAAAGCTTTGCAAAGAATTTCGTAGATAAGAGGAGAATTTTTCGCAACTAGGTTTTCGGAAAAGATGCCCTTAAGGTCTGACCGTTTGGCTTATCCTACAGTCAAGATTGGCTCTGATACCAACTTGTCACGCCCAGAAATTCACCAGAATTTCCAAAGCTAATTTGTGCACTAAATCCTCGTCCAGGAATCAGCCGAGGTACACAAATTGACAATTTGATAAACATAACCAAAATGAAATAATGATAAATACTTACAACAGAGGCACTTAGTCCTCACACAGGAGAAAACAGCAGCGGAACGGCAACTAGCGTAGCTTCAGCACCAAGCCACAGGCAGCTCAACTGGGGTATAAGCCAAACACCATCTTCTCCTCCACGTAAAACTTCACTCTAAAGATTGCAATAATGCAAGACTGAGTACCACCCATCGTACTCAACAAGCCACACTAGGGAATGCAATGTAATGCAACAGGATACCAAAGGAAAGGCATAATATGGCTTATTTGCATAAAACCGCATTTAAAATATTTGCATTTAAAATCATTAAAAACAGTATAGTTTAATTATTAATCAGTATTGAATCAACCACTGAACAACGCTCCAACGCAGTTCAGGCCCAAACCATAACTCCTCCAAACAGGAGCTATCCATATTCCATCATTTATTTCCATTAATGAGTAGTGTGGGACTAATCACAGAAACATTGCTAGGCCGCTCATTAACCGCGAGCACGGCTATTCGAACAGTTTTACTCTGGCCAGAGGTGTACCAATTTACCCACAAGACACAACTCCACAACACATCATTGTGCCCCTCGATACCACCACGGTACCTCAACACATCACTGTGCGCCTAAGTACCACCACGGTACCTCGGAAAGGAATTGTGATAGGACCCTCCATGTAATCCGCACAACAAGGAAGCCACCCGCTGGACCACCAGTCTCCGGTAGGATTGATCAGATACCTCGGCTGGGAGACGATCCAACGCCCAAAACATGGACTTATTGACGCAGCCATGGTGGTCTTATTGACACAGCCACAACACACCATGGTGGACCCCGGTTGAACGTACTACACATTGGATCCTACCATTACCCATGCTGGCTTGTGGTTAGCATGAGTATTGCTTCGCAACAAGTAGTCCGCGAACCGGTCCTTAACTGTCATGAGCACCGCTAGCAACAAACACAACCCTGGTGCTCACAACCCACCATTCAGTCAAGTTTTAGTTGACATAGTTAATTAATCAACCACGACTCACTGTCGTGAAAATATAGCCAATAATCCATAATTAGTCATAAATGAGTCATTAATTACCCACATAAAATGACACTATAGTTTCTAGGCATGGCTAAGCAAAATCCTAAATAATCTAGCCAGATAAATAATTAAACATCTGGCTAGTCAATATTATTACCCGGAGTATCAAGGTATAGATATTAACATCAAAATGGCCATAATTATCAATGGATATTAGATAATAAGTAAATACCCACAATAATGTCATTCGAAAAACATTTCATGCAATAACTTGAAAATAAAATAGGTTTCACAACTAGGATCAACATGCTCAAGGAGATTGTCGTGTGACTTGCCTTGCAATCGCGAAAGTCCTCAAATACTCTTCCGAACTCTTCCGCAGACTCCGAAGTCTTCCGAATCGACGATAGTATGCAACTACACATAAAACGATAATAAATCCTAAGAAACTCCAAATAAACAATACATAAAAATACACAAACAAGTGAATTATGATTTTAGATAATTTAGGAAGAATAATGGGTCGATTCGGACATCAAACGGAAAAGATACGGCTTTTGGAAGATTGAATCCAGAATGAATCCGAAAAGAATTGAAAAGGAATATTCTTGGGAATATTCTCTCGGAAGTTAATTAATGGAGGAATTGTTTTTGGAGGGATAATTGAGTGGGGCCCATTTGTCATACGAAACAAGGGAGAGGAAACTGCTTGGGCCCCGCATGGCATACACAGATGAGGGCCACCCAGCAGTGACTCAAGGCGAGGGCAAGCTCCTGCCCCATGGCAGGATGCGGCGACGGGAGACCGAGGCAGGGGAAAAAAGACGCCGGCGGCGAGGTTGGCGCGGAGCCGAGGCGAGGGCGACGACGATGCGGCACCGACGGTGACGGGTTGATGGCACAGGGCGGAGGCCGAGAGGAGGCGACGTCCTCGGGGCAGCGCATCGGCGTCGGGGCGACGGACGGCAGCGGACGCCGAGGGGCACCAGAGCGGAGGGAGATGAGGAAGAAAGGCGGTAGCTAAGATGCAGTGTGGCGGCGTTCTCGCAGGAGCGACGCGAGGCGGCTTCGGTGCGACGGCGACGCATCAACAGGCAGAGGAGGAGGGAGGCGGCTCCGGTCGGACAGGTAGATGCCGACGACGACGAGGCCGAGCGGGGAACAGCACGGCGCCTGGCAGAGAAGATGGAGGCGACGGGGCAATGCTCACCTGGCAACGCACGGCAGATGGGGATGACGACGACCATGGCGACAGCAGGCAGAGGAGGAGGGAGGAGCGCGATACGAGGATGCTCACCGGCGGCTAGGCAGAGACAGCCCCGGCAGGGCGGGCGGCTGAGGCAAGCGCAGGACGCCGGCGCGCGGCGGCGGTGTAGACGGCGGCGCGGCTTCCGAACCAGCGGCGCATTTGTGGACGGGAGAGAGCGGCGCGCTGGGCCACCGCGGTGGACTGAGACAGCCGGCCCGCTCTGCCGAGACGATGGAGACAGCAGCTCAACGGCGGCGCGACGGGTGGCGGCGGCGGTGTAACCTGGCGGCGGTGGAGAGGAGCAGAGCCCGGCTAGGGCACAGGGGCAGGCGGCGGCTATATATATGGGGCTTGGCTCCGGCGGCGGCACAGGAGCGGCGACGCGGCGGATTCGGCGGCGGCGGTTGCGGGGCGGAGGCGCGTAGGGGGTGGCGCTGGGCTGGACCGGCGGCTAGCTTGGGCCGAGGTCGGGCGCAGGCCGAGGGGAGGCGCGGCGCCGGGGCGCAGGCCGGGCCGAGGAGAGGGCGCGGGCACGGGCGAGCGAGAGGGCGCGCCGGGCACGGGCACGACAAGGGAGAGGCACGGGCACGGGAGAGGAGAGCACGGGCGAGCGAGAGGCGCGGGCCGGTGGCAGGAGTCTCGGGGTGCGGGTGGCGGCCTGGGCCGGGAGCTCGACCAGGAAGAAGGACAGAAGAAGGAAGAAAAGAGGAAAGGGGAAAAAGGAGAAAGGAGAGGGGTCTTCTGATAAAATTCCAATTTGGAAAATTGGAATTTATAAATTCGGAATATATTTCTGAATTGAAGATTTGTAGAAATATTCAGAGGTCGGAATATTCTGATAATCAGAATCTATACATAATATATGGGATATTTTAGAAATTGGAAGCTCAAGGATATTTTTGTCAATCTGGGATTTGGGGAAACCTCGGATTACCAGAGATGATTAAAATGTCTAGTCAAAGGAATTTTGGGGTGAAACAAATATTTGGAATATTGAGGGTATATACATTCATACATATATATACATACGTATATGTACATAGGTATAAATATATATATTGGGAATCAAACAGTATTTGGAAGTAATTAGAAAAAGAATATATGTAGTGGGGGGGTCCGGGAGACGGAATATATTGTGGGATTCAGAGAATGAAGAATATTTTCCCGATGGAAATTTGGGGAGTAGAATATCGAGATATTCGAGGAATATTTGGGAAAACAAATATCGGATTATTCATCGGGTTGGGAACTAGAGGGGATTTTCTGGGAAACATTTATATGTCCAAAATAGATGAATATTTTGGGAATTCAAAAGGGAGAATATTTGGCGGGATTCGAAAAAGAAGGGTATTTTATCAAAGAATATTTGGGGAAACCGGATCTCGGAATAATTCGGGAATCCGATAAAATTGGGAATTATTTTGCAGAGATCAATAGTTCGAATTATTCACGCATAATTGAACTTCCCAAAATATGTGGATATTTTGGAGATGCGGGAAATTATAATATTTTCCCGGGAACAGGAAAATGGAATATTCCAAGTAAAATATTTTAGGATTAGGGAATTGACGAGGATGTTTTATTGGGACCGGAATTTAGAGAAATCTCAGACAATTGGGGATTTGGATTTGCTTCGACGGAAAAGGAGTTTAAGGGAATATCTGGGATTTAACTCAAAGGGAAATATAGATATTTTGAATCCAAAGGATCTCGAATTGGGAGTCCAAAAGAGTTCTAGGATTCCAAAATGAATAAATCCGGAAATTCCGAATTTAAATTTTCGAGGTGACTTTAGGGTTCTGGGAACGACACAAAACCCTAGAGGAAAAAGGAAGTCAGAGTTCTTGATGAACGGGGAGACTTCAAAGGACTGAATCAGGAATGACTTCAAAGGACTGAATCAGGAATGACTTTAAAGGACTGAATCAGGAATGACTTCAAAGGACTAAATCAGGAATGACTTCAAAGGACTGAATCAGGAATGACTTCAAAGGACTAAATCAGGAACGACCCGAACAGGGGAAAGGAAAGGGAATTTATTTATATTTAATTACTTTACTTTAGTGATCTTTATAGCATTAAAATCAATTCTGTAGCTCCGAAGAATCCGAGAATATTTCAGAGAGTTTATTAAATCACGGGGAATTTACCAGAAGTAAATGCCACCATGAAACACGAAGAATTTAATATTATAAATACTCAAATGCTTAAAATACTCTGACAGAACCCCTGGAATATAAAAGCATCCAAGTATTTATTTAAAGATTTAACCTTGGGATTTTTAATATTGGAAATTTCAAAATTTTATTCAAACTCTTTTCTCAAACAAAATTTCTAGTGTATTCTTGCCTTTCCATTTACCCACGATAATTTTTAAATAAGGCGATTTTCAGGGCGTTACACTAGGCCACGGCGGTATTTAAAAACCGCCGTGGCCCAAGGCGGCGAATGGCATCCCGTCACCCGGGGCTAACGGCGCCGGCGGCCGTTAGCCGCGGGGAGGCCACGTGGATTCGCCGCCCTAGGGACGGCAGCGAATGCCCCCAGGGGGCCGAATGCAAAATTGCATTCGCCGCTTTTGCATTCGGCCCCCTGGGGGCATTCGCCGCCGTCCCCCACGGCGGTTTTTAGCATAGTGAACGGACGGTCCGCACAAGGATCGGACCGTCTGAATCCAGGGGGCCGCCTGCAAAATTTTTTTTTCTTTTTTTTTGATATTTTTTTCTCAACTAGCAACACGAGAATAGCAAAATCTCGTGAAGGTGCAGCTTAAACCGATGTAAGATGTGGCCTGTAGAAAATTATGAGTGTGCTTTAAAAATCGTGCTGAAACTTCGGACCTCAAAAACTCAATCTTCCCGGCTGAATTTCGTAAAATTTTTTTGGACAAACCTAACGAAGTGGTGGGGAAGTGGATGTAAAATTTTCTGTTGATGTCCGTAGAGTATTTATTTGCCCGATTCCGAGACCGTATGCGAAAGTTATGACTGTTTTAAGGAAGTTAGCGCGCGTTACAACAATTTGCCGTGGATTCGGACCATCCGATCGCTGTGCGGACGGTCCTATGCATTCGCCGTCCCCCAGGGCGGCGAATCCACGTGGCGTCCCCGGGCTAACGGCGGCCGGCGCCGCTAGCCGCGCCTGACGGGGAAGCCATTCGCCGCCCTGGGCCACGGCGGTTTTTAAATACCGCCGTGGCTCACGGTGGCAAGAAGGTAGTTCTGCAAATGATCCAAATCGAAAATTAGTTTTATAAATTAAAAAAAAAATAAATTAGTAACAGTAAAAATTCGCCGAAGGAGTCAGGGGGAGGGGGGCCAACCCTAGCCGCCGCCTCCCCCTGTTCCTACCGTCGCCGCCACCATGTGGGGCGCGGCTTCTCTAGCCAGCGCGGCCGGCCAACGCCGCCACTGGCGAGGAGCCGACCCCCCTGTGCCGTCCCATCTCCTTCTAAGCCGACGAGGATGACTCCCCCGACGAGGAGTCACACTCATCATCTTCCTCGATGAAGCTGTTGGAGTTCTTGGGCGTCGGCGTCGGCATCGGGCGGAAGAGGCCGGGGCGGCGGTTCGCCGTGGCGCCGGCGTGGATCCGCCGGCGGAAGAAGGGACGCGCACCCCGGCGAGTGGCCAAGGTTCGGCGCTCGTCGGCGGCTTGGGCCGCCGTTCTTCCTCTCGGCGCGCTTCCTTCGGCACGGGCGGCACGCGGCGCCGGTGTTCCGGCGACAGGCGGCGCGACGGAGTTGGCCGGGCGCGGGGTCTCCGGTCCTCTATGCGAAGTGCCGCCGGTGATGGGCGGCGCGACGGAGTTGGCCAGGCGCGGGGCTGTGGGGGCGACGCGCGGTGTTGTGGTTCTCCCCCGCGGCCTTGCCGGCGTCAGCTTGCTGACGCCGTGCTCCGCCCACGGTCGACGATGCTTCGGCGTCGATCGGTGCCCGGTGGCGATGAGGTTCCTCTTCGGTGGTGGAGGTGGTACCGCAACAGGAGCCTCGGCGCGAGCATGAACAGCGTCCACGGCATCCACGGCGGCTCCAACAGTGGCAGCCTCCACTTCCGACTGCGCCAGTGTCCGTGCCATGCCGGAACGGCAACGCTCCACAGCGGCACGAACCCGGTGGCGAGCCTGCGTCCATTGGCTTCTGAGCCTTTCTCCGGACGGCGACGAAGAAGATGGCGAAGCGTGTCGTCAGGGATTGGATGGAGGACATTACATCGCGCATTTCTGCACGGTGGTGCTCACAAAGGTGAAAATCGATGTCTTCCATACCTATTTTGTCTTTCCTTTTTTCTTCTCAGTGGAGAACAAAGAGACTGATAACGTGTTTAGAGCAGAATAGTGAATGATCTCTGTTGTTAATACTCTTGATGATTACACTATAGTGATTATATATATATATATATATATATATATATATATATATACTGTGTGAAGGGACCGGAAGAGGTGTCTCTTCAGAAGAGGATATGTCCCTCTATATGGCAGTTAACAGGGAAGGGAACTGATCACATGCTAGTATGTGTTGTAACACAAAACATTATTGTTTTAGAGCAAGCCCAACCGACCTCTCAAACGGCCTCTTATCTCAAATTTAGGAGTTTTTGGGTGAAAAAACATCTCCAACCAAACTCCTACGTGACCTCTCATCTGCAGGGGCCTCTCATCCGGGGGCAGCCAACCCCCTAGATGTAGGAGCCCCTTGTCGCCCCCTCATCCCCTCACCCGAGTCGCCCCGCCTCCATTCTCTGCGCGCAGGCACGCCACCGCTCGGGTCCGCCCCTCGCCCGACCACCCCCCCCCCCCCACCGCCAGCGTCTCCGCCTGCGTCGGTCCCCCGTCCCCTTCCTCTTCCCCCCGGCCGCCGGTGTTGTCCCGGTCGTGAGGGCCCGGGCACAGACGCTGACCCGGGCGAGGGCAAGTTCCGAGAACTTAGTTTCAGTCTCGGCATCAGCATAAATGAACGGATAATCTCTCCCAAGAACTTGTCAGACAACCAATCGAGCTAAGGTTAAATGATTAATCAGTATCACTAATTTTCGGACAAGCAAATATGCAACAGAGCACACAAAAATAATGGGTCCTCACCAGCTACCGTACTATATATAAGAACTGTACCTACACAAAATGGTACCAGTTCAATTCCATGTAGTCAGATATTGTACATCAAGGAATGCGTCCATGCGGGTGTAAAAGTGAGGAACTCTGAATATGACGTTGTCCAAGAACTCAACAGGCAGAAATGTGGTAGAGTATGTCATCCATCCATCCTAGCCATTAGAAGTTTAGAACGGATCATCAGGAGAAAGTGACCATGAACTGTTCAATGACGACTGCCGATCCTTCAGGAGTTCAGGGGCAATCCTTGTCCATCTTACTCACCAGAAACATCCTTATGATCATCGAAACCTTCAAACGAGCAAACAGGGATAGAAAAGTCGCACATACCAACTTTGGAAGTAAAGTAGGATCAATTGGAAGTGATTTTTCATCCCTCGAGCGATGTCCACTCTTTCTATGTATATCGTTTAAAAGTCATTAAAAAATTTAACAAGATAGATCAATATGCGATATATCACTCTACAAACATGTAAGGTAAAATTTGACTCATACAAATAGAAACAAAAATAACAATTTGACTGTAAATAGTGCATAGTATTTGCAATTAAATTTGTTGTTTGTGTGTCTACTGTACGAGCGGAATTTAATCTTGCATATTTATGGAGTGTAATTTCGTGTACCATTAAAAAATTATTTTAATGAAAAACCGTATGTCTAAAAATTTGGTTCTTTATGTGTATCTAGAAAAACGTGCCAAAGATCTCAATAAATTAATTCCTAAAACCCGAAAATCACTCCTGTATCGACCTTATAGTTTGAAGCCTAAAATCAAACTCTCCTTTGAAACCCTATATCCCTCTCCAGTTGAAATTATCCGAATCCAATCAAAATTCAAACTCTGTCTTAATCTCAATCAAAAATCCCTTCATTAGTTTCAGAGAGATATTGATAATTTAAATATCAAGTTCAAATTAAGACTCCCTTGAGATTTCTCTAAATTTATCCTATTTTATCCCTTCCCTTGGGCTTCCTTTCTGTTCTACCAAAAATTCCCTAAAGGCTCTCATCCCTGAACGACCCCTCGAAACTGTGGAAATTTCCGAGAATTCAATTAAACTCGAAGGTCCCTTCTAAAAATTTCCCCTTTTGGTTTTTCTTTCCATTCTATACAAATTATCCAAACTAAAGCTCCATCACAAATGTCAAAAATTCGATCTAGAGGCAGTTCCCTAAAGGACCCCGGGACCTCTGTTAAAATTTGTGAATTCAAATGGCAAGCTTCGATTCAAATATCAAATTAAATATTCAGTTTTCATTCCCAATAAAATCTCTAGAAATTTCAAAAGTTCACTGTACAGTTTGGGCCCCTCGTCCCTTCTTTTTCCCAGCCGGCCCGACCTCCCAAGCCTACCCAGCCGCACTCCTCTTTCCCTCCTGAATTTTTTTATTTTTATATTTATTTAATAAAAGATTTACAAAACTACATTTTCATTTCAAACATTTACAAAACTATACTCTCGCCGCCCTTTGGGAGGACGATTTTTATAAATCGCCTTCCAGAGGGCGATTTAATGACGTGGCTGACGGTCGTTGGCCGCCGGCCAACGGCCGTCAGGCAATTTGTAGCCGGCCATTTTTGTAGGCGACCCCCTTGCCGCCCTCTCAGAGGGCGGTTTTTAGGTGGCCCGGGGGGCCGCCTGTCAAATTGCCCGGCCCCCGACCGGATTTTTGCAGGCGGTCCCCTTGCCGCCCTCTAAAAGGGCGATTTTTGGGTGGCCAGGTATAAAACCCCCTCCCACTCTCAAAAAATGTCATAAAATTTACACAAATCACAAAAAAAAGAAGAGAGAGCTGAGAGCGAGGCTGAACGAAAACAGCGAAGCTCTGTCAGTTTGTTGATTCATCTGCAGGTAAAATTTATTGTTTCTTTGTAATTTCTATTTATATGCAAGAATTGATATAGTATTGTACTGGTTATGTGTATAGTACTGTATGAAAATAAGCTATTACTCGTAGATCTGTAGGTTTTTAGTTAATCTGTTAGATGACTTAAGTTTTGTAGAGATGTGAGGAGAATATTGGTACCTAGTTTAACTGTATTATTTTCATCAACAGAAATGGCAAATAAGGTGATATTTCAGTTATTTCACGGGCAAGGGAATGCTAGATATGGTCCAGAAGGGGTAGCTCTGTCGGATTTTAGTTCAACGGCTAAGGGGATTGATAGACCAGCTGAGAGAAGTTTTAGGTCAGTGTACAACTGGCTGGTGCGAGAGTTTCGACTAAACCCCGAGCTCAGCGCAATAACCTTGTATGTAGTAGTCAGTCGTGCAACTGAAGGTTTTTTTTGGGAACTGATGCCGGTGGATTGCACTGCCACTTGGAGATAGTATGTGGAGAATGCATTCCAACGTGGTTGGCCACTGGGCATACTTGTGTCGATATATGAGAAAGATAACACCGCTGGTACAATGCCCGTGCAAGATGATGAGGGTCCAAGTACGGCGGGAGGTGATAGTAAAACAATGGAAGAAAATGAAGGAGCGAATGAAGGAGGGAATGGAGAAGATAGACAGCCAACAGGTGTGGCAGATGAGGAAGAACAGATCAATACCATCATCGAAGACATGGATAGGGAAGATTCTGAAAACGAGTAAGCAGAGTATGATGATTTGTCTGATGAGAACACCGTGATGCCTGCAGAATGGAGCAACGAGGACTTCTCTAGGCTTGCTATCTCCGAGGGACATTATGTACTATGGGAGTACAAGGAGAATGAGGTCATCTAGGGGGCCAAGTATACATATGTAGAGGATTTAAAGGAGGCAGTAAAACAATGGGCCGTGTCACTTCAAAGAGAGTTCTCGGTCGTGAAGTCAAGCAAATCGGTGTATGAAGTGAAGTGCATGAAGGATGGGTGTCCATGGCGGGTGCACGCATTCAAGGGTAAATGGAAAGATTATTGGCAAGTTTCATTCGTGATTGAGCATTCATGTTATTTACCCGGTGTTGAAAAATATCACAGAAACATGACATCTGTATTTGTTACAACAGAGATGTACTCACATATTATCAACAATTTAGGGTACGAACCAAGGTCAATTGTTAGACATATTGAAGAGAAATTCAAATACACAATTAGCTATGCTAAGGCTTGGAGGGCAAAACAGAAGGTTATAGAGATGAGATTTGGTACATTTGAAGTAGCCTATGAGAGCTAGAGGTTACGGTCAGGGCCCGTAGTACGTTCTATCAGTGATGTTTGTCTGTTGTATATCATGTTTTATTAATTATATGCATACTGAAGAAACATCTTTACTTTGTTGTAACATACCCAGAATATATATATATATATATATATATGGAGACCCATGTTTTGTTCTCTTTTAAAGAAAAACTAGTAATCACATTGTCAATTCAAATTTATAAGGGATCCTGGCCCAGATCTGGCTACTAACGAGCGCCCGAGGCATTCCGCCGCCACTGGACCTCTCCCGGAGCAACCGTCGCCGTTCCAGCACTGTTGAGTAACCCAATATCTTTGGTGAGCCTCTTTAGTCCCTCAGGTATTGCATGCATGCACCATTTCAGCTTGTAAGGTAAAATCCATATGCATGCTGAAAGAGTTCGCCGCCTCCGCCGTTGTCGCCGGTGATTCCAACCACCTTCGACTGCGAGACAACCACCGTTAGGTTCGCCTGGTACTCCTCTAGCTTTTCTCTTTTGGTCACCCGATGAGTTACCCTGCCATTCGCCGCCGCTACTAAGCTCACTAACTGTGCCTCCTCTGTTTTGCTTGGCCGGACCATCCTCTTTGTGGCCGGACGGTCCGTTTCATTGCCGGCTACGCCGCCTCGCCAGACTGTCCTCACCGCGCTTGGACGGTCTGCTTCTCCCCCCAAAAATCGCCCTTGCAGAGGGCGGCAAGGGGGCCACCTGCAAAAATCCAGCCGGAGGCCGGGCAATTTGCAGACGGCCCCCGAGCCACCTAAAAACCGCCCTCTGAGAGGACGGCAAGGGAGCCGCCTGCAAAAATTCGACCGGGGAGCCGAGCAATTTGCAGGCAGCCCCCGGGCCACCTAAAAACCGCCCTCTAAGAGGGCGGCAAGGGGGCCGCCCCCCGACCATTTTTGCAGGCGACCCCTCTCAGAAGGCGGTTTTTATGTGGCCCGGGGGCCGCCTGCGGCCAACGGCCGTCAGCCACGTCATTAAATCGCCCTCTGGAAGGACGATTTATACCAGAGCGCGGCGGGAGTATAGTTTTGTAAATGTTTGAAATAAAAATATAGTTTTGTAAATCTTTTATTAAATAAATATAAAAATAAAAAAATACCTGGGCCTCAGCCGCGGGCGAACCCCGCTCGGCCCAGCCGCAGCCCACGGTAGCCCAATCCTCGTGCCTGGCCACTACTCCCCGCCCGCACGGACGACCGCCTAACGTGCACGCTCGCCGCCAACCGAGACCCACACCCACGCCAAGCCCACGGACGCTCGCTCGCCCATCGCCGTGCGCTCGTCTTCTCCCTGAACCAACCCCGCACCCACGCCCATCATCTGTTCGGCAGAATGCCGCCACCGGACCGCTCACCGCCTCGTCTCACCGTACCACCGCACAGTGCCCCGTCTCCGTTGTCCTCGCCCTGGCGCGCCTGGATCGCCATGAATCCCGCCGTGCCCTGCCTTCCTCGGCTACGCCATGCCCCGAGCCATCGCCATCTATGCCCGTCCCATCCCCTGCCACGCGCGATTCCCGCCGCTCCCGTGGGGTCACCTCGCGCGACCACGCCACGCCCCGTCGCCATCTTCCCCGACGCGCCCATGTCCTGCACCGCACAAATCCTGCTGACACCCACGCACGCGCATGCGGACACCCACACCGTGCCAACCCCGCCAGCACTGCATGTCCCTAAAACCGCGCTGCACGCCGAAACGGCCAATGGATCACCGTTCCGGAGCTCGCGCCGCGCTGGGCTCAGCCTTTGGACTGTTGGGGAGTCAACTCTCCCCATGCTGCTCCTCTGCCACCGTCTGCAGCGCCCGCGTGCTTCGCCGTCCTCCTCTGCCACCCGCCGCCACACCCCACGGACCGCCGGGCGAACGAGCGCGCCGCTGCCCTCCTTTTGACCGCGGGGTAGACGACCTCCCCGTCCTCCTCGCCGCTCCGCCCCTACGGCTATAAAAGCCGAAGGGCCACGGCGTCCCTTTCCTCCATCTGCCTCCGCTCCGCCCCGCCGAGCTCCGCACACGGTCGCCGTCCGCCATGTGTTGCTGGCACCCAAGCCCGCGCCGGCCTCCCGCATCCTCTCCACCTCGCAGAGCCGCCGCGCGCCGGAAGCCGCCCCACCGAGCTCCGCCCACGGCCGCCGTCCGCCATGGGTTGCTGGCACCCATGCCGGCGCCGGCCTCCCGCCTCCTCTCCACCCTGTAGAGCCGCCGCTGCCTCGTTTTTCTTCGCCTCAACCGCCGGCCACCCCTGCCGTCGCCGCGTCGGCCTCCCCTCACCCCTACGCCGGGCTTCGCCTCCTCTCTGCTACGTGCGGGAGTGGGGAGCGAAGGGGGAAAAGAAGCAGAGGAGAGGAACGAAGAAGAAAGAAAAAGTAAAGGAGAGGAGAGAAGAAAAAAAAAAGAAAAAAAAGGGCTGACAAAGGGGCCCACGTCAGCCCCACAAATAACGTGTCTCCCCCACCCCCCACACCCCCAAAGTACCCTTCAGTCCGTAGTCCCGGTCTATGCTAGACCACTCCACTGAATGGTGGGCCTACGCTTCTCATCCACCATCCTTCACTCATATGTGCCCAGTCCATCTATCTCCTCTCTCCCTCTCTCCATAAACCAAGCCCACTGTGAACCGTAGGATCAAAACCCCTCTCCCTCCCACTGATAGTGGGCCCCACACGTCAGTGTCTCGAAGAGAATATTCCTTCGCCTTTTTCCAATAAATCACTTTCCTTTGTCGAGAAAATCGTTTAAACTTCGAAAATTCATAACTCCTCAACCGTAAGTCCAATCGACTCCGTTCAACTTCCAAAAATTTTCTAAAAATGAAATCTATCTAATGGCACTATTATTTTTATAATAAATATTATATATTTATAGGTTTTTGTGTGGTTTTTCTTTGTTGATCGCGTAACGGACGTTTCGGAATACGCTCGACGCGCTGACTATCATGCCCAGAATTTCCATCCAAAATTCTGAAGTTTTATTGTATGAAAATCCTCATACAGGAATCAACAAAGGCACACAAGACATAGTTAATAATCAAAATAATTGTTTACATATCGAAAGTATTTATTATAGAGGCGAATGGTACCACACAAAATAATAAAGTTCTAACAGCGATAAATAACTAAAATAGCGTGACGAAACCCATTCCACGAGCTTGATCGTGACTCCCGCTTAATCCTCCAAGTAGTCCTCTTCACTGAAGTACTCCTTTGAATGATGGTTGTTGATTGCAAGGTGAGTACATAAAATACTCCGCAAGCCACACAATAAATATACAACTGTATAGGATAACAAAGGATGGTATAATAGGGCTCAAATTTGCGTAAAAACATTTAATAAAAATATTTAAGAGAGTAATAAAGCATTAATTATTAAACAATATTAGTCAACACTACACCGCTCACCGAAACGGTATAGGTCCAACCACTCCAACCTGGAGCTGAACATATTCCACTATTCAACAATCAAGTTTAGATAGTGTGGGACTAATCACAGAAAACATTGGTATGCCCGCCTTTAACCGTAGGCACGGCTATTCGAATAGTTTTACTCTGGCCAGAGGTGTACTAATTTACCCACAAGACACAACTCCACAACACATCACTGTGCACCTTAATACCACTATGGTATCTCGGAAAGGAATTGTAACAAGACCCTCCATGTAACCCGCACAACAAGAGTGCCACCCGTTAAACCACCAGTTTCCGGTAGGAGCTGATCATGCCCCCAACAAGGAAACGATCCAACGCCCAAGACATGGACTTATTGACACATCCATGGTGGTCTTATTGACATAGCCACAACACACCGTGGGGTCTCCGATTGAACGAACTATACTTTAGATCCCGCTATTACCCATTCTGGCTTATGGTTAGCACGTGTATTGCTTTGCAACAAGTAGTCCGCGAATCATTCCTTTACTGTCACGAGCACCGCTAGCAACATTCTCTATCCTGGTGCTCACAAACCATCCTTTAATCAAGTTTTAGTGGACCATTAAATTATCCTCGTACGACCACCGTCGTAAATGGAATCATCATTTCATGTGTACTAAATATTATAGCTGAAGTTAATGTTATAGCCAAGAAGTTATTCTATAGTTTGCTAAGCATGGCAAAGCAAAGTCCTAGATGTAATCTAGCTAACCAATAAATAAAGCTAGCTAGTCATATTTATCCCATAGGTACAATATCCAGTAATCAAGTTAAAGGGGCCATAAACAAAGATTAGGGTTTCCCTGTCCCAATGACATTCCAAAATAAATGCAGAGTTGAAAGAAAACATAGATTTAAACATAGGTAAAATATGCTCAAAGGTATTGAGTAATCTGTGTGACTTGCCTTGCTGCTCCTCACAAACCTCGGATCTTTCCTCGAGAAACTGCGGTTCTTCCTGAACGTCGGCGGCTAAAAGCAATAAACAAAAATGAGCAAAACAGTACATCAACACACATAAACAATGTCATATTATATTTTTAATGGGTAGATCTTGATTTTTAAAGAATTTTGCAAGTTGAATCTCTTCAAACGGAGTTCAGATGAATTAGTTATGAATTTTAGAAGTTTAACCTCTTTTAAAAGCTTTTAAAAAGAATTAAAATGATTTATTGTGTTATTTAGGAATTAATTTAATTCCAGAAAAGGAATTATGACGTCAGCATAGGAGAGAGAGGGGTGTGGGCCAGCGACTGACCAGCGGGGCCCACTGGGCAGAGAGAGAAAGGGCGCTGGTCTATGGTAGACCTAGTCCACCGAGGTCCACAGGAGTCCACAGGATGATCCAACGGTTAGGATTTAATTAAGCCAGATCGGACGGTCCAGATTGATCCAAGATTTTAAAAGAGATCAAAGGCTTAGATCTAATTCTACTTAGATCGGACGGCTGAGATTAGATCGGGCAATCGACGGCTCGGATTGGATCCCGATCAGTGAGCCCACGGCTGAGCTGGCGTCTGACACGGCATCGATGTTGGCGCCACGACGACTCCGGTGACAGCGGTGGCACGGGGACCAATGGTCACCGGTGATCGGTGGCATGGCGGCGCACGGCGAGTGCGAGAATGGGTAGAGGAAACAGAGGTGACCCTTACCGCAGGTGAAACGACGAGGAACGGCGACGAGAGGCGCCGGCGGCGAGCTCCTAGTGGCGGCGCACTTCGGGTCCTCGACGGCTATGGCCTAGCTTCCTTGCGCGCTGGTGAGCTCACAGAAGCGGCGGCGAGTGCTATCGGCGGCTAAGGCGACGGCGTCGCCCGTTCGAGACTCAGCGGCGGCGGCGAAGCGAACCCAGGGCACGGGGAGGCGACTAGGGCTAGCTAGAGCTCAACCTGGTGCACGGGATAGCTTCCAGGGGTCCAGGGCTTGCTATTTATAGCACCGAGGTGGTGAGTTTGGCTTGGGTTCGGCGAGATTCATGGGGAGACGGATTTGGGATAAAATCCAAGTCGGGAAGCTGTTGACGCCAAAATTTGGTAGGGCTCTGTATCAAATTCGGTTAAAGGAAGATTGCAGTAAACTGGCGGAGATTGATCCAGAAGAGACCGATTCCCGAAGGAGAGGCCGTGAAGACCGCTGTTTGGTAGTTATTTACTGTATATAGTAATTAAGCAAGTGCTTATCTTTAGGAAACCTGAACTCGTGTCTGGTGGGGTCCTATTAGTGTTTTCTGTTGTAATTAGGAAATCCTATACCGTGTCCGATAAGGACTCATGTAACTCGGGGTATAAATACGTACACCCGGTGACCTTGTAAATCATCCACACAGATCAATAAAATTCGGCGCATCGCCACCCCTTCGATGAGTTCTTGCTTCTCGAGCCGGGCTGTATTGGTTAAGTTCGACCTCCAGCAAGAGGGTAAGTCTCGTCACCCCGGCTACCTATCGGCTAGGACTTCCTCGGTTAGGTCCGATATTCTAGTCGGTTTATGGTAGTCGGCTTACCACGATATACTTATTTTGTCTATGGCTGCATCAGTTCAGTTTGACCTCATAGATTGATTAGGTATATCACATCACGCGTGCATAGATCGTATCGGTCTATTGGGTGTAACTTATCGACAGTTTGTGCTGCATCGGTTAGGTCCGACCTACTAAACTGCCCCGATAAGCTATCCCTTCTAGATCGATATTTTCTGTGCAAGCGTCTTATCGAAATGTATAGCCGATAAGTTATCTTGTTTTGCATCACAATCGCATTAGATCTATCGGCTTGTTGAGGTCCTATTATTGTTACCAGTCTGTGCTGCAACGGTTGGGTCCGATCTACTAGACTGATAATAATAACTCTATTCTTAATAAGCCGATGGGTGTTTAATGCGATGTATTATCGGAGTGCCTAGCCGATAAGTTATCATCAGATCACGATCGTATCAGATCTATCGGCTTGTTGAGGTCCTGCTATTATCGTCAATCTGTGCTGCAACGGTTGGGTCCGATCTATTAGACTGATGATAATAACTCTTCTCTTAATAAGCCGATGGGTTTTATACGATGTTTTACCGGAGCGCTTAGCCGGTAAGTTATCTTTGTACCTAGCCGATCAAACTGCTTGTTATATATTCTTGCCTGCATTTTTTTACGATCGGCCGAGGGTTAGCTGATTAGTTTACTTTGCCGATACAATCACAAGCAAGTACCCGGGCACGAAGACAGGCGAGGACCCGAACATGGATAACAGACGAAGATCTGGGCGCAGGCATGAGCAAGGGCCCGGGCACGGGTGCAGGCAACACCGCGGCAGAGCTAATAGTTTCAATCACAATCGGCTGGGGTTCATTTAATCTGTTTGCTTATACACTTTAATTATTTATTTTGTCAGTTTATAGTCGATCCCCGAATATCCCTTCGGCAATCGGCTAATTCTATATTCATTTATTATTATATTTATGCTCATTGCTATCATCGGCTTCCAGTCGGTGTATAAGTGCTACAGTTAATATCGGCCATCGGCCGATGAGACGAGTCCAGATCGGCTTCCAGCCGATTGGCTCATGGATCTAATATTTTTCATCTCCTTGTCAATTGCAGGGTCAAATTGACTGGCACACCTACGAACCTCAAGATTTTAGGACCTGCACAGGAGCTAAGCAGAACTCCCAGGCCTTCGCGTGTCTCCAAGACGCCGGACGGCCCCTGGCGGGTTTTCGGCGTCAACACGTTTTTGGCACGCCCGGTGGGACCCAAAGTTTGACACAGCTTCAATCAAGATTTCAACATGGCCGGAAAAGAAGTTAAGACGGACAACGTGATTCCGGTCACAATGGAAGATCTGACAGACGAACAAAAACAGCAAGTCGAACAGACTATGACTAATTTCCAGAAGCTTTGCTTGGAGTCGTTCGGCATGACGCGGCAAGGGCCGATTCAGAAATCCCAGTTTCCAAAGCCAGTACTAGTTGGAGAATCGAGCTGCACGCCACCTGAGAGTCCACCGGTAAAACCTCTGCAAGAGATGGTGAATGAAGCAGTTCATCATGTGCTCATCAATCAATCTGGAATTCTGGTAAACACACTTCATAATCTCATAAAGAAGACGGTGGACAGATCAATTGTTCAAGAGCCCACTCGGGGTCCGGTTTATCTCCCACCAAAGATTGAGCTCAACCGAGGTGATTACAACATCAGTAGAGATGTACCGGAGAACCTGTTTACCCAGAATCAAGCTGGGGGGTAACAGGATATTCTTGCTAGACATCATCGATCTGCTTATTACGGGGGATATCAGCAAAATTATCCAGGAGGCGGGGCCGATCCAGGTACTTACCAGAGGGAGTATCATAGACAGAATCGGCAACAAACTCCGCCTGTGTAGTATCAACAAGACAACCTGAGGGAAGAAGATCTATCAACTAGGGTTGCTGAAATGGTAAGGGAGCAGTTCGGGATCAAGCCTAAGGAACAAACCTTTATGTATCGGCATCCATACCCTGAGTGGTTCGACAGGGTCCCATTACCACACCGATACAGGGTCCCGGATTTCTCTAAGTTCTCAGGGCAAGACAACACATCTACAGTGGAACATGTCAGCCGATTTCTAGCACAATGCGGAGAGGCATCGGCTGAAGAGGCTCTGAGGGTTAGGTTTTTCCCCTTGTCACTTTTTGGGTCGGCTTTTACATGGTTCTCCTCATTGCCACTGAATTCAGTTCAGGGGTGGGCCGATCTAGAAAAACAGTTTCATAAGTACTTCTTTGCTGGAATCCATGAAATGAGACTGACAGACTTGACATTGGTTAGGCAGCGGCCGGACGAAACAGTACCGGAGTATATCCAGAGGTTCCGGGATGTTAGAAACCGATGTTACAGTCTAAATCTAAGCGATGGGCATCTGGCCGATCTGGCTTTCTAGGGTCTATTGGCGCCGATTAAAGAAAGATTCTCATCACAAGAGTTCGAGTCCCTGGCGCATCTAGTGCAGAAGGTGTCGGCTCACGAAAGCCGATTTCAAGAGGCGAAAAAGGATAAATATCAGAGAAGGGTTGCTCAGGTTCAGATTTATTCATCGGACTCAGACGATGAGGGTTCCGATGCTGAGGTTGGATTGGCAGAGTGGGCTAGGAACAAAAAACCAGTATCATGCCCATGGGTCAAGGATATCGGCAAAGAGGAACGGTATGACTTTGATATTAATAAAGCCGATAAAATCTTTGATTTGCTGCTACAAGAAAAACAGATACAACTACCGCCAAATCACGTGATTCCATCAGCCGAAGAACTGAAGAAGAAAAGATATTGCAAGTGGCACAATACTATATCGCATCATACTAATGAGTGCAAAGTTTTTCGGCAACAAATTCAATCGGCTGTCGAGCAGGGAAGAATCAAATTCGAAGACAAGAAGCCGATGAAGATTGATGGGCATCTGTTCCCTGTAAACATGGTTTATGCGGGATCATCTTCAAGGACTCAAGCCGATGGAGGAAGAAGGCAAAAGGGCAAATCAGGGATTACTTCGTCGGATATGATAGAAAAATATTCAAGGTATGAGGAACATAGGGATGAGCCAGAAGGGTATAATCCGCATTGGAACTGCCCATTCTTCCGATTCTGCTGGGATCAAGGTATGAGATTGCCATCAGTATAAGATTGCCCCGAGTGCAGTAATATGGGGAATCAGCGTGATCAGCGGGAGAGGTTTTCTCGGGACCGGCCGCTTGGGAAAAGAGCATCGGTTCATAGCCGATTAGGGCCGATCGATGAAGAGTTCTTTGAAGAAGACGAAGAGGAAGTGCATGAGAAACAAGTCCAGAATCCTCAATGGTGCCCTAGTGGAATATTTACGAAGAATCAAAAGAGAAGGGCGCAACGGCTACAACACCGAGAGCAGCAAGAAGAACAGAGACAGGAACAGGAAGAGGCCGATCATCGTCATAAGAGAACCAAGTAAGTATGGCGCGTGAAGAAAAGGGACGATGAAGCTGATCAGTCGGCTCCAGTAGATATGGTGTTCTTTTTGCCTCGGGAGTATAAAGCACTTTCATCGGATGAAGAAGGCAACGAGGGGGTGTTCGCTCAGCTAATGTTGCAACCTGATCAAGCCATATTTGATAAACCTGAAGAGTCAGATCATCGGCACCTAAAGCCATTATATATCAAGGGCTATGTGAATGGGAAGCCGATGACAAAGATGTTGGTTGATGGGGGAGCAGCAGTTAATCTTATGCCTCATGCTACATTTTGGAAATTAGGGAAGACTGCCGAAGATCTGATAAAGACAAATATGGTGTTAAAAGACTTCAGTGGGAATTCGTCGGAGGCGAAAGGCGTGTTGAACGTGGAGCTGACAGTGGGAAACAAGATATTGCCAACCACTTTTTTTGTCATCGACGGAAAGGGATCATATAGCTTGCTTCTCGGCAGGGACTGGATTCATGCGAACTGTTGCGTGCCCTCGACGATGCATCAATGTTTGATACAATGGCAAGGGGATCAAGTCGAGGTGGTGCAAGCAGATCGGTCAACCAACATTGCAATGACCGATCTACCAGTCTGGGAAGCCGATGGTGTTGATTGCCTGTCCGGGAAAATATGGGAAGGGGATTACCTTAAGGTCACTAGCCAAGGGATATAGCCGATTCAGCAAGTCGGCTCTGAGTTGTCGCTCTGATGGGTTCTATTGAAGATTTTGAAGGAAAGTTGGGGCAAGGGTTTACGTCGGCCGATGATTTGGAGGAAATCGATATTGGACCAGGGGATAAACCAAGGCCGACGTACATAAGCAAAAGGTTATGTCCTGAACTCCGAGAGGAATTGATAAAACTGTTGAAAGAGTATCGGGACTGTTTCGCTTGGCAGTACCATGAGATGCCAGGATTAAGCCGATCAATTGTTGAACATCAGCTGTCCATTAAGCCAGGATATCGGCCATTCAAACAGGCTCCAAGGAGATTCAAGGCAGAGTTGTACGAGCCGATCAAAGCGGAAATTACAAGATTATACGATACAAAATTTATAAGGCCATGCCGATATGCTGAGTGGGTTTCTAATATCGTCCCGGTGGAGAAGAAAAATGGAAAGTTGAGGATATGTATTGATTTCCGGGATTTGAATAAAGCTACCCCCAAGGATGAATACCCGATGCCGATAGCGGATTTATTGGTGGATGCAGCATCAGGCCACAAAATTATCAGCTTCATGGACGGCAATGTAGGGTACAACCAGATTTTTATGGCTGAAGAAGATATACATAAGACTGCGTTTCGGTGTCCTGGAGCTATCGGCTTGTATGAGTGGGTAGTAATGACTTTTGGATTGAAAAGTGCCGGTGCGACTTATCAGAGGGCGATGAACTATATATTTCATGATCTCATCGGCTTGTTGGTGGAAATTTACATTGATGATGTGGTGGTTAAGTCTAAGAGTGAGAAAATCCATATAGCCGATTTGCAAAAAGTGCTGGAGAGGGCCAAGAAATACGGACTAAGGATGAATCCCAATAAGTGCGCTTTTGGTGTATCGGCTGGACAGTTTTTGGGCTTTATGGTGCATGAGCGAGGAATTGAAGTTAGTCAATGGAGCATCAGAGCCATCAAGTATACAGAACCGCCAGTCAACAAGATAGAGTTGCAGTCATTAATCGGCAAGATTAACTTTGTAAGGAGGTTTATATCAAATTTATCAGGGAGAATTGAGTCTTTTACTCCGTTATTGAAGTTGAAGGCCGATCAAGAGTTTATATGGGGGGCGGCACAACAGAAGGCGTTTGACGAGATCAAGGATTATCTGAGTTCCTCACCTATTTTAATTCTGCCGCAGAGAGGAGTGCCGTTCAAGTTGTACTTGTTAGCCGATGAGAAATCCATCGGGTCTGTTTGATACAAGAATTTGAGGGAAAGGAGCGAGTTGTATTTTATCTGAGCAGAAGGCTTTTGGATGCTGAAACGAGATATCCTGCGGTGGAGAAATTATGCCTGTGTTTATATTTTTCATGTACAAAGTTAAGGCATTATATCCTATCGGCTGAGTGTACAGTAGTTTGCAAGGCCGATGTGGTCAAATATATGTTGTCGGCTCCAGTCTTGAAAGGGCGAGTTGGTAAATGGATTTTTGCTTTGACAGAGTTCGACTTGAAATATGAATCGGCTAAAGCAATCAAGGGACAGGCAGTGGCCGATTTCATTGTACAACACAGAGGGGCTCACGAAGATTATGTGGAACCGATCCCATGGACTTTGTTTTTTGATGGATCGGTTTGCAAGCATGGATCTGGTATCGGCCTGGTTATTGTATCGCCTCGGGGGGCAAGTTTTGAGTTTGCTTTTACAATTAAGCCTTATCGGACTAACAATCAAGCAGAATACGAGGCGGTACTGAAAGGACTTCAACTCTTGAAGGAAATAGGAGCCGATATCATAGAGATTGTTGGTGATTTTTTGTTGGTGATCAAGCAGTTGCCGGGGGAATATGAGTGCAGGGATGATGTTTTGAGGTCATATTACGAGGAATGTACGGATTTGTTAAAAGATTTCAAGATGGTGTCAATAGGTCATATTCCTAGAGAGCAGAACTTAGAAGCCAACGATCTTGCACAGGTTGCTTCTGGTTATCGGCTAAATAGGCAGGTTGAGGTTGAGATAGCCGATAACGACATTCAGGACAAGGCCGATGACTGGAGACAGGAGATGGTTGATTATTTGCAAAATCCGTCGCGATCGGTTTCCAGGAAAATTCGGTACAAGGCTACTAAATATGTGTTGCTTGACGGGGAATTGTATTATCGGACTTTTGAGGGAGTTCTGCTTAGGTGCCTGAATTTCAAAGAAGCCAAAGTGGTTATGTGTGAGGTGCATGAGGGCGTCTGTGGGACTCATCAATCGGCTCATAAGATGAAGTGGTTGCTGAGAAGAGTAGGATATTTTTGGCCGACAATGCTGGAGGATTGCTTCAGGTACTATAAAGGATGTCAAGATTGTCAGAAATTTGGAAATGTACAACGAGCACCAGCGTCGGCTATGAATCCTATCATCAAACCGTGGCCGTTCAGAGGATGGGGAATAGATATGATCGGCCAGGTTTTTCCTCCGTCGAGTAAGGGACACAAGTTCATATTGGCGGCGACAGATTATTTTACCAAGTGGGTTGAGGCGATTCCTTTGAAGAAAGTCACGTCCAAGGAAGCGATCGAGTTTGTAAAGGAGCATATAATTTATCGGTTTGGAATTCCTCAGACGATAACCACTGATCAGGGATCTGTCTTCATGTCCGATGAGTTTCAACAGTTTGCTGCCAGTATGGGGATCAAGTTATTAAATTCATCGCCTTATTATGCTCAGGCTAATGGACAGGCAGAAGCCTTTAATAAGAGTTTGATCAAGTTGATTAAGCGGAAGATTGATGAGCAGCCGCGGCGATGGCATACTACATTAGCCGATTCATTATGGGCCTATCGGATGGCATGTCATGGTTCTACCCGGGTACCACCCTATCAATTAGTATATGGACATGAGGCAGTTTTGCCTTGGGAGAATAACATCGGCTCTAGGAGGATTTCTTTGCA
The DNA here is from genome assembly GCA_003991445.1 of Oryza meyeriana var. granulata. Taxonomy (NCBI): domain Eukaryota; kingdom Viridiplantae; phylum Streptophyta; class Magnoliopsida; order Poales; family Poaceae; genus Oryza; species Oryza meyeriana. Next base: position 121,205 of record RYFJ01000590.1, read on the forward strand.
AGATTAGTTGACAGCCGATGATTATTATAATTTAATGACAGATGAACTTGAAGACTTGGTTCAGAATCGGTTAAGGGCATTAGAAAGGATCAAGGAAAACAAGGCTAAGGCAGCTCGGCATTACAACAAAAAAGTGGTGAAGAAGTCATTTGCCGAAGGAGATCTTGTATGGAAGTTGATTTTGCCGATCGGGTCCAGAGATAGCAGATTCGGAAAGTGGTCACCTAATTGGGAAGGGCCCTATCGGATTAATCGTTGTGTGCCTGGTAATGCTTATGTGTTGGAGGATCTTGACAGAACGGAGTTTTCTAAAGCGCTTAACGGGAAATATCTCAAGAAATACTATCCTAGCGTTTGGATCAACTCTTAAATCGGTTGAGTGCAGCCGATTTTTAAAATAGTTCGGGAAGCCGATGTTTTTACATCGCCTAAAGACAGCCGATATCTGTCGATATCGCCTTTAGAACAAACAAACAGAAATATATAAGGTTGAAGGGAATAGGTAGCAGAGCCGATCAGATTATATGACAACACGAGGTTAATCGGCATGTTCCAGAGAACCGTCAGTTACAAATGTTTAAAATTTACAAGAATTCTTGGATCACTTCAATTGCACGCAGGCGAATCTGGTCGATCTCGTTGATAGCATGGGTGTCATCTTCATCGGAGCCTAGGATGGACTTCAAATTCTTGCGCCGATGAATGACTTGACGCACTGTTGCTGCCACCTTAGCCTCTTGGTCTTGGATAGCTTGCGGTAGGCCGATAAGCTGGGATTCTGTTGCTGCAAGATCTTTGCGAACTTTTTCAAGTTCTGCCAGCAAATCGGCCTCCTTTTTCTTCAGTTGATCTAATTTGGGTTGGAGCTCTTGGGGGGCAGCTGTCATATCATCAAGCTTTTTCTTCTCTGCTTGGGCTAATAGCCGATCAGCTTGGATGTCTTCGGTGATCTTCTGTTGATCAGCACGATCGGCTATGCGCTGTCTAAGCTTGATGAGTTTAAATCTATGAGACTCCAGATATGCTACAGGGGTTAGTGCATCGACAAGTTCTTCGGGTAGATGGTGTTCAATTTCTGCAAGTCTTGCCCGGATTGGCCCGCAGTCTTCCGCTAGCGCATCAATTGGGTTTTCCAGCCGACTGAGGATGTTCATTAAGTAATCGCGCACATCGGCTGGGAAGGACGGTTTGGTTACTGCGCTGGTGGCTGTTTCGCCTTCTGCTTCCAAGTACTTGCCGATGTCAAAAGAAAACAAGTCGGCTAAGGACTGCAAAATTGACATCGGTAGAAGGATTAGTAAAAAGTTGAAAGTAAAATATGGGCGTAAAGAGGATACCTGAGGAAGGACATCGGCAGCCCGGGTGACGTCGGCTTCAGGGAGATGAATGGGTTGTTCTTCGGGGAGGCCGGTGTCAGTCGATGGAATAGGAACAATCTCATCAACGGTTGGACTTGGTGCTAAGAGTGGGGCAGCTGGAGAAGCCATCGGCTCAGTGCTTGGAGGGATGTTAGAGGAATGCTGAGGTTCTGGAGCCGATGACTTGAGCTGAGAAGGAAAACTAGTAAGATGAATGAGTGGTTAATAATGCAAAGACTTGGTGCATACCTGAGGGGATGAGGGAGCCGATGTTGTGTGGGGAGAAGATGGCGTCGTGGCAATGGCATCGGCACTGGTTTTCTGTTTCTGCAGGGAGGGACGATGCGCTAGCTTCTTCCGCTTTTGTCCCATCGGTCGAGGCGCCTTGAGGAGAGCCGATGGGGGTGGAGCATCACGCCCTAAGTTTGGAGTGGCCGATGGAGGTTGATACAGAATCGGCCGACCACTGTTGCTTGTCGTTGGGGGCTCGACGTCAGCAGCCTGCAAGGTTAAGTATGAGAGATGATCGGAGGTGATGGTTAAGGATTTTGGGTGTTACCTCTTCATCAGATTCGGTGTAGTCGATGTCGAGGCGGGAACAGTAGCAGGTGGCCGCCAAGCTGAATAGATGTTTCCTCCATTCTGACCACCATCGGACAAAAATCTTGGTGTTGGCAGTGCAGACATGCACCTCGGTGGCGGCGCCTAGAAGGAGAGGTTCTGTTAGAGTCCGCATCCGATCGTATTCTAGGGCATTGTTGACGTTGCCCCGGGCCTGAAGTTTGTCGATGAAGAACAGGCTGATCGGGAGCTGACCGAGGCCAAACTGACGGGAGCCGACCGATGGATGGTAGAACTCATATGATGGTTGCGATCGGCCCAGAGAAAAGCCAGTTGGCAGCAGTCGAGGGGTGATGGCCGATAAGAATATGGCCTTGGACTCATCATTGTCCAGAGCGTTAAGTGGGTCGAAGTTGGAAGGCATCTCGAATGATGATGCGTCATTATATGCAAACCAGAGAGTGGCCTCCCTAGTGAAACCATAATAAAACCCCTTAAACCACTGACTGAGTCCAGCGGGGGTTATCTTGCCACCAGAAAGAGCCGATGCAGCTTCGCCCATGGAAACGCATCAGCGGTAAGTGGGATCTTGGTCTTCTATGTGATCGGTTGGAAAGGATTGGTCGAGAAGAGAAGTCCCGAAGAAGGCCTTGGAGGTGTATACATTGAGCCAGAGCTGCACAAACCACCAGGGGCCTCCGATGTGGCCGGCCGATAGTTTGGTTGCTACTTGGTGAAGCAGCTGGTAAGTAGCGCCAAGGAGGAGTTGCCCCAAGGGAATCTGTTTCTGATCAACCAAGCACTCTGCCAAGCATTGCATATTGATCGTTGGACCGAGAGTTGCGCCGCCAAAAACAAACCGCTCCAGCCATAAATTCAGAAAAGCAACGTGTTCCCGGTCATCGACTGATCCAGTTCCCTTATTGTGGATGGATATGTACCTAGACCAGCCGCCGATGTTCTTTGCTTGGAGCCGATGAGCAGGCTTGAATCGGAGCTTGAAGGGATTGATGTAGCTCGTCGTTCAAGACAGGTGAGCATAGTCACATCCAGCAGAGTGGGAGTCATCGGCCCGTGCCCGAATAGGAAGGCATTGAGGGTGTCTGACCAGAAGTACGAGGCCGATGCAAGCAGAGCTTCATTCTTTTCCATATCGGCCAGAGAGAGATTGATGCAGTGGCCGATATGTGATTCTTCCCAGAGGGTTCTCTTCGCAGCCGATACCCTGATGTACCAATCCCTCCACCTAGGCAGTTTGCTCGGCCATGACCTGAAGCTATTGGTCCAGTCACTGATCAGCATGGCGGAGTTCTTGAAGAGGATACGTTGGGTCTCGGTGCTAATAAAATCCGTGGGATCTTCACTGCCCATGGGACCATGATAGAAGAAATGCAGGTAATCGATAGCCGGAATCAGGATCTGATCTCTAAGGTGCTACAGTAAACAAGAACACGATGAAGAACAAGTAAAGGACATGGCAGATTGGATTCATTTAGGCTGCAGATTAGGAAAAACGGTCGGGCGGAAGATTACCTCAGGGACTGCGGGTGCTGATGCCATCGCGAGAGAGGGAGAAGATGCAGAGATCGACGGCCGAAGAAGAGGACTGCAACGGTTCGTTTGGATTCGCGGGAGCTTGTTGGAGTTTTGGGAGATGAAGCGGTGGTGCTCTGGTGATGTGAAAGCGTAAAAAAAAGGGCTAAGGAGACGAAGTGTCTTATAGAAGTGTTGACGCCAAAAACCGCCGGGTGTGCCAAAAAGCTTGCTGACGATCTGGTTCGGCGCCTGGTGACACGCGAAGGCCTGGGAGATCTACTTAGCTCCAGTGCAGGTCCTAAAATATTAGAGGTTCGTAGGCGTGCCAGTCAATTTGACCCTGTAATTGACAAGGAGATGAAGAAATTTGATTACTGATCCAATCGGCCAGTAAGCCGATACGGATTCCTTCCAGCCGGTCGCCGCTATGCTCGTGCCCGGGCCCTCGCCTATACTCGCGTTCTCGCTCCCGGGTCCTCGCTTGTGCTCGTGCCCGGGTCAGCAGCAACTGCACATCGGCTATCGGCCGATACGGTCTGATGTAGGCTCCTTGTAGCCGATGGCCGATGGCACCTGTGTATCGGCTAGGAAACCGATAACGCTATAGATAAATGGATAAGCTGTCAGTATAACATGTGCATCGGCCAGAAGCCGATGATAAAATAGATAGGCAGAATAGTGAACTAGCCAACTGCCAAGGAAATACATATGCATCGGCTAGAGAACCGATGATAATATAGATGACCAAAATAGTAAAGATAATACAGTCGGCTTTATAAAAAGATAACCTATCGGCTAAGCACTCCGATAGAACGTCGCATACACACCGATCGGCTCGACAAGGATAAATCTATTATTATCGATCTAGTAGTTCAAACCTAACTGATGCAGTACAGATCGATAATAGTAAAGGAACCTCAACAAACCGATAGATCTAATGCAACTGTGATGTAATAAGATAACTTATCGGCTATACATTCCGATAAAACATTTGCACAAAGGCTATCAACCTAACAGGAATAATTTATCGCTAGCAGTTTAGTAGGTCGGACCCAACCGATGCAGCACAAACTGATGATAAACTACCCCCGATAAACTGATAAAAACTATGCACGCGTGATGTGATATACCTGACCAGCCTAAGAGGTCGGACCGAACCGATGCAGCCGTAGACAGATCCGATACACCGTGGTAAGCCGACTACCATAGACCGACTAGAATATCGGACCTAACCGAGAAAGTCCTAGCCGATTGGTAGTCGGGGTAACGAGACTTACCCTCTCGCAGGAGTTCGGACCTAACCGATGCAGCCCCGCTCGAGAAGCAAGAACCCGTTGGTAAAGGGTGGCGATGCGCCGAATTTGATTGATCGAGAGATGGATTACAAGGTCCCCGGGCATACGTATTTATACCCCGAGTTACATGAGTCCTTATAGGACACGGCACACAACTTCCTATCTATAAAAGGAAAACTAACAAGCCCTGATCGGATACGAGATCAGGTTTTCCTAAAAATTATTAAAACTACCTAATTTATAGATAAGGTAATTAACTGCCATAACGTGGTCTTCACGATTCCTTCCTGAATCCGGCTTCTTCTGGATTAGCTCCCAACGGCTGATATCGCTTCTTTCCTTAACCGAGTCCGACGCGAACTGTGCCAAATTTTGGCGTTAACACATGCCCCCCAATTTCGGAGTTTGTTATCAAACTTCGAAATTCTTCTGTTTGGGCCTCAATATTCTTTCCTGGCCTCTTGAAATCGGCTTTCATGAGCCGATACCTTCTGTACTAGGTGTGCTAGGCTCTCAAAGTCTTCTGATGAAAATCTTTCCTTGATCGGAGCCAACAAACCTTGGAATGCTAATTCGGCCAGCTGTGCATCATCCAGACTTAAACTATAACATCGGCTTCTAACATTACGAAACCGCTGGATATATTCTGCGACTGATTCCTCCGGCTTCTGTATTACCGATGTTAAGTCTATCAAACTCATCTCTTGACTTCCCATAAAGAAATACTTGTGGAATTGCTTTTCCAGATCGGCCCAACCTCGAACTGAGTTAGGTGGCAATGAAGAAAACCATGTAAAGGCCGATCCGGATAATGATAACGGGAAGAGTCTAACTCTCAAAGCTTCTACAGCCGATGCCTCTCCACATTGAGCCAAGAATCGGCTGACATGTTCCACTGTAGATACATCATCTTGCCCTAAGAATTTGGAGAAGTCTGGTACTCTGTATCGGCATGGCAACGGAACTCTATCAAACCAATCTGGATATGGATGCCGATACATAAATGTTTCCTCCTTCGGTCTTAAACCGAATTGTTCTCTCATCACCTCTGTGATTCTTGCTGTCAAATCTTCTTCTCTTGGATTTTCACCGTAATAACGCAGAGGTGGAATTGATAGCCGATTCTGATTCTGATATTCCCTCAGATAATTGTACTCAGGAACAGCTTTTGGATAACTCTGTTGATGCCCCCCATAGTACACAGTTTGATATCCTTGAGGAATCCCATCTTGTTGCCCCCCGGGTATTTGAATCGGCTCTACTGCCTTCTTGATCAAGCTCTGTAATGTGTTCACCAATATTCCAGATTGATCGGTCAACGCATGATGAACTGCTTTATTAAACATGTCTTGGATCGGCTTCTGTGAACTTGTAGGCGATATATGGCTCGATTCGTCAATAATAACAGGCTTTGGAAACTGTAATTTTTGAATCGGCCCTTGATCTGTCATGCCGAAGGATTGTAGACAAAGCTTCTGAAACTCCACGATGTTCTGCTCCATTTGTTGTCTTTGTTCTTCGGTCAAGTCTTCCATTGTGACTGGAATCATATTATCTGTGCTGACCTCTTTTCCAGCCATGTTGAAGTTCTGTGTCCCACCGGGCGTGCCAAAAACGTGTTGACGCCGAAAACCGCCGGGTGTGCCAAAAAGCTTGCTGACGATCTGGTTCGGTGCCTGGTGACACGCGAAGGCCTGGGAGATCTACTTAGCTCCAGTGCAGGTCCTAAAATATTAGAGGTTCGTAGGCGTGCCAGTCAATTTGACCCTGTAATTGACAAGGAGATGAAGAAATTTGATTACTGATCCAATCGGCCAGTAAGCCGATACGGATTCCTTCCAGCCGGTCGCCGCTATGCTCGTGCCCGGGCCCTCGCCTGTACTTGCGTTCTCGCTCCCGGGTCCTCGCTTGTGCTCGTGCCCGGGTCAGCAGCAACTGCACATCGGCTATCGGCCGATACGGTCTGATGTAGGCTCCTTGTAGCCGATGGCCGATGGCACCTGTGTATCGGCTAGGAAACCGATAACGCTATAGATAAATGGATAAGCTGTCAGTATAACATGTGCATCGGCCAGAAGCCGATGATAAAATAGATAGGCAGAATAGTGAACTAGCCGACTGCCAAGGAAATACATATGCATCGGCTAGAGAACCGATGATAATATAGATGACCAAAATAGTAAAGATAATACAGTCGGCTTTATAAAAAGATAACCTATCGGCTAAGTACTCCGATAGAACGTCACATACACACCGATCGGCTCGACAAGGATAAATCTATTATTATCGATCTAGTAGTTCAAACCTAACTGATGCAGTACAGATCGATAATAGTAAAGGAACCTCAACAAACCGATAGATCTAATGCAACTGTGATGTAATAAGATAACTTATCGGCTATACATTCCGATAAAACACTTGCACAAAGGCTATCAGCCTAACAGGAATAATTTATCGCTAGCAGTTTAGTAGGTCGGACCCAACCGATGCAGCACAAACTGATGATAAACTACCCCCGATAAACTGATAAAAACTATGCACGCGTGATGTGATATACCTGACCAGCCTAAGAGGTCGAACCGAACCGATGCAGCCGTAGACAGATCCGATACACCGTGGTAAGCCGACTACCATAGACCGACTAGAATATCGGACCTAACCGAGAAAGTCCTAGCCGATTGGTAGTCGGGGTAACGAGACTTACCCTCTCGCAGGAGTTCGGACCTAACCGATGCAGCCCCGCTCGAGAAGCAAGAACCCGTTGGTAAAGGGTGGCGATGCGCCGAATTTGATTGATCGAGAGATGGATTACAAGGTCCCCAGGCATACGTATTTATACCCCGAGTTACATGAGTCCTTATAGGACACGGCACACAACTTCCTATCTATAAAAGGAAAACTAACAAGCCCTGATCGGATACGAGATCAGGTTTTCCTAAAAATTATCAAAACTACCTAATTTATAGATAAGGTAATTAACTGCCATAACGTGGTCTTCACGATTCCTTCCTGAATCCGGCTTCTTCTGGATTAGCTCCCAACGGCTGATATCGCTTCTTTCCTTAACCGAGTCCGACGCGAACCGTGCCAAATTTTGGCGTTAACAAGAAGTATGATGACCGGGCGGGAATCGAGGCCGTTGGTACTGTTTCAAACAATTAAGGCAAGTGGGCTACCTTGGGCCGCCTCAGTATGGAAGAAATTTGGAGGCCCAAAACGAAAGAATTTCGAAGTCCTATAGAAGAACTCCGAAATTGGGGGGCATGTGTTGACGCCAAAATTTGGTAGGGCTCTGTATCAGATTCGGTTAAAGGAAGATTGTAGTAAACTGGCGGAGATTGATCCAGAAGAGACCGATTCCCGAAGGAGGGGCCGTGAAGACCGCTGTTTGGCAGTTATTTACTGTATATAGTAATTAAGCAAGTGCTTATCTTTAGGAAACCTGAACTCGTGTCTGGTGGGGTCCTATTAGCGTTTTCTGTTGTAATTAGGAAATCCTATACCGTGTTCGATAAGGACTCATGTAACTCGGGGTATAAATACGTACACCCGGGGACCTTGTAAATCATCCACACAGATCAATAAAATTTGGCGCATCGCCATCCCTTCGATGGGTTCTTGCTTCTCGAGCCGGGCTGCATCGGTTAAGTTCGACCTCCAGCGAGAGGGTAAGTCTCGTCACCCCGGCTACCTATCGGCTAGGACTTCCTCGGTTAGGTCCGATATTCTAGTCGATTTATGGTAGTCGGCTTACCACGATATACTTATTTTGTCTATGGCTGCATCAGTTCAGTTTGACCTCATAGATTGATTAGGTATATCACATCACGCGTGCATAGATCGTATCGGTCTATTGGGTGTAACTTATCGACAGTTTGTGCTGCATCGGTTAGGTCCGACCTACTAAACTGCCCCGATAAGCTATCCCTGCTAAATCGATATTTTCTGTGCAAGCGTCTTATCGGAATGTATAGCCGATAAGTTATCTTGTTTTGCATCACAATCGCATTAGATCTATCGGCTTGTTAAGGTCCTGTTATTGTTACCAGTCTGTGCTGCAACGGTTGGGTCCAATCTACTAGACTGATAATAATAACTCTATTCTTAATAAGCCGATGGGTGTTTAATGCGATGTATTATCGGAGTGCCTAGCCGATAAGTTATCATCAGATCACGATCGTATCAGATCTATCGGCTTGTTGAGGTCCTGTTATTATCGTCAGTCTGTGCTGCAACGGTTGGGTCCGATCTATTAGACTGATGATAATAACTCTACTCTTAATAAGCCGATGGGTTTTATACGATGTTTTACCGGAGCGCTTAGCCGGTAAGTTATCTTTGTACCCAGCCGATCAAACTGCTTGTTATATATTCTTGCCTGTATTTTTTTACGATCGGCCGAGGGTTAGTCGATTAGTTTACTTTGCCGATACAATCACAAGCAAGTACCCGGGCACGAAGACAGGCGAGGACCCGAACATGGATAACAGACGAAGATCTGGGCGCGGGCACGAGCAAGGGCCTGGGCACGGGTGCAGGCAACACCGCGGCAGAGCTAATAGTTTCAATCACAATTGACTGGGGTTCATTTAATCTGTTTGCTTATACACTTTAATTATTTATTTTGTCAGTTTATAGTCGATCCCCGAATATCCCTTCGGCATTCGACTAATTCTATATTCGTTTATTATTATATTTATGCTCATTGCCATCATCGGCTTCCAGTCGGTGTATAAGTGCTACAGTTCATATCGGCCATCGGCCGATGAGACGAGTCCAGATCGGCTTCCAGCCGATTGGCTCATGGATCTAATATTTTTCATCTCCTTGTCAATTGCAGGGTCAAATTGACTGGCACACCTACGAACCTCAAGATTTTAGGACCTGCACTGGAGCTAAGCAGAACTCCCAGGCCTTCGCGTGTCTCCAAGACGCCGGACGGCCCCCGGCGGGTTTTCGGCGTCAACAGAAGCTTCGGGTCTCCCCAACCGTGCACGATTAGGCTCCGTTTCCTTGGGGATAAGATAGAGGAGGACCGGGGCACCATTTCCCCTCAACCGATTGGACGAGATTGGCACCGTGGCGCTCGGATTTGGAGCGTATTGCGGCGGCAGCGCGCGGGATGAACAGGACTCCCCCGGTGTGAGGTTGATGTCACACCCTGATATTAGCCACACTAAATATTACCTGCGAAAAATACCCAAGAAAATAAATTTAAAAAGGCTAGAGGAATTAATTGATGGTGTAAAATGCAAGATGATAAATTATCGTGGCCAGGAATATTTTTCTTGTATTCTCTGTGCCAAAATACATTAACTGGATTTTTAGTGGAATTTACAGAGCACAGGAACTATTTTTAATAAATTAAATACGCTTATCGAAATTTAAATCGTCCTGGAAATCTTTTTCCTTTTCTTTTCCCTTATGTTTTCTCTGTTTCCTCTTTTCTCCATCGCTGGGCCGCCGGCCCAGCACTGTGCCGCAGGCCGGTTTCCTCCCCGGCCTTCTCCTCCTCGCGCCCGTGCTCCCGCGGCCGCGCTCTCCCCCTCATGCCCGCGCCCGCACGCGTGCTCGTGCCCGTGCCCTCTCCCTTGCCCGCGCCCCGCGCTCTCGCGCCCTCGCGCCCGTGCCCCTTGCCCGCGCCCCTCTCCCGCGCCCTCGCGCCCTCGCTCGCACCCACGCCCACGTACCTCCCGCTGACAGGCCGGGCCCGCCTGTCAGCATCATCTTCTTCCTCCGTCCGAATCGGGCGGAGGGGAAATTCCCCGGAGCCATCCGATCCGCCACCGCCTCCCGCCTCATCCCCCGTGCTCTCCACTCGTTCAAACGGTCGCGGACCGAGTCCGCCCCACTCCCCCGAATTCTCCGGCGTCCACGTCCCCTCTCTCCCGAGAATCTCGCACACGATGCCCACGCCGCCGCTCACTCTCCCGTGCACGATTGGAGTTGTTCGGCCTCGATCTCTCCCGGACGACTGTATAAAAACCATCTCCACCCTCTCCTCCATCTTTTCCCCAACACGCCGAGCTTTCCAGTGCCCCAGAACCCCGTCGTCACTGCGCACCCGAGCTCCACCGTTTTTCGCTGCTTCCGGCCGCCGCTTGCCGCCGCCTCCCGCTCGGGACGGCCGGCTTCGGCCGCCGCTCCCCAGGGCCATCCGATCTGCCAGGTGGCAGATCGGGGCCGCCCGCTCTCTCGCCCGCGTGGTTGCCCGCGGTGGCGCCACATGGTGCGCCCGCTCTCAGCCGCGGTGGACTTGGTCCGTCATGCGCCTGCCTCTCGCACGCCACTGGCTGGTGGAGCCCGCCTGTCGGCGCCGGCTTCCCAGTCTGGTGACGTCATTAATCGGTTAATGCGCATTAAATCACTGGTTAATTATATTCACTCTGAAAATAGCAGTAAAACTTCAATAAATCATAACTATTTCATACGAACTCGGATTAAGGCCATTCAAATTTCATTAAGTCCAGAAAAATGCCAACAATCCACTAAAAATACTTTCAGCCCATGTTTGATTGCCTCCGTGTACTGTTTTTAATTGTTTATGCATTGTTTGTTGTAGAATCCGACGCCGGTAATTCTCCTGTGTTTTTCGAGATCGTAGCCGAATACCTTGAGCCGGAGCAAGGCAAGTCGCACTGATACTTTGATCAATTTGTACCCATTTTTTGCTAAATTGCTTTGTTTGCTTAAATAAACTGCATTATTTCTATATTTCATGTGGGTGGTTATTACCTATACAAAGTTAGGATTTAGCCTTAGTCTTGATAACTAAATCCTTGTCACCTGGGTAATAATGTGGCTAGTTTACAATTCTTAGGAATGCTTAGCCATGCTTAGCAACATAGCTCACATGGGAATTAAATACTATTTCTTTTATATGACTCGACTCAATGTCGGAAAAATGAAACCTTGGACAGGCTGTTGTTAAATTCCTAAAATTTGACCTAAATGGTGGGCTGTGGGTGTATGGTTTTGCTTGTCACACCCATGGCATTTAAGAACCGGTTCGCGGGAACCACTTGGGCAACTTCCCGTACTTGCCACAAGCCAGCGTGGGCAACGGCTAGGCTTGAAGCGTTTCTTCTCCCTCTCCTAGGCACCGAAGAAGAGGGTGGGCGTGATGGAGTTGGGTCGGCCCGGGGTAGGGTTGATCGGCTGCCGGATTCACCGTGGCGCAAGGGGGTAGCCTGGCCAATATGGCGTGCCCTGTCGGTAGGTGCAACCTCAGCGTGGTGTGGATGGTTAAGGAGGGGTTTCGTGAACGGTCCTGTCACAGCCTCGTACGGGACATCGTGGTGATGTACTGGCACACGGGAACGTGTGTGGGGGCTGTGTCTTGTGGGTACAGTTGTGTGGGTGCCATGGGCCCCGGGTACCTCATGACAAGCATATGGGCCGCTCGGATAGAGGATGGGCCTAGCCTTGTAATTAAAGATATAGCTAGATTCGGCAGGCTTCGCCTTGTATAGAAAGGAATATACAGTCCTAGTCGGGTGCGTTATATCTCTAAGGGGAGATCTCCTAGTCGTAATCCGATGGGGACTCCTACCTTGTAATCCTGTCCCCCAGTATATAAGGGGAGGCAGGGCGCCCCATGAGGGCAGAAGAGCTCATAGAAGCACAACGGCCATACGGTTCATCAGATCGCACCATAATTCCTCAAAGGAATACATATAAACTGGACGTAGGGTATTACTCACATCGAGGGACCGAACCAGTATAAATCTCCCTGTGTTCCTTTGCAATCCACCGAGTTTCCATCCGCCGAGTAGCCCATATATTTATTGCCGGTGTTAAAACATCGACAGTTGGCGCGCCAGGTAGGGGACCGGCCCGCGATCTACATCTACAAGCTCGATGGATCCAGCAACCAAAGTCGACGGCGGTGAACTCTCCCCGAGATACAATCGCATTCAGAAGCCTCGACGCCATCGCCGAAGAATCGGCAATCTCACCTTGGCCGACACGGACCCGATCCAACCGGCCGAGGAACCAGCCGACTCCGCGCCAGTCGGCCCACACGATGTTGCGGCAATCTTCGACGACATGCTGCGGCGATCTCCTATACTCCCGAGCCCAGGGACAACTCTTCCTTTTAGTGTTCAACTCGGACTCGGTTTCGAGCCGGCCGAGATCGGGCCGAGAAGGGAAGAGATCGTCAATTTCCCGTTCGGACTCGCGACGCGTGGATATCTACAACCTACGTCCGACGCGGCAAACCGATCCCCTGGAGTTCGACTCGGATACGGCCCCGAGCCGCTCGAGATCGGATCTAGGGAGGTCGAGGTGGTAATCACCCCCATCAACTATTCCGACTACGACTCTCAGTCGGACTCCGACTCTCAGTCGGACTACGACTCTAAGTCGGATAGCAGCTCGGCAAGCTTCTCTCCGCCACGAGAAATCTTCATGGCATCCAAAGGCTCCACTCCTACTCAGGAATCACGCCGACTACATGAACAACAAGAGGAGGAGGCCTGCCGACTGCGAGAACAACAGGAGGAAGAAGCAAGACGCCCGCAACGACGGCCTACGCAAGGCTGGGCGAACCGCTCAGCAACAAACCCTCCAAACAAAAGTCGGCGACCACGACGTCTTCATCGCGCCACAACAGAACATCGTGGCCGCCGCAACCCTACTGGACACGGTCCAACTTGGGCCTGATCACCAGGCCACCCCGACGATCGCAAGGATAAAAGCCATGCTTACCGCTGCCGCATGTCAGCAGCACCAACCGTCGGGCAACACACTCGTACTGACCAGTCGGTCAACTTCCCCAGCGGCAGTCTCATCCACCTCAAAGCGACATCGAGCGGCCGGCTCTAGTCGGCAGCATGCGGAGTCAAGCCAGACGTCACTCGGCAACCACAACAATCGGCAACGTCGAAGCAACCGTCGGAGCAACCAGGACCTCCGAGACCGACTGCGGCGCGACCTTCAGCAAGACATTAATGCTCGGCACCGCAAACGAGAAGAAGACGACCAACGCCAGCTGGAAGACAAGAACGAGCATTTCGGCCTCCACTACGGGCGGTTTCGCCGCCGTAGTCGGGGTCGGAGTCCTCATGAAGACGAAGGCATACCGGCCTTCACCCAGGAACTACGACAGGTCGACTGGCCAGTCGGCTTTAAGCTTACAGGCATCAACAAATACGATGGCAAGACCAATCCGAGTCCTGGCTCACGGTCTACACTCTGGCGATCCGAGCAGCTGGGGGGAAATCACAAAGTCATGGCTAACTACCTCCCAGTGCTCTAGCCGACTGAGCGAGGAATGGCTAACAGGACTTCCCAAGCAATCAATCGGCTCCTGGGGAGAACTCCGGGGAACGCTTCATCGCCAACTTCCAGGGAACGTACGAGAGGCCATCTTCCGAGCACGACTTATATCAGTTGCATCAAAGGAAGACGAGTCTCTTCGTGACTTCATCAAGAGGTTCTCTGAGAAGAAAAATTCGATCCCAAACATCAAGGATGAGGTCGTCATCGCCGCCTTTCGAAAGGAGTCACAGACACCTCGTTCATCGACAAATTCACGCGGAAGCCTCCCAACTCTGTCAAGGCCCTATTCGACATGGCAAACAAGTACGCCGACTCGGCCACGCTGTTGCCGAGGCCCTCGATGACAAACAAGTCACCCTGACAGAAGAAGCGGGACGACACCGACGACGCGGTCCCGACTAAAGCTGGGAATCGCAAACGCAATCAGACGGCTCCATTGTGGCAGTCGGTCACAACCGCCTTCGACCTTCAACAACTGAAGATTATCAGAACAACAAGTGACATGCTCGGGGGCTCACAAGCTCAAACACGAGGAGGCATCCCACTCCAAATACCGAACAGCTAAGTCGCTTTCTGATAAACATCTCCTCACTCGGCCTTTGCTAGTGCCACAGCCGCTTACACCTAATAGGTGTACAGCTGCGCATTTACTTTTTTCCGTTTTTGCTCTTAATGATTACAAAAGTACTCGAGTAGCATAAAATCTCGATCCGTGAAACTCTGCTCCATGTAAGACGAACTCAAGTCACCCAAAACGCGTGCCTGGGAAAGAGCATGAGCCAACTCCCGACGCTAGGGGGCTATGACTAGTCGGGCAGAGTGCTTAACGTAAGGGGTCAACTACTCGAGAAATTAATATCAAAAAGAGGAAGAACACGTATTACATACATTGTAAAATACATTTTATTCGGGGGGTGATTATTTCCATCATCAGATGCTATCATCGATATTTTTATATTGCAGGCCCAGCTCCGGATATGCGTGACAGGAACTCAGGGCTGCGAGCCTATCTCCTACGCTCGGGGGCTGGACAAGTCTGCCAAAATACACTCGGGATGCTCCATGAGCGGTACTTACCGAGTACTTGCGCCAGTCGGGACGTCATCTTCCTCGGCTATGCTCCATGTGAGCTGACAACCGACTTCCGGCACTAGTCGGGGGTCGTATATCACTCGCTGGGTGAGGTATGCCTATGAGGGTCGCTAGCCGAATCCTATGCTAATGCAAGGTTCGGGTACCTCGCTTGGCTACAACTCTGTTGGGGTAGGGTATGCCCATGAGGGTCGCTAGCCGAATCCTATGCTAATGCAAGGTTCGGGTACCTGCTCGGCTCTTCTGAAGTCAGAGAAGACTTACATCGTCAAAGTGCATCCGGAGTTCTCATGCACCGCGTCACACCTGAGGAGGGCAAGCAGATCCTATGACATAACCTGCTCAGGCACCTGTGGCAACAGGCTGCATCCGGAACATAAGTCGGAAAGGCTTGCGAGTAAGGATTTCTCTGGCTGATTGCGGTTATCGACACCAAAAACTCATCCTGACAGGCGATGGATGAGACTTCTATAGAGCTATGCCGGATAGGTCGGCTGCAGGCCGGCTTATTTGGTAGCAGCCACCAAGATATGAGTTCCTACAGTAGCATGCTCCATGTGGGCCGCGCCGCAGGCTGAGTTGAATTATAGCGCTGGTGCTACCAACAGGAGCCGATGAGGTAAACAGATATGCTTCATGAGAGCCTTATTGCTAAACATATATGTTTGGGTATCTGTTTTAATCCACCAGGTCTCGAGGAGTACATCCTTACAGGATCACAAGCTGGTCTTCATTAAAATTGGAGATGCAGGTATCTCTCTCGAGTACACCTAACCAACGTAATGGATTTTATTTTTCATACAGTGGTACTCGGCCTACATGCGTGGCACCAGTTGCCATGAGCAACGTTATTCCAGCGACATGAACGCTGAAGAGTCTAACTTTTGAGTAGTGGACTACTCGGGAGAGACTATAATTTCTCATTCCTGCTGACATGATGCGAGGAGTCTAACTTCGGGTGGGACGCCACTTGGAAAGACTATAAACACCCCCTTTCCAGCTGACATGACGCTGAAGAGTCCCATATACGAGTAGCATCCTACTCGGCAAGACTATAAACACACATTCCGACTGACATGAAGTCGAAGAGTCCTACATACGAGTAGTTCCCTGCTCGGCAAGACTATAATTATATTCCGGTTGACATGATACGAAGAGTCTCATGTACAGTAGTAATCTACTCGGGAAAGACTACAGGTTAAAGATCTTTGACTTTACGTTTAATTGTCTTCACAATTAAGCACAAGTCGGGGGCTACACCTAATAGGTGCGCCTATTCGGCGCACACTATTCCTACATCTACATGGAGCCCTTCATAGCCTCGCTGCCAGTGACATGAAGCAGGACTCGGAGAAGCAGCACTCAGACAAAAGAGTACTCGAAGCAATGCACTCGGGAAGACTTCACCGTGGAGGATGAGCACTCGGCATCAGCTGTGACTCAACTATGAAGGTCTCGGGGGCTACTGTGGGTGCCATGGGCTCCGGGTACCTCATGACAACATATGGGCCGCTCGGATAGAGGATGGGCCTAGCCTTGTAATTAGAGATATAGCTAGATTCGGCAGGCTTCGCCTTGTATAGAAAGGAATATACAGTCCTAGTCGGGTGCGTTATATCTCTAAGGGAAGATCTCCTAGTCGTAATCCGATGGGGACTCCTACCTTGTAATCCTGTCCCCATATATAAGGGGAGGCAGGGCGCCCCATGAGGGCAGAAGAGCTCATAGAAGCACACGGCCATACGGTTCATCAGAATCGCACCATAATTCCTCAAAGATACATATAAACTGGACGTAGGGTATTACCTCACATCGAGGGCCCGAACCAGTATAAAATCTCCCTGTGTTCCTTTGCAATCCACCGAGTTTCCATCCGCCGAGTAGCCCCATATATATTGCGGTGTAAACATCGACAAGTTGTACACCTCTGATCAGAGTAAAAACTATTCGAATAGCCGCGCCCGCGGTTATGGGCACATTGGCCAAGACTCACCGTGATTAGTCTCACCCTAGATAATCAATCCTGTTTTATCAAATTGGTGTGTGGAAGGTGTTGAGTCCGGTCGACGTGGTTGAGTTGACCGGGGGTGACTGGTTAGCGTGGTTTTAACGCTAATCGGTGGAGACTGGTGAGTGTGGTGTAACTCTCATCAGTTACGCCTGGTGGTCGTGGTGTAACTTCCATCAGCGCGGCCTGGTCAACGTGGTTTAGCGTTGGTCGGGAAGAGCTGGTCAGCGTGGTACGTTGTCCGGTGGTGACTGGTTAACGTGGTGTAGCGTTAATCAGTGGAGTCCGGGTAACGTGGTTAACGGTACCCGGAGGTGTCTGTGAACGTGGTAGCGTTCATCAGTGGAGACTGGTTGAAAGTGGTTTAGCGTCAATCGGTTGGGAATGGTTGGGCCTGGTTAACGTGGTGTAACGTTAATCAGTGGAAGTTAATATTGTTTAATTAAATCAACTTTTTACTGTTTGCGAACTACTTCCCTTTGCAACTGCTTTTCCGCAAATAAACCCTACCCCATCTTGGTACCCTGTGCATATGCATATTTGTGGGTGTGATTTGTTGAGTACTGTGGGTGGTACTCAGCCTTGCTCCCTTTTCCCCCAGTGTTGGAGAACACGTCAGATGAAGATCTTCCTGAGGAATAGGCTGGCTCCACCGTCAAGGTGCCTGTGGGAATGGAAGCGGTTGCTTGGCCAGATGTTTATTAGACTCCGTTTTACTTTTTCCGCTGCATTTATGTAATATATATTTCACTCTGTTTGTAAGACTCTCTGTATGGCAACTTGGTTTGTGTACCCTGGCTTTCCTGGGCAGGGATTTATTACACATTAATGTTCAGAATTTCGGTGCGAATTTCTGGGCTTTACAGTTGACGACGATGCCGACAGATAGGGCCCACCTGTCAGCGAGGCGCGGGTGCAGCGGTGGCCGCAAGCCATGGGCCGCGCGCGCATGGGGGGCGTTAAGTGCACAGTAACAGGCCGGATTCGGCCCAAGCACAGGAAAGAGGGTTTTTAATTTCCTTTTCTTTTATTTTAATGTTGTGATTCAATTTAATTTACCAAAAATACTTCCCTTAATCAAATAAATCCTAGAAAATTCCAGAAAATAGATGATTAAGCAAAGAATTTTATAAAATTATTTCCAAGCCCATCTTGCTATAGATTTTTCCCTGTTTTTAATATTTTCACTCATTGAGGCTTTTAATTTAATTTCTAAAATTTCTTTTTCTCATTTATATGTGAGGATAATTTAGGGTGTTACAAACCTACCCCCCTTAAACAGAATCTCGTCTCGAGATTCGAGAGATCAGGCGAAGAGGTGCAAGTAAGCAGATTTCAATTCATCTTTGCGTTCCCATGTTGCTTCTTCTTCCGAGTGATTACTCTATTGTACTTTACAAAACCTTATCACTCGATTTCGAGTATTTCTTTCCCTTGTCTCTAGGATAGGAATAGGCTTCTTGACGTAGGTCAGATCTTCATAAATCTCGATCTGTTCTGGATCAACTTCTTCGGTTGGTACTCGTAAACACTTCTTCAATTGAGACACATGGAAGACATCATGTACCCCCATCAGGGTGGGAGGCAACTCTAGTTGATAAGCAACTTCTCCTTTCCGTCCTAGTACCTTGTAGGGTCCCATGTAATGTGGTACCAACTTTTCTTTTGTCTGGAATCAGTGTACTCCTCGGAGTGGTGTGACTCATAAATACACATAGTCACCTTCCTCAAAACTAAGGTCTCTTCTGCGGTTGTCCGCATAGCTCTTCTGACGAGACTGGGCTACTCGAAGTCGTTCTTGTTTGATCTTCACTTTTTCTTCCGCTTCTCGCAAGATATCCATCCCGTATACCTGACGTTCTCCCGTCTGATCCCAAAGCAGGGGCGTGCGGCACTTTCATCCATACAGAGCCTTGAACGGGGCCATCTTCAAAACTTGCTTGGTAACTGTTGTTGTACGAAAACTCAGCATACGATAGGCTCTTGTCCCAACTTCCAGCGAAGTCTATGGCACAAGCCCTCAACATGTCTTCTAAGATCTGGTTAACCTGCTCGGTCTGACCATTCATCTACGGGTGGTAAGCGGTACTGAAGTTTAACCGAGTGCCCATCTCTTCTTGGAGTCTCTACCAAAACTTAGAAGTAAACTGACTTCCTCTGTCCAACACAATCTTGTGTGGCACACCGTGCAAGTACACAATTCGAGCCATGTATAACTCTACCAATTTGCTACCGGAGTAAGCTATCTTGACTGGTATGAAGTGGGCCACCTTTGTAAGTCTGTCCACCACGACCCATATAGAATCAAATCCTGACGCGGTCCTTGGTAAACCGGTGATGAAGTCCATCCCTACTTCTTCCCACTTCCATTTAGGGATCTTAAGGGGTTGTAACAATCCTACTGGTCTCTGATGTTCCGCCTTTACACGCTGACATACATCATAAACAACCACATACTTAACTATTTCCCTTCGCATGCTAGACCACCAAAACTTCTCCTTAAGATCTTGATACATCTTGGTACTGCCAGGGTGGATGGTGTACTGCGTCCCATGGGCTTCATCCAAGATCAGCTTTTTTAGTTCCTCCTTGTCTAGTACACAGATTCGTTCCCCGAACCACACAATACCTTGCTCATCTTCCAAGAATCCAGTAGCTTTCCCCTTCTTCATATTCTTCTTGATTTCCAAAATATCCGGGTCATCTTCCTGCACTTCACGGACTTGATCCACCAAGGTAGGTTGTGCTTCCAAGGCTGCCACAAATCCTTGACTGACTATACCCAGATTTAACTGATTAAAATCTTCACACAATTCCAACGGTAACCACTGGCCTTCCATGGCTGTCGGAGGATGAGACCTCGACGGCGGGAAGTCAGGAGACCCCCCCTTTTGAGATTTGGCTAGGGGAGTGGTTCTCAGGTGAATGCGGCGTCCGGTGTAGAAGAAGCGTCGATCGGTGGATGATGACACGCGAAGAAGATGAGAGGAAGCGGGGTTCGGACCGTCCGTTCAAGGATCGGACCGTTCGAATCCCGGGGGCCCGAGCTGGGAGACAGAGGGGTCCGGACCGTCCGTTTTGGGACCGGACCATCCGAACCGTGTTAATCGGCACACAAAAGAGACAAGAGGAGTTAGACAGGTTCGGACCGCACGGAGGCGTAACACCCTACTCCTGTGTGTTTAGCTATGCGGGAGAGATGAATGTGATTTGGTCTTACAAGGACTTGCTCCGGGGATCTCCGGCCTCTCTCCTCCCTTGAGAACTATGGAGCTAGGCTTTAATGCAGAAAAAGTCTTCTCTCTCCCCTCCGTTGGCATGGATCCTCCTTTTATCGGTAAGGGGAGTCCACAGTGCCCATTTAAGAGGGGAGAGAGTTTAGGTATGCTACGTCTTGTCCAGCACGTCCGCCCCCGGCTGGAGGCGGGTCTTGTCGTTGCCTTGGGAACCGGCGGAGCCGGGAGGTCATAAAGATTGTACACATCCGTCTGCCGAGCCCACGCCGGAGTTGGTGCAGCACGGCGGGTAGGTCGTCCCGTGGCGCAGCCGTTGCAGGCGGCTAAAGTCTTGAGGATGTGACAGACCGCACTGTGGTTGCCAGAGCGTGGGAAAATGAAGCTCACTTAGTCAAAGGTCCTCTGGCTGCACAGGAAGCAGAGCGGGCGTCAGGGGTGACACGCCTCGTCATCTCGCCGTCACCTCGCCATTAATGCGGTTGTTGGCAGCTGACCTGCTCGGGTCGGCCTCGCGCCCGGGCTCCGCACGCACGGGGCGCCGAGGCTGCAGGCCCCGGGCCCAGGACGGTGCTTCCGGGCCGGGGTAGCGTTCAGGCGCCAGGCGCTTAGAGAGGTGACCAGTAGTAGCCGGCCATCTCTTGTACAGAATGTGGGCCCCGGAGGAGCTGATGTGGCGGAATGCCCTCGAGTCCCCGGAGAATGTGGGACTCCTTGTCTCGTTTCGCCGACAATGGCGTTGCAGTAACTTTTCCGACTAAGAGTATCAGCCACCACATTGGCTTTCCCTAGATGATAATGGATTCCGATGTCGTATTCCTTGATCAGCTCTAACCATCTTCGTTGTCTAAGGTTCAGATCTGGCTAAGTAAAAATATACTTCAGACTTTTGTGGTCTGTATACACTTCGCTGCGATTGCCGATGAGATAGTGTCTCCAAATCTTCAGGGCATGCACTACGGCTGCCAACTCCAGATCATGAGTAGGATAATTATTCTCATGAGGCCGTAGCTGCCGTGAGGCATAGGCCACAACCTCCCCTTCTTGCATCAGCACACATCCCAAATCTTCTCGAGAGGCATCATAGTATACTTGGAATCCTTTCTTGGGATCTGGCATGATCAACACAGGTGCGGTTACAAGTTTCTTCTTCAACTCTTGAAAACTCCGCTCACACTCTGGCGTCCATGAAAATTTCACATCCTTCTGGAGTAAACAGGTCATAGGCTTCACAATTCTGGAAAAATTCTCTATGAATCGACGGTAATATCCCGCCAATCCTAAGAAACTCTAAACCTCCGAAACTGTTTGAGGCTGCTTTCACTTGGTCACTGACTCCACATTGGTTGGGTCTACCGCAATTCCTCTAGCAGTGACAACATGCCCGAGAAACTTCACTTCCGAAAGCCAAAACTCATACTTACTAAACTTGGCATATAATTGATGTTGCCGAAGGGTCTCCAAAATGATACGAAGGTGCTGCTCATGTTCTTCCTTCATCTTGGAATAGACTAGGATATTGTAATGGTTGCAATTTTTTATTTTGTGCTAAACTATTTTAAATAAAAATCTAATTTAAAAAATGGCTCTTTACTTGAGTTTGGAATTCTTTGCCATGTGTGGTCTCAATAGATTTCTCCAAAAATCAGCCCCTAGAACCCCTACAAATCCCCTAATTTTTTTCCTGAAATTAAAACCCTATTCAAAATCAAATTCCCAAAATTTAAATACTTAAAAACCAATTAAAACAATCCCTAGAAAAAAAAATTTAAATGTCACTGTGCAAGCTAGGCCAACTTTCCTCATTCTCGGCCTGCTCTCTCTCTCTTCCTCGCGGCCCGCTCAGCCCAGCAGCCGCGGCGCACGCGGGATTATAAATTCCTACGGGCCCCGCATGTCGGCGACCCTGCCCTAGCTCTCCCCACGGCCGCCCAATGCACGTGCTGTGGGCACCCGGTTTTCTGCACTATAAGAGGTAATTAGTACAACAACACAAAATATCTAGTTGAATGGAATCTCGAATAAAAAGCCAAATAAAACTGTAACCATCCAACCTCATCATCGCAGTCTTGTCACACAAACCACCAATTATAATGCAAAACAACCAAACACCAGACTAAGAACACAAGAGATATTTGGAATAATAGTTACACCAGTCCGCACGGCGAGATATGCCCGTCAAACCACATGAAGGCGGCGACCAAACACGATACATATCTTTGAGGACATGGTCTACGGTTGAACTATTCTCCGTGTATCTCAACTGTTCTAAGTCTATACTCATGCAGATTAGCCCCAGGAAAATTGCTAGTCCATACTTTCATCTCTAGCAATGGTATACAATAAGTGGTTGTACAAGTAAGTAAACTAAATTTACTACATCAGAGTTACATAGGTCAAATGACCGAATTATATGATTCAGCGGAAACTTGTCTACCCATACCACAGGCAATCCGACTAGGGGTACACCCCTTAAAGAATCAATCCTGAAGAAGCAATGAATTTCTGTAGTGCTCAACCTACAGCAAGGATTATAATCATATAAGCAAGAGTCAGTACATTACCGAAATAATGTACTGGTAAGGACAATCCTATATTGCTACATGCGAGCTCTAAATCAAGGAGATAGCTATTTGTGGGTTCAGTTTTGCATAAAGCTAATTTTTGTTCACAATCATTTGCAACGGTATTTAATAAAACATTAGAAACATGTTTGACAAGTAAGGAAGTGATCAACATAATAATTTTCCTGCTTGCTGCCCTCCTCGGCAACAAGTCATCATAAGCATTGTTATAAGCATAATAATTCTCAAAAGTCACCAATCCTCATCCCAATTTCATAAACACATTTAAAAGCATAAATCTATACTCAATGGACACAACCATGCCGCTCATGACCATGAGCACGGCTAACCAATTATTTTTGACTCTGCAGAGTTTGTACAACTTTACCCACATGATGTGATTGCTCTAGTTTATCCAGTACCCGTCAGTACCACCACTCTGCACATTGAATACGGTCTAGAGGTCACAACATAGTTTTTACATTACCTAACATTTAGCCTTGCACCAGCACGAGGTGTGTTACTCCACATCGGGGCGCTATCCAGATGCCGTGGGTGGTGGGCCCACGCCTTAACCCAGTGCCGTGGCGGCAGCCTACCTGGCTCCCCACGAGGCACACAACATTGTATTGGACAAACTTAGACGTCTATGCCATGAGGTGATCACACTGTCCCTTATGGTTCACATAGGTAGCTCCTCTAGACAGCCCTACAGTACAGTCGTAGGCACTGCCCATACTACTCTGCCTACCAAAATGCAAGGCTAAACATTAAGTAACTTAATCCACTATGGCCATCCCATACTAGCACATGTGGTTGTACTGTTTAACATGAGAATATGATACTGAGTTCAGTCCTTAATCGACTCAGGCGAACACTCCCCCTATCGGTGTGCAACTACTCCATATACACATCACTTGCCGCCCAAGTCTAAAATCATGTTTTTCATCACTTTAGTTCACAAATAACCAGAGGCTTCACCTCTATCCAGAAGTTATAAAATGCCCATTTTCAAAGGTATAAAATGATCACAATATTATTTAGCACTTTAGTAAGCATGGCTAAGCATATAAAAGCATAATAAATGAGTATAAGCCCAAGTGAGCACAAATGAAGTACTCTAATCAAGTCTAAGGTTACAAACAGCAAGGAATACAATGTTCTAAGTTGGATCATGCAACTAATAGGTTATAACTACCATTTACCACAATTCAAATACCGTTATTCACAAATACGCATGCAATTTTACAAACAACACATTTCATTCCCCAAAACATAGGATTCAATTTGTTCAAGGAGGAGGGGAGAATACTTGCCTTACTCTTGAATACCTAGAGCAACCTTTACTTCACTCCTTCACCAACTTTGGATTCGTTCTCTAAAAGAATAAAAGAAAATTATCGTACGATTGTATAAATAGCAAATAATGCGAAAAATCCAAAATGCTCTAATATGCATGAGATTTATACCTTAGGTTGCTACTGGTCTAAAGTGAATTTAGGTGAAAGAATTTCTATTTTATCACGTTCTGTTGGAGAGTTATGAATTTTACGAGTTCTATACGAAAATATGTCCGAATACGATATAAGGTCAACGTCGAAGTTATTCTGATATGTGTGAAATTTACACAGTGGCTAGGTACTAGTTTTAGATAAACTGTGGTGAAGAATTTTCTATTTTATCGACCTCTTTTTAAGAGAGATTAGTTTTTCCAAGTTCTAGACGTGTATACGTATTTATACATGTATTTTAGTATACATGGGTTTTAGGGCTAGGTATTTATGAAATTTAACCTTTTGATATCTGAGAGGAATGTGGTGTGGACTTATTGTCATTTAGGTGTATTTTACTTAGAGTAAAAATGAATTTTATATGATTTTTATGAATTATTTTACCTCTTTTTACTCTATACAAAACATTTACCCTTTGTATAAATCCTAAAGGTGGTTCTCATACTAATTTAGCAAGTCTCCAGCTTTCCCAAAATAAAGAGAAAAATATTTTGAAGCTATCAAAAGTGGCTTCATTTTATTTGGAGTTAATATGAATTTCTTATGCATTTTAGAAGTCACTACGTATTATATGATCTAATTTAGGTATTTACCTATTACAAGTTTTATATAAGTGTCTTTTATGTGAATGAATTTTAGTTTTAGTTCACTTCAGAAAAGACCAATATCTTATGAATTTACTAAACCTTGATTTAAGGTAAAGATGAAATAACTAAATTTGCATATGAGTTATGTATTGTATTCTTTATATTATTTTTGAGAAATTTTAGGTACTGGTTCTTCCAGATTTCAAGCAACAGAAATAAATTTCATAATTTTGTGATTCCAAAAAATTTTGTTTCATCCAATTTGGATTTTTAAAGTTTGCATATTTTTTTTCAGTGAAATAATAAAGCTATTTAGTATATTCTTTCATTTTTCGGATTTTTAATCAGTCGGGTCCACCAGTCAGTGAGTGTCATTTTGCAAAAATGCCCTCGGGATTTCCAGGAATGGAATCCGCGGTCCTTGTCTGCTACTCCTGCTGACAAGTGGGCCCCGTGCGTCGGCGAGACAGAGCAGAGCAGAGCAAGGCAGAGCAGAGCAGCGGCGACCCGACGAGGTTCACGGTGGTGCCGGCGGCGAACGACGGGGTTTCGGACGACGCGGCCAAAAGAGAAAGTAAAGAGGAGATTGGGGCGAAGCTATGGGTGGTGGTGGCTCGTGCTATGGTGGCCGGAGTCAGGCACAACGGCGGCGCAGGCGACGAGGCTTTTCGGGTTAACGAGGCCGATTTGGCTACGGTTGGTTTCTGGCTAAATCAATGCATGCATAAGTGTCTACTTGGTACCAGGATGCTCACCGAGGGTCTTGCTGACGCTGACAGTGCTTGGACGTCGGCGGTGACAATGAAAGCGGTCCAGCGGCGGCAGAAATCCAGTGGCTCACGGCGCTGGCTTAGTCCGGTGGATCTGCGGTCGGGGTGAGGTGTCTAGCAGGTTAGAGATCTCTTAGAGATGGTCTCAATGCAAAGAATCGGATTGAGGCCTACCAGAGGGGACAAATCGACGGCGGCGGCAACTTGACCGGAGGGGAAGAAGACGGCGTCGATCTCCTGGTACACGGCGTTGCGGTTCGATTGGTCGAGGCCAGAGTCTCCTGGGACCAAGGTGATGCTGGCGGCGAGATGGTTCAGGCTGGGGTCGTCGGAGCTCGCCGGAACAGCGACGAGATCACGGCGGTGCTCTCTGGACCAAAAGCGAGGACGGCGATGACTTAGGCCGGCGGTCCCTAGGGCAAGGTAATATAAAATGGATCGTTTAGGGGATGGTGATCACGTTCCTGTGGTTAGCGGAGGACAGAGCTCACCGAAAAATTGATGGTGGCGGTCGAGCAGTTGCCGGCGTCGGGGAAGACGACTCTGTCCTCGGTGAATCCAAGGTGATTTCTCTTGGTTTCACCGTGGAACAGATAGCGGGAGAGAGGAAGAGGATGATGACGAAGTGGCTGGGTAGATGGTGAAGTTTTCCACGGTGTGAGGATTCTTGTGGTGGCACTGGATGCTGTTGACGCGTGGGAGAGAACGTGGCGTGTTCCTGGCATGGAGAGCAAGCTGGGGCGGTGTCTTTGGCTGGCAGGTGGATCCAGGAAACCTGTGGGTTCCACATGGCAGTGAAGAATAGGAGAAACTCTCTAGAATCTAAGTGTGGGAGACTGTGTGTACAGCTGTTTTGCACTGGAGATTTCACTGAGTTACAGAGAGTGTCTGGGGTTGGAGAAATTTGTGTGTGTAGGTGAATATATGTTCTACCAAAATCTCAAGTTTCAAAGCTAGAGACTTTATATTTTTAATGTGGCAAAAAGGTGAAATAGGCTTAGTAACACAGTTTTCTGTAGTGCACTAGTCTGAGTCAGTGAGCTTGGGCCTATTATTTTATGTGCAAGATTTGTCGAGATTGTACTGAAATTTTTACTGTAATTAGTTCACAATCTAATCCAGGTTCTGGTAAATTTTGGTGAGCAGGTGTTTGACGGATTAATTCTGGAAAAAAAATGTCAAATAGACTGTCTGCAGGGAAAATATTCTCTGCCTTGCTGAATCCAAAACATTTGTTTGGGACACTTATTGAATTGATAAAATTTAGTAAAAATTACTGGAGATAGAGGAGGATGTGATTAACCTGCTGACCAAATTTCATTGCTAGAAATGATCTGGTTTATCTTTGGTGAATTTTCAAAGTAGGCTAGATGATCCTGTTTTTCCTGCAGTCTAAATTAATTCCCTAGTGCATTGCACTTATCATTTTATGTGGTTTATTTGAGAATTAAATTAATCCAAAATTACTGGAGGTAGGGTTCTTGTTGACACACCTGTTGGTATAATTTCACTGCCTAATTAATCTTCATTTTTATTTGGTGAATTTTAGAATTATACCTATTCATTTTTAGCTAGCTCCCTTGTCTAGCTGATTTGAGAGATTTTATTGGGGTAGCTATTAAAGCGATAAAATCATGTAAAATTTACAGTGGATTAATTATGTTGTGTAGTACTCATAGGAATTTTTCCATGATTTTATGTTGGACTTGTTTTCCTTAGAAATTATTTAGGCTATGCAAGGGTTTATTCATTCTATTATGAAAATGCACTTGAAGATCCAAAAACAATCAAAAGAAGGCATGCACTTGAAATGGTAATGAATTTATTTATTTACATATTCTTCTCTCTAACATTATTTATACACATTTAGTCTTATTAACTTTTTCTATTTTTGTAAATTAACTACTGAAATATTTATGCACTAACTTTTATGTCTAGTATTTTAATTTAGTCAAAACCCCTTGGTACCTACTTAGATGAATTACTCATTCCCCCATTTGACCTACAAAATATTTTGGAACTAACTAATAGATTCCAGAGCTGTGCCTTCTATTCTTTTAGTATTTTATTTTGCGACCTAGGGTAAGTCTTTAAATAAACTAAAAATTTTAACTATAAAAGTTTTAGCGTTTCCCCCTTTTTTAAAGATTTACTTTAGTAAATCTACCTCCCATTTTACTCCTTTGTATAGAAGGTATAAGATTTTACTTTTTAGGGCTTTTTATTAATTTGTTTTGGTTAGAATTTTGAAAGTCAAAATTCTGGTATGTTACACGCGCGTGGACGGTCGTGATCATCTCTGCTGCTCGGCCCCGCTTGTCAGCCGACAACGACACAGTGTCGTTGTCTTCCTCACGCTGCCGCTCGCTTTCTCTCTCTTCTCTCGATCTCTCTCGAGCTCTCTCCGTTCTCCCACTATGCGTGCCCATACCATCCGGTCAACATCTTAAAACGCGTGGAACGCCTTTATTAACCTCCGCCGTCCTGTCGCCCGGCGAGAAATCCGTGCCATCATCTCATCCCAAGCGCCAAAGTCAAAGAAGACATGGCCACCACAGCTTTTTCCTCGACGCCGAGCCCCAAAGTCATTTCGCACGTGCAAGCACCTCATCCCATCGCTTCGCCATCGCCTCCCTTCCTCATTTTTCCCCTCTGTAGCCCATGACGCACACCACAGTGCACCGTGCCATTGTTGTGTCACGTCGACGATCTCGAGCTCCTCTGCCCTGTTGCCACCACCATTGACCGCCATCCGCTAGTGCCCGAGCTCGGCTATAAGTAGAGCAGCACCCCTCCCTCCTCAGATGACAGAAAAGCCCAGCCGAGCTAGCTCGCCCCCGAGAACCTCTCTCCACCACTCTCTGACCCAAGCACCGCCGCCATTCCAGACCGCTGCAGACCAAGCCACCACCACAGTTGAGCTCCTCGAACCACCCCAAGTCTCCTCCGCCCATCGCCACCACCGATTAGCCCCTAAATCAAAAACACCCAAATCCCTCCACCGCCGTCCGCCATTTCCGCCGCTTTGATTCCCGCCGACGATGAAGGTAGAGTATAATTAACCGCCTCCTTTCGCTTCCTCGCGAGATGCCGCACTCAAACCGCCCTACCCCGAGCACTTCCGCTGTCCGAATGGTCGCCGGCGGCGACCAAATGACCATCGCCGCCGCCGCCGCCGGTTCTGGACTTCACCGCCAGCCCTCCTTCGCCGACCAGCCACCTAATCCGAGCCATTCACTAGGTTCCTTGTTCCCTCCACTCTCCACCAATGTTGGTCGCTCGCCGTGGTTTGCTACCGCCGGCGAGATCAACTCCGGCGACCATCGGCCGTCGATCTCCCACTGTGGTCAGCCCCGTCGGTCCATGCCGATGTGGCATGCCACGCGGCGTGCCACGTTAGCTGGCACGGCCTACCTCCAGGGCCCTCGGTCCCCCTCTCCCAGACATCGATAGCCGGGCCTACCCGTCAGCGATTCCATCCCATCTCTCTCCTGACAACCCGACCCTACCTGTCAACCACCGTCCCTTCTCCTATCTCACTGACACCATGGTCCCACTTGTCAGCCCAAGCCTCAGCCCTCTCTCTCTCCTTCTGACATTAGGGCCCCACCAGTCAATCTCCTTTTCCTTTTATTTTCTTTTATTCCTTTTCTTTCCTAAATAATTTTAATTCTTTTATTCTCAAGAAAATAATGTAAACTTTGAAAAATCATAACTTTTAAACCGTAACTCCGTTTGAGCCCATTCAACTCTCAAAATTTTTCTAAAAATTAGATCTACACACTAGCACCATTAGTTGTATGAGATAGGTTCTGATTCTTGGTGTTTTTGCCTATTTTCTTTTTGCGACGCGTAGAAACCGTTCCCGAGGAGTCACCGAAGGAAGATTTTGTCGGAGACTCGCAGGACCAAGAGCAAGGCAAGTCACCCTTGACCATATTGGACCCATGATTTAAAATTTTATTTTAATTCCTAAAACTTGCATAATTAGGAACACGACTATTATCAGCCACAATTCGTAATCGAATCCATTAGGCCTAACCTATTTGCTGCATATTACCCTCCTTGAATAAATTGTTGCCCTATCCTTTGTAACCCTGTCATCCTAGTATTTGTACTTGAGTATGAATATCGGTGATCCCATTTTATCTAAACTAAAAATATGACAATGGGAAAACCAGGGTTTAAATAAAATGATTTTAAACCTCGGCACTCTTGGTCGAGTTTTTGCAAAATATAATAGTTTTACAAAACTTGGTCATGAGTCATCACTGCCTGTGTGGCTCCGACTTCACGTGACATTTAAGGACCTTCTCCTTGAGGAATTGCACTGAGCATATTACAATGCGACCACACGGGTGGAATGGGACGCCCCTGACCGAGTAACTAGTATTCCTAGGATCGTTTTCGGTTGCTAATAAATATGGGAGCGGTTGGGTGCCAAGAGGACGATTGTAACGACCCGTTTTTCTTTTCCCGCTAGTCTTCGTTTTCCCGAGCTCCCTTCCTATCCTGTCAGCTGTGCCCAAGTTTTTCTCCCCGGCCAGCCGACTACCTTATCCCTTGAGCCGAGTAGATTGCTACTCAGTCCTTGTATCCTGCCCTTTCCTTTGTCTTACTCGGACCTCCTTGCTGCCGAGTAAGCACTATGAAGTGGCCGACTGCCTTGTTGAGGCCTGTTGTTTCCTTGTCCCCCGAGTTGCACCGCCCGTTGGACGCCGACTACCGAAGTAGAGAAGAATCAGTTTTCACCTGCCCGCGGCATCGTTTGGACCAGTGGTCAGTCCGAAGCCCTATCAGTGAGATTTCTCCAACCTGTCCTAGCCTTGACCTTAAGGTCTCCTCACAGCTACAGTGCCTGCCAACTCCCCTGACCAGTTGGACTCCAAGTCACTCCTTGTCATATCCCTGTCAGTTCATCTTGACTTTTTCTCCCTACCCGATTGCCCAGCTCCTCCGTGCCTCACTCTTGCACGCCGGCTATATATATATTGAGCCATCCATGCTCCTTCTTCTTTTGTTTTGCAAACCGGCCAGCTCCAGCTCTGCTGAGTTCTTGATTCTTCTCTCAAGCTTTGGAGCTCTGTCGCCTGGTTCGCAAGCCTGGTTCAGCCGACTGCCACCTTTTCTGCAGCCGACTACTTCTTGATCTTTTTCTTGGTGTTTTAACCCTCCTGCTTATCAGTGTTTCTTTCTGCTTGTTCAGAGCCTGAACCGGTGGACGATCCAGAAGCCGCCTTGGCCGAAGAAGACCCCTCCTTGGAACAAGGCAAGCCTCTTTGAACATATTGTTTCCCATATATGCAAAACTATGTTGTTTGGAAAATATATGCATGCTTAGTTTACACCCTTTTTAAACTGTTGGCCTCGGTTTTGCAAGCGCAACCGATGGACCTACCCAGTAGTAGCACTCATTTGGTAGGATGTTGGTATATTTCTCCCTTGAGAGCCCCACAAATGGCACGCTAGCATCCTATCTGAGGATACGATGCCGAGTAGAATGGCTTAGCTCTGCAACGTTGTTTGTCGTGGGGAAAAACACTGGGTTTTACTAAACTGATTGAAAAACCCGGTACTCTGTGTATCGGCGTGTTGCGAAACAAATAAAGTTACGAAAATCTTGATATACAGAGACAGTGCCTGTGTGGCTTGGCTATGTATTATCATTAAGGACCGTTTCCTTTGGGGATTCCATCCGAGCATCTTACAGTGCGACTAGACGGGTATTATGGGATGCCCCTGGCCGAGTAAATAGTAGGTTTAGGGGAGTTCAGTGCCGACCACTGAATCCTGTGTGGATCTTTCGGCTGGCATTGGATGACTCTAGACTGGCTTTGGAAATGGCCTTGTCACGAATTTCTGGGTACAGGCCAGTACTCGGTGTAATTTTCGTGTCGGATGGGTAAAGCGCACACCCTCTGCAGAGTTTAGCAGAACTGTTCGAACAGCCGTGCCCACGGTTAAGGGCGATGTAAGGTGATCCCCATAGCGTAGATTTGTTTGCCAGTGATTTGTGAAAGGTGTTTGATGGAAAGGGAACCGTGACCAGAGTTTGCCGAGTAAGCAAACGGAAGGCCTGTGTGGCCAGAAACGGATCTGTGTGATCTGGGGTGTTAAGCACCATAAACAAGTGTGTGAAAAGTAAACAGGATGAAGATCATGCTCCTAGGTTGTAGCCAGGGCAGCAAAGTTTAAGCCCCCGGGTTGTAGCCAGGGCGGCAATTCAGTCTTCGGGTTGTAGCCAGAAGACGGTGATGAGCACGCTCCCGGGTTGTAGCCAGGGCAGCAGTGTTTTAGCTAGCTGGTTGTAGCCAGCCTAGCGGGCATCTAGTGCCATGATCATGCTCCCGGGTTGTAGCCAGGGCAGCAATGATGAGCCCCCGGGTTGTAGCCAGGGCGGCTGACTAGCTAGCTGGTTGTAGCCAGTGTAGCGGGCATCAAGTGCCACAGCTGAGATTTGGTTGTAGCCGAGTCTCAGGGTCAACGAGTGGTTGTAGCTACTCGGGAGATACAGGACCAACAAATGAAAAGTAAAAGAGGATATGAATATATGTGCTTGATTTCATTAAGTGGCGAGTTGTTGAAAAGCAACTTGCGGAATGGATAGAGGCGTGAGACTCTGTCCGACAACTAAAATTGGAACTCACTAGTGTTTGCAAAGAAAAGAGTTTATAAAGGCAAATTTCCGCAAACGAAACCCTTGGCCTTTCTGTCTGACCGACATGGCATCACTTCCGGCTTGCTGAGTACGAAAGTACTCACCTTGTTCATATATATGTATAGTAGGTTTTGGAGAAGAAGACAAAGACCCGACTGCTGCCGAGTTCCTCCAAGACTAGGCCGACTATGAAGACTTCTGAATGTTTCGAGCCTAGTTCCCAACCGAGCCTGTGGTGTAGTTTTTGTCCAGCTTCCGCCCTGTTTCTGCTGTTCCTCTAGTTTACCTGTTGATTATTTTTGCCCATCCCGGGTTTGTCCTGGATGGATCTCCTTGTATTTATATGTGTACTCTGTTGTGTATTTATTGTAACTCTGAGTTGTATCATTGTTGTGCGTACCCGACTACTGATCCTGGGATCGGGTGCCGTATGCACATGGTGGCCTTCCACCTAGTCGGGAGGCGCCACAGCGGTGGTATCAGAGCAAAGGTTGGCCCTAGGAACGAAACCCCACCCGTGTAGATGTCCTTGAGGATCTTATTTTGAAAACTATACTATTTGCAAAAATCTAGGACTTGTCTGGGTATTTTTCTCTCTGCTTTGTAGAATTTTGGAAAAGTTTCTAAACTCTTGGCTATCTCCCTACCTTGGCTCCTGCGTGGATCTTTGGTATCAGCCCTTAGGTTCCAGTGCCCTATCTGCCGTCCTTTCGTTGTGGCTGGGTTCTCGAGTGTGTTCCTTGTTCTGCTGCTTGAATCCATCTTGCTGATCTTGTTGCTCCTTCATCTGTTCCATCGGTTTGGCTGCCGATAACCTTGCTGAACCTTTCTCCCTTGGTTACCCTTTTCTAGGACCTGATGGCAGAACGCCAGCGCCGGAATGTTCGTGCTCCAGCTCGCCTGGGTTTTGAAGACCAAGGTCCAGTCCGCAACAACCTGCTTACCGCCGCGGAGGAACAAGAAGTGGAGCAGACTCATGATCGGATGTCCGGAAATGGCCGTGCAGCCGGCCTTGGTACCTTCGACGCTGCAGCAGCAAACCCTGGAGGATTGCCTCAACCTCCTCACCTTCCAGCAGACCCCCAGCAGCTTATGGCCATCCAGACCCAGATCTTGCAAGGCATTGCTCAGAACTTGGCCGCAATGCAGCCTCTTCTCCATCAAGCTCCACCAGCACAAGCTCATGGACGCTCCAAGCTCGCCGACTTCATGAGGTCCCGTCCAGCCGAGTTCTCTTAGACTGCTGAGCCAGTAGAGGCTGACGACTGGCTAAAGGATATGGATAGAAAGCTGAACCTAGCGTAGTGCACACCTGTGGAGAAAACCCAATTTGCTGCACATCAACTGCGTGGACCGGCAGCCGATTGGTGGGAGAACTACTATGCTGCCCATCCAGATGCCGCCAACATCGCCTGGCCCGAGTTTGTTGAAGCCTTCAGAGCTGCACATGTCCCAAAAGGAGTAATAGACATTAAGAGAGAAGAATTCAACAACCTCAAGCAGGGACATTCCAGCATCAGCGAGTACCTAAGCAGGTTCAACCATCTAGCTCGCTATGCACCAGAGGACGTGAACACGGATAAGAAGAAAATCAGAAGGTTTCTGAAAGGGATGAATGTGGCAATGAAGATCCAGCTTATTGCCCATGACTTCCCTACTTTCCAGCACATGGTCAACAGAGCCCTAGTAGTTGAAGACGCGAGGAAGGAGATCGAAGTTTTTCGCAAGCGCAAGGCCTCCCAGATGCAGTCTCGTAGTGGTCCGAGTACCAGGCCCTATCTCCCCAGTCCTTCCCGGCAGTTTGCCCCCTCCCAGTTTCGAGAGCAGGTGTTTCGCCCATCTGTTTCTCGCCCGGCTTCTTCTGTTCAGTCCCGACCCCTCAGTGCAAGTACCGGTGCAAGTCGCCATACCCCAGTCGGCCTACAGCAGAGGAGTATCCCGAGTGCCCCAGGAAGCCGATGCTACAACTGCAACGAGTTGGGTCACTTCGCCCGTCACTGCCCCCAGAAGCAAGACCCTGCAGCCTCTGGACGCCCCAACGCCAGCGCTTCAAGAGCCCCTGTGTTTAGTCGAGGACAGCCGACTACACATGCTAGTGGATCTGCCTCCCGTGCCCCTCCGGCCTTTGGACGTGGCCGAGTCAATCATATCCAGTCGGAGATAGCCCGAGAAGCTTCAGATGTGGTAATGGGTACGTTTCTTGTCAACTCCGTACCTGCAGTTGTTCTGTTTGATTCTGGAGCATCGCATTCCTTTATTTCTCAATTTTTTGTGGATAAGTATGGTTGGGATGTTCAAGGTCTTAGAATACCTATGGTCATACACTCCCCTGGTAAGGAGTTTAGGTCAGACCAGTCTTGCCCTGGAGTTACCCTGGTAATTAAAGGAGTTAGTTTCTCAGCCAACCCCATTGTACTGGAATCACAAGGCTTGGATTTGATTCTAGGCATGGATTGGTTAGCTAAGCACAAAGGCCGAATAGACTGTGCAACTAGCACCATAACCCTGGAGTGCCCTTTTGGACAAGAAGTAAAGTTTGCCTCCCCTGGAAACCCTAAGAACCGACCCCTCCTGAGCTCGGTGCAAGTAGTCCCTTTGGAAGAAGTGCCGGTGATCAATGAGTACCCTGATGTCTTCCCAGGCAGTCTACCCGGAATGCCCCCTAATAGAGGGATTGAGTTCTCTATAGAGTTGCTACCCGGCACAGCACCTATATCCAAGAGACCCTATAGAATGGCGGCTAATGAGTTAGCCGAAGTGAAAAAGCAGATAAGAGAACTTGAGAGCCTAGGTTTTGTGCGACCTAGCACATCACCTTGGGGAGCTCCAGTGCTCCTTGTGGAAAAGAAGGACAAGACCAAGAGGATGTGCGTTGATTATCGCGCACTGAACGGAGTAACCATCAAGAATAAGTATCCTCTACCAAGGATTGACGACCTGTTTGACCAGCTGCAAGGAGCTAAAGTTTTCTCTAAGGTTGACTTGAGATCAGGATACCACCAGTTGAAGATCAGACCTGAGGATATACCCAAGACAGCTTTCCTGACCCGTTATGGATTATATTAGTATACAGTGATGTCCTTCGGACTCACTAATGCCCCAGCTTTCTTCATGAGTCTTATGAATAAGGTATTCATGGAATATCTCGACAAGTTTGTCGTGGTATTCATGGATGACATCCTAATCTTCTCCAAGGACGAGCAAGAACATGTTGGACATTTGAGGATGGTTCTCGGAAAGCTAAGAGAGCACCAGTTATTTGCCAAGTACTCGAAGTGTGAGTTCTGGCTAGACCGAGTTGCTTTTCTCGGGCATGTGGTCACTGCCCAAGGAGTAGAAGTGGACCCGGGGAAAGTGAGAGACGTGCTTTCTTGGAAATCCCCGACTACAGTCACGGAAGTGAGAAGTTTCCTAGGTTTGGCTGGATACTATCGGAGATTCATTGAAGGATTTTCAAGGATTGCCAAACCCATGACAGAATTGCTAAAGAAGGAAAAGAAGTTTGAATGGAGTGACGCCTGTGAGAAAAGTTTCCTGGAATTAAGGAAAAGGCTGACTACACCACCTGTGTTGATCCTTCCGGATATCAGGAAAGACTTTGAGGTATACTGTGATGCATCCCGACTAGGCATAGGCTGTGTGCTTATGCAGGAAGGAAGAGTGGTTGCGTATGCCTCAAGACAGTTAAGACCCCATGAGCTGAACTACCCGACCCATGACCTAGAGTTGTCAGCAGTAGTGCATGCCTTGAAGATATGGCGACACTACCTAGTCGGAAATCGGTGTGAAGTATACACTGACCATAAAAGCCTGAAGTATATCTTCACTCAGACCGAGCTTAATCTCAGACAAAGAAGATGGCTTGAGTTGATTAAGGATTACGACCTTGGAATACATTACCACCCTGGCAAGGCAAATGTTGTCGCCGATGCCCTCAGTCGGAAAGTCCATTATAATGCCATCTTGACCCCGCCCCTTCAACCCGAGCTAAGTCGAGAGCTGGAAAAGCTAAGGATAAATATGGTCAAGCCAGGAACGCTGGCGACTTTGCTGATTCAACCTACCTTGGAGGACCAGATCAGAGAAGCTCAAAAAGTAGATGAAAAGTTTGTGTCTATTAAGGAAAGCTTGGCCGAAGGAAAAGCCCTCGAGTTCTCCGTTGACAGCAAAGGAACTATTTGGTTTAGGAAACGCATTTGCGTGCCCGGCAGAAAGGAAATCCGAGACTTAATCTTGAGAGAGGCCCATGAGTCCGCTTATTCCATCCACCCAGGAAGTACCAAGATGTACAAGGATATAAAGGATCATTACTGGTGGCCTGGAATGAAGCGAGATATTGCCGAGTATGTCGCAGTTTGTGACATCTGTCAAAGGGTTAAAGCAGAGCATCAGAAGCCAGCAGGATTGCTTCAGCCCTTAAGGATACCCGAGTGGAAATGGGAAGAAATAGGAATGGATTTCATTGTTGGATTACCTAAGACCCCGGCAGGACATGATTCCATCTGGGTAATAGTGGACCGACTAACCAAAGTCGCCCACTTTATCCCCGTCAGGACCACCTACCCGGCTAAGAAGTTAGCTGAGTTGTATCTGACCAAGGTTTTCTGCCAACATGGAGTCCCAAGGAAGATAGTGTCTGACCGAGGAGCTCAGTTCACCTCCCACTTTTGGCAAAAGTTGCATGAGGCAATGGGCACTAATCTCAATTTCAGTACTGCATATCACCCCCAGACGGATGGACAGACCGAGAGAGTCAACCAGATCGTGGAAGATATGCTAAGAGCATGTGCCCTGGATTTTGAAGGAACCTGGGATCTTTGTCTGCCTTATGCCGAGTTCTCCTACAACAACAGCTATCAAGCCAGTATCCAGATGGCCCCCAATGAAGCTCTATATGGACGCAGGTGTAGAACTCCACTCTGTTGGACAGACGTAGGAGAAAAGATGGTTTTTGGACCAGACATTTTGAAAGAGGCAGAAGAGCGAGTTAAGGTTATCCGAGAGCGCTTGAAGACAGCCCAAACCCGACAGAAGAACTATGCAGATAATCGGAGACGAGAGCTCGAGTTTCAGATAGGAGACCATGTGTATCTCCGAGTATCACCCCTACGAGGAACAAAGAGATTCGGAATGAGTGGAAAGCTAGCGCCTCGCTACATCGGACCTTACCCTATCGTTGACAGACGCGGAGTAGTGGCGTATCAACTGAGGTTACCCGAAGAACTCTCCGACGTCCACGACATGTTTCATGTGTCCCAGTTGAAGAAATGTCTTCGCATCCCAGAAGAGCAAGTTCCGTTGGAAGAGATCGACGTACCACGCAACCTCACCTACAAGGAACGCCCTATTCGGATTTTGGAGACAAGGGACAGATGCACAAGACGAAAGACGATCAGATTCTGCAAGGTGCAATGGAGTAACCACTCGGAGGATGAAGCTACATGGGAACGAGAAGATCGCCTTCAAGCTGAGTACCCGGAGCTCTTCGCCGAGTAGCGGAATCTCGGGACGAGATTCTGTTAAGTGGGAGAGGTTTTGTAACGACCCGTTTTTCTTTTCCCGCTAGTCTTCGTTTTCCTGAGCTCCCTTCCTATCCTGTCAGCTGTGCCCAAGTTTTTCTCCCCGGCCAACCGACTACCTTATCCCTTGAGCCGAGTAGATTGCTACTCAGTCCTTGTATCCTGCCCTTTCCTTTGTCTTACTCGGACCTCCTTGCTGCCGAGTAAGCACTGTGAAGTGGCCGACTGCCTTGTTGAGGCCTGTTGTTTCCTTGTCCCCCGAGTTGCACCGCCCGTTGGACGCGGACTACCGAAGTAGAGAAGAATCAGTTTTCACCTGCCCGCGGCATCGCTTGGACCAGTGGTCAGTCCGAAGCCCTGTCAGTGAGATT
The DNA here is from genome assembly GCA_003991445.1 of Oryza meyeriana var. granulata. Taxonomy (NCBI): domain Eukaryota; kingdom Viridiplantae; phylum Streptophyta; class Magnoliopsida; order Poales; family Poaceae; genus Oryza; species Oryza meyeriana. The sequence continues at coordinate 159,553 of RYFJ01000590.1, forward strand.
TCTCCAACCTGTCCTAGCCTTGACCTTAAGGTCTCCTCACAGCTATAGTGCCTGCCAACTCCCCTGACCAGTTGGACTCCAAGTCACTCCTTGTCATATCCCTGTCAGTTCATCTTGACTTTTTCTCCCTACCCGATTGCCCAGCTCCTCCGTGCCTCACTCTTGCACGCCGGCTATATATATATTGAGCCATCCATGCTCCTTCTTCTTTTGTTTTGCAAACCGGCCAGCTCCAGCTCTGCTGAGTTCTTGATTCTTCTCTCAAGCTTTGGAGCTCTGTCGCCTGGTTCGCAAGCCTGGTTCAGCCGACTGCCACCTTTTCTGCAGCCGACTACTTCTTGATCTTTTTTCTGGTGTTTTAACCCTCCTGCTTATCAGGTTTCTTCTGCTTGTTCAGAGCCTGAACCGTGTTGACGATCCAGAAGCCGCTTGCGCCGAAAGAAACCCCTCCTTGGAACAAGGCAAGCCTCTTTGAACATATTGTTTCCCATATATGCAAAACTATTTGTTTGGAAAATATATGCATGCTTAGTTTACACCCTTTTTAAACTGCTTGGCTCGGTTTTGCAAGCGCAACCGATGGACCTACCCAGTAGTAGCACTCATTTGGTAGGATGTTGGTATATTTCTCCCTTGAGAGCCCCACAAATGCACGCTAGCATCCTATCTGAGGATACGATGCCGAGTAGAATGCTTAGCTCTGCAACGTTGTTTGTCGTGGGGAAAAACACTGGGTTTTACTAAACTGATTGAAAACCGGTACTCTATGTATCGGCGTTGTTGCGAAACAAATAAAGTTACGAAAATCTTGATATACAGAGACAGTGCCTGTGTGGCTTGGCTATGTATTATCATTAAGGACCGTTTCCTTTGGGGATTCCATCCGAGCATCTTACAGTGCGACCAGACGGTATTATGGGATGCCCCTGGCGAGTAAATAGTAGGTTTAGGAGTTCAGTGCCACCACGAATCCTGTGTGGATCTTTCGGCTGGCATTGGATGACTCTAGACTGGCTTTGGAAATGGCCTTGTCACGAATTTCTGGTACAGCCAGTACTCGTGTAATTTTCGTGTCGGATGGGTAAAGCGCACACCCTCTGCAGAGTTTAGCAGAACTGTTCGAACAGCCGTGCCCACGGTTAAGGGCGATGTAAGGTGATCCCCATAGCGTAGATTTGTTTGCCAGTGATTTGTGAAAGGTGTTTGATGGAAAGGGAACCGTGACCAGAGTTTGCCGAGTAAGCAAACGGAAGGCCTGTGTGGCCAGAAACGGATCTGTGTGATCTGGGGTGTTAAGCACCATAAACAAGTGTGTGAAAAGTAAACAGGATGAAGATCATGCTCCCGGGTTGTAGCCAGGGCAGCAAAGTTTAAGCCCCCGGGTTGTAGCCAGGGCGGCAATTCAGTCTTCGGGTTGTAGCCAGAAGACGGTGATGAGCACGCTCCCGGGTTGTAGCCAGGGCAGCAGTGTTTTAGCTAGCTGGTTGTAGCCAACCTAGCGGGCATCTAGTGCCATGATCATGCTCCTGGGTTGTAGCCAGGGCAGCAATGATGAGCCCCCGGGTTGTAGCCAGGGCGGCCGACTAGCTAGCTGGTTGTAGCCAGTGTAGCGGGCATCAAGTGCCACAGCTGAGATTTGGTTGTAGCCGAGTCTCAGGGTCAACGAGTGGTTGTAGCTACTCGGGAGATACAGGACCAACAAATGAAAAGAAAAAGAGGATATGAATATATGTGCTTGATTTCATTAAGTGGCGAGTTGTTGAAAAGCAACTTGCGGAATGGATAGAGGCGTGAGACTCTGTCCGACAACTAAAATTGGAACTCACTAGTGTTTGCAAAGAAAAGAGTTTATAAAGGCAAATTTCCGCAAACGAAACCCTTGGCCTTTTTGTCTGACCGACATGGCATCACTTCCGGCTTGCTGTGTACGAAAGTACTCACCTTGTTCATATATATGTATAGTAGGTTTTGGAGAAGAAGACGAAGACCCGACTGCTGCCGAGTTCCTCCAAGACCAGGCCGACTATGAAGACTTCTGAATGTTTCGAGCCTAGTTCCCAACCGAGCCTGTGGTGTAGTTTTTGTCCAGCTTCCGCCCTGTTTCTGCTGTTCCTCTAGTTTACCTGTTGATTATTTTTGCCCATCCCGGGTTTGTCCTGGATGGATCTCCTTGTATTTATATGTGTACTCTGTTGTGTATTTATTGTAACTCTGAGTTGTATCATTGTTGTGCGTACCCGACTACTGATCCTGGGATCGGGTGCCGTATGCACATGGTGGCCTTCCACCTAGTCGGGAGGCGCCACAACGATATACCCCCGTCCCTGAGTACAGGAAATGAGTTCCTTGTACTTGGTTGAGAGAACCCATTTATAGGGCAACATGCTATCCTGGGAAGGCTCATCAAAGGCCTTGTCACAAACCTCCCCGCTTGGCTAGTGAGGGAGTAAGCTCGCGTCGTGTGGGAAAAGCGTGCACCCTTTGCAAAGGTCTATAAACTGTTCGAATAACCGTGCCCACGGTTACGGACGAATGTAAGGTGATTCCTCTAGCGTAGATTTTATTTTATAAATATCTGTGCAATTATTTTACGGGTTGGGAACTGTTACCAGAATCGGTTTGTGTGACTGATGGATGGCCTGTGTGGCCTGAAATGGGCCTGTGTGACCCGGGGTGTTGGATGACACCGTAGTTGAGTGGTCTGAGTTAAGTGACAAGTTTTAAAATAAAGAATCCACCTAAATGAAGGTACTAGAGGATGGTACACTCTGAATCGGAATTTGTGACAAGTCTTAGACTTGTGGAATGGGTTGAGACGCGAGTCTCTTCCCGACTAACTTAACTGAGGTGAGTTGTTGCAAAGCAACTCATGGAATGGATTGAAGCGTGAGCTTCTTTCTGACAACTCAAAGAGCACACTTAGATTTTATTTTTTTTAAAAAAAAACCACAAAATCTCTGAAGACCACTTTTTTAAAATAACCCTAACCTTCCTTGCTAACCCTTGCATGCCACCTAATTTCCATGACTTGCTGAGTACCTCGTGTACTCACCCTTGATTACTTTCTCTCATAAGTTTATGAAGATGAAGACCCCACCCTCAGCCAGTATTATCAGGACCAAGTCGAGTACAAAGAGTTTTAGGGTTTCGATCTAGGTCCCAAGCCATGCTTGTGGGTAATAGGTCTACCTGTGTTTTTCCGTTGCCTACTTTTGTAATGTATCGTTGTATGGCTTGGGTTCTATCCGAGGCTACAACTTATGTAGGGACTATGTATATTAAATAAAGCAGGTTTGACAATGATCCACCGATGTCCTGTATGTACCAGCTAATCTCCTGGGACTGGTACAGGTATTATAGTGTTGACACCAAAATTTGGTACGGTTCATTACCATGGTCGGTTAAGGAAAGAAGCCATATTAGCCGATGGAAGTTAATCCAGAAGAAGCCGAGTATAGGAAGGAATCGTGAAGACCAAGGCATGGCAGTTAATATTTTATCTATAAATTAGGTAGCTCTAATAATTTTTAGGAAACCTGATCTCGTGTCCGATCAGGGCTTGTTGTTTTTCCTTTTATAGATAGGAAACTCCATTTTCGTGTCCGATCAGGACTGTATCAACTCGGGGTATAAATATGTATGCCCGGGTACCTTGTAAATCATCTCAATGGTCAATACAAATTCGGCGCATCGCCACCCTCTTCAACGGGTTCTTGCTTCTCGAGCTGGGCTGCATCGGTTAGGTCCGAACTCCTGCGAGAGGGTAAGTCTCGTTACCCCGGCTACCTATCGGCTAGGACTTCCTCGGTTAGGTCCGATATTCTAGTCGGTTTATGGTAGTCGGCTTACCACGGTGTATCTATTCCGTCTACGGCTGCATCAGTTGAGTTTGATCTCTTAGGCTGAGTCGGTATACCACATCACGCGTGCATAGTTTTCATTGGTTTACTGGGGATAGTTTATCGTCAGTTTGTGCTACATCGATTGGGTCTGACCTACTAAATTGAGCGACAAGTTGTTCCTGCTAGGCCGATGGTTTCTGTGCAAGCGTCTTATCGGAATGTATAGCCGGTAAGTTATCATATACATCACGATTGCATTAGATCTATCGGCTCATTGAGGTTCTTTTATCATTGTTAATCTGTGCTGCATCAATTAAGTTTGAACTACAAGATTGATAGTGATAGATTTATCCTTGCTGAGTCGATAGGTTTTATGCGATGTTCTATCGGAGTGCTTAGCCGATAGGTTATCTCTACTAGATAAAGCCGACTGCATTGTCTACTGATTATTATTCTGCATATCTACTCTTTCATCGGCTTCTAGCCGATGTCCAAGTGTTTTCTCGGTAGTCGGCTGGCTTATTATTTGCTTATATTATCGTTGATTCTATCATTGGCTTCTTAGCCGATGTGCAAGTGCTGCTGGTAGTCGGGCACGAGCAAGGACCCGGGCACGGGCACGGACAAGGACCCGGGCACGAGCACAGACAAGGACCCAGGCACGAGCACGGACAAGGACCCAGGCGCGAGCACGAGCGAGGACTCGGGCGCGGACACAGGCGAGGGCCCGGGCACAGGCGCGGGTAGTACCTTAGGTGCAGCGCTAACAGTTACTATTGCAATCGGCTGGTTTACTATTCATTTATATCATCAATCCGTTTGCTAGCCGATATACAGGTGCTATCGGCCATCGGCTGGGAGGAGTCTGTATCAGTCTATATCGGCCGATTGGTTTACTGATTTAATTTTCTCTCCTTGTCAATTGCGGGGTCAAATTGACTGGCACGCCTACGAACCTCAAGATTTTAGGACCTGCACTGGAGTGAAGCAAATCTCCCAGGCCTTCGCGTATCTCCAGGCGCCGAACGGCCCCCGGCGGTTTTCGGCGTCAATATATAGGTAATGGCGTTCCTCCTCTATTAACCTGTACGGGTTAACGGGAGAGGGGCGTTACAGATATCGTCGATGAAAACCACCACAAACTTATACAAGTATTCCATGAACACTTTATTCATCAAGTTCATGAAGAATGCAGGGGTGTTAGTCAACCCGAAAGACATAACTGTGCACTCATATAACCCATACCGAGTGGTAAAAGCAGTTTTGGGGATATCTTCCTCCCGAATCCTTAACTGATGATAACCCGAGCAATGATCTATCTTTGAGAAAACTATGGCTCCTTCTAACTGATCAAACAGATCATCAATCCGAGGTAGCGGGTACTTATTCTTGATAGTGACTTTATTGAGTGCACGATAATCAACACACATCCGTTGAGTTCCATCTTTCTTTTCCACAAAAATGACTGGCGCTCTCCAAGACGACGTGCTAGGTCTAATTAGCCCTTAGCAAGCAACTCTTCAACTTGCTTCTTTACTTCTGCCAACTCATTAGCTCCCATCCTATATGGTCTCTTGTGGATAGGAGCGGTGCCTAGGGCTAGGTCTATTCTAAACTCAATATCTTTCTTAGGTGGCATTCCAAGTAGGTCATTAGGAAAAACATCTGGATAATCCCGTACTACAGGGATTTCAGTTAAGATTGCCTGGTTCAAAGAGGTTAGAGAAGATGAGGTAGTGAGGACACGAAAGATCACTTTCTTCCCCAGGCTAGAAGTTAAGGTCATAGTCCTAGTGGCACAATCAATAACCCCCTTGTGCCGGGTTAACCAATCCATCCCTAAGATGACATCGATATCTCTGGATTCTATCAAAAACAGATCAGTGAGAAAAGGGGTGCCCATAATTTCTATAATCATAGAAGGACTGCTCTGGGTTGTAGGCATCTGATGGCCAGGTGTATTAATTAGGATAGGTGTTCTCAACTTCTGGATGGGCATCCCATGTTCATTCGCAAACCCTATTGACAAGAAAGAATGGATAGCACCAGAATCAAATAGTATTGTAGCAGGAACTGAGTTAACAGGGAACATACCCAAAACGACGTCTAGTGCAGCTTGAGCTTCCTCTGTAGAGACATGGTTCACCGAAGCTTTGATCATGCCCATGGAGTTCTATCTTGGTGCGGCTTGCCTGGTGCATTTGGGCTTAGGGCACTGATTGGAAAAGTGCCCCGGATCTCCACAATTGAAACAGATCAATGGTTTCCCCCAACTTCCTTTTAGATGGGCTAGTTGGTTGCTGGGGCCATGACTAACCAAGGGGGAGGACAGTTTGCTCTAGCGTTGGCGCCAATAGTGTTGGTGTAGAACTGGCGCTGCGGGCGAGGTGCCGATGAGGATCCACCTTGCTGAGTCTAGGGCGGTCCCGCAACACGCGGCCTCTTACTAGGGGATTGCTGTGCCCAAAAGCTCGCCATCCTGTGCTTTCTTTGCTCCATTCGGTTGTGTTTCTCTTCCTGGCGAATAGCTTTGTTCACCAGTTTCTGGAAATCCGAGTAGTCACCGGAGAGTAGTTGAACCGAGAGTTCATTCAATTTGTCTAGAAACTTCTCTTGTTGGTCGGCGTCAGTGCTAACATCCTCCGGAGCATAGCGGGCAAGACGGTTGAACTCATAAAGAAACTCGGTCACCAACCGGTTCCCTTGCTTCAGTGCCCGAAATTTGTGCTTCTTTAATGCCACTACTCTAGCAGGGATATGCGTCTTCTTAAAAGCGACAGCGAACTCAGTCCAAGTGATAGGCTGTCCATCAGTTCGGTTAGCTCTGAAATGATCCCACCATTCAGACATAAGACCATGTAGCTGGTGTGACGTGAAAGAGACCTTCTCCTGGTCTATGCATTGTAAGAGGTCCAATTTCTTCTCAACAGCATGCAACCAATCCTGCTTGTTCTGCGGTGGAGGAGTAGTGGAGGTCCAATTTCCATAGGATTAGTTGTGCTAGAGAAAGTAGGAGGCCTCACTCACAAAAACTCTGCCAGCTTGTTCTGCGGTGGAGGAGGAGGTGCCTACTGTTGAGCTTGATTCTGTTGGTTTTGCATCTGTTGAAACATCATGTTCATCAGCTGCGTTTGGTTTGCCAAGACCTGAGCAATGGTAAGATTGTCATCCTGATGCGGCGGTCCGTTGGGTACACCCTCGCAATTGTTGTTCCCAACATTACCATCCTGGTTGCTACCATTACGCATGTTCACCATCTACAGAGCAAAGACGAGAAGAAGGGAAAGAGCCCTTGAGACGGATTTCATATTACTTAAAATTTCACTTTTGTTGTTCTGAATTGAGTGATTAACATTTATGTAGGTTACTCTCACACCATCAAGCAACTCCTAACTTAAACAGTTACATCACCACCCTCTGACATAAACTGTTGACTAAACCCCACACACAGAAGCATTTCCTAATCACACAACTGCTAACACAACGATCTAAGGTAACTCATGCTAGGGTGCTACTAGGGCTTCTTAACGGGGTGAAGGACTTCTTCTGGCATCCGGGTTGTGTTCCGATTCCTCTTCATCTTCTTGAGCATCACCCCACTCCACTTCAGAGTGAGTGCGAGCTCCACTGTCTTCTGACCTTTTCGAAGGTGTGCTAGCTTCTAACTCCTCGGAGTCCTCATCTGCATCATCAACGTAAGCCACCGGTGGAACTACCCGAAGTGGGACCTGGTCGTTTAGTAAACGGGTCCTTGGTGCTAGCTGAATCCGAGGTGGAAGACGAACCCTCTTCCTTCTAGTGGTGCGGATCTTGGCTCCTTCAGGGGGTGCTTCTCCTTTGGCCAGGGCCAACTCTTGCTTCAACCGGTCCACTTGGTTCTGCAACCTATAAATCTTGGTGCGGTTCTCATTCTCCTATTCATGAGCTGCGATCACCACATCAGCCTGAGCGTTGTCCATGGCACTCAACATCCTTACAAGTCATTGAGTGGTTGCACTGTTCTTTGCTCCTAGGTTCTGGTAACTGCTGTACTCGTCGTTGTAGGTTTTGGACGGGTGGTAGTGGTAAGCAGTGTTCCTCAGACGAGCGGCGTAGCGGTGACGAAGTTCTCCAATAGCTTCCAACGCCACCTCTTGACATGCATTCTCAAAATTCCTTCCCCCTGCTCCGAAGATCATGGAGGGGACTCCTTCTTGTTCACTTGAAATCGTGAGGCAGACGCGGCACTTCTCTTCATAGGGGTTGTGAGTGACTTGTCTGTATTTAGGGGCCAGATTGTACCCTATGGCGAAGGCCATATCTCGTAGTTCCTTGACAAATCCACTAACTCCAAACAGATGCACTGGCTCTAGGTTGGCCATCTATGGAGCATGAAAGGAAGATTTATTGATTTTGACTAAGTTAACAAAACAAATTTTGTTTCAAATAAAAGGGAGAAGGAGAAATAGTAAAGTTTTCATCAAAATTAAGGGCAAAAGATTTAGCATAAATAAGGTTTTTTTTAAAGAAAGTCATAACCAGTATAGTACTAAGTAATGAAGAGGTAAAGAAATTGCAAACTTTTCTCTTTTCTTTCAATAGGAAAATGTAGATTTTCGTAAGAGAATTTTTTTTGTACCGTTAACTTCCCTAATCAAAAGAGAAAGAGGAGAAGACAGATCAAAAATAAAAAAAAATTTCAGAAGGCTTTTGGGGTACCAAGGGGCTTATCCTACGGTCAAGGTGGCTCTGATATCAACTTGTCACGCCCAGAATTTCCATCCAAAATTCTAGAGTTTTATTGTGTGGAAATCCTCGTTCAGGAATCAACCGAGGCATACAAGATATAGTTGATAATCAAAGTAATTGTATACATATCGAAAGTATTTATTACAGAGGCGAATGGTACCTCACAAAATAATAAAGTTTTAACAGTGATAAATAACTAAAATAGCATGACGAAACCTATTCCACGAGCTTGACCGAGACTCCCGCCTAATCCTTCAAGTAATCCTCCTCACGGAAGTACTCCTCTGAATGATGATTGTTGATTGCAAGGTGAGTATATGAAATACTCCGCAAGCCACACAGCAAATATGCAAGTGCACAGGATAACAAATGATGGCATAATAGGGCTCAAATTTGCGTAAAAGTATTTAATAAAACATTTAAGAGAGTAATAAAGCATTAATTATTAAACAATATTAGTCAACACTACACCGCTCACCGAAACGGTATAAGCCCAACCACTCCAACTTGGAGCTAAACATATTCCACCATTCAACAATCAAGTTTAGATAGTGTGGGACTAATCACAGAAAACATTGCTAGGCCCGCCCTTAACCGTGGGCACGGCTATTCGAATAGTTTTACTCTGGCCAGCAGTGTACCAATTTACCAACTAGACAAAAGTCCACAACACATCACTGTGTGACTTTTAATACCACCATGGTACCTCGGAAAGGAATTGTGACAAGACCCTCCATGTAACCCGCACAACAAGAGTGCCACCCGTTGAACCACCAGTTTTCGGTAGGAGCTGATCAAGCCCCCACCAGGGAAACGATCCAACGCCCAAGACATGGACTTATTGACATAGCCATGGTGGTCTTATTGACACAGCCACAACAAACCGTGGGGCCTCCGGTTGAATGAACTATACTTTAGATCCCGCCATTACCTATTCTGGCTCATAGTTAGCACGTGAATTGCTTTGCAACAAGTAGTCTGCGAACCGGTCCTTAACTATCATGAGCACCGCTAGCAACATTCTCAATCCTGGTGCTCGCAACCCACCCTTTAATCAAGTTTTAGTGGACCATTAAATTATCCTTGTACGACCACCGTCGTAAATGGAATCATCATTTCATGTGAACTAAATATTATAGCTGAAGTTAATGTTACAGCCCAGAAGTTATTCTATTGTTTGCTAAGCATGGCTAAGCAAAGTCCTAGAGGTAATCTAGCTAACCAATAAATAAAGCTAGATAGTCATATTTATCCCATAGGTGCAATATCCAGTAATCAAGTCAAAGGGGCCATAAACAAAGTTTAGGGTTTCCCTGTCCCAATGACATTCCAAAATAAATGCAGAGTTGAAAGGAAACATAGATTTAAACATAGGTACAATATGCTCAAAGGTATTGAGGAATCTGTGTGACTTGCCTTGCTGCTCCTCACAAACCTCGGATCTTTCCTTGAGAAACTGCGGTTCTTCCTGAACGTCAGCGGCTAAAAGCAATAAACAAAAATGAGCAAAACAGTATATCAACATATATAAACAGTGTCATATTATATTTTTAATGGGTAGATCTTGATTTTTAAAGAATTTTGCAAGTTGAATCACCTCAAACGGAGTTCGGATGAATTAGTTATGAATTTTAGAAGTTTAACCTCTTTTAAAAGCTTTTAAAAATGATTAAACTGATTTATTGCATCATTTAGGAATTAATTTAATTCGGGAAAAGGAATTATGGTGTTAGCACGAGAGTGGTGTGGGCCAGCGGCTAACCAGCGGGGCCACTAGGCAGAGAGAGAAAGGGCGCTGGTCTATGGTAGACCGGGTCCACCAAGGTCCACGGGAGTCCACAGGACGATCCGACGGTTAGGATTTAATGAAGCCATATTGGACGGTCCAGATTGATCCAAGATTTTAAAAGAGATCAAAGGCTTAGATCTAATCCTACTCAGATTGGACGGCTAAGATTAGATCGGGCAATCGACGGCTTGGATTGGATCCCGATCAGTGAGCCCGTGGCTGAGCTGGCGTCCGATGTGGCATCCACGTCAGCACCACGATGACTCGGGCGATGGTGGCAACGGCGGTGGCATGGGGACCAATGGTCGCCGGCGATCGGCGGCATGGCGGCAGGCGGCGAGTGCGGGAACGGGTAGAGGAAACAGAGGTGAACTTTACCGTGGGTGAAACGACGAGGAACGGTGACGAGAGGCACCAGTGGTGAGCTCCTAGTGGCGGCGCACTTCGGGTCCTCGACGGTGACGGTGCTCCGGTGAACTTCGGTGGCTTAGGGGCGACGGCCTAGCTTCCTTGCGTGCTAGCGATGCTCATAGAAGCGGCGGCGAGTGCTATCAGCAGCTAAGGCGACGGCGTCTTCCGACCGAGACTCGACGGTAGCGGCGGAGCGAACCTACGGCGCAGGGAGGCGGCTAGGGCTAGCTAGAGCTCAACCTGGTGCACGGGATAGCTTCCAGGGGTCTAGGGCTTGCTATTTATAGCGGTGAGGTGGCGAGTCCGGCTCGGATTTGGCGAGATTCGCAGCGGAGATGGATTAGGGATAAAATCCGAGTCGGGAAGCTTCGGGTCTACCCAACCGTGCGTGATTAGGCTCCATTTCCTTGGGGATAAGATAGAGGAGGACTGGGGCACCATTTTCACTCAACCGATTGGATGAGATCAGGGCCGTGGTGCTTGGATTTGGAGCGGATTGCAGCGGCGGCGCGCCGGATGAATAGGACTCCTCCGGCGCGAGGTTGACGACGATGCCGACAGATGGGGCCCACCTGTCAGCGAGGCGCGGGCGGAGCAGCGGCCGCAGGCCGTGGGCCCTGCGTGCGTGGGGGTGTTAAGTGCACAGTAACAGGCCGGATTCGGCCCAAGCATAGGAAAGAGAGTTTTTAATTTCTTTTTCTTTTATTTTAATGTTGTGATTCAATTTAATTCACCAAAAATACTTCCCTTAATCAAATAAATCCTAGAAAATTCCAAAAAATAGATGATTAAGCAAAGAATTTCATAAAATTATTTCCAAGCCCATCTTGCTAAAGAATTTTCCCTGTTTTTATTATTTTCACCCATTGAGGCTTTTAATTTAATTTCTAAAATTCCTTTTCCTCATTTATTTTTATATAGGAATAATTTAGCGTGTTACAGTAACTTCGGTGATTTGGTGACTAAGATTCTGGCAAGCCACTCTTCAATCATATTGCTCCTAATTTTATGAAATGTGTTGATTAAAAATTGCATGACTAGTATACACTTTAATCTGATTCGGTCTCGGTTTGCGTGTAACCGATGGACCTACTTATTAGTTGCATTATTTTCCACAGGATGTTGGAAACTCTTAATCTCCTTGTCGCTTAACTAAAATGGTATCTTTGTATCCGTGCTCTTTGAGCATGGGTATCAGTCAAACCCCCACATACACTGATAAATGACGATTTTGGGGAAAAAAGGTTTGGTAATCGTTTTGGAAAACACAACACTTGGTGTTGGTGGGTTTTAAAAGGAAAGTGATGGTTTGTGAAAGCTCACAATGCAGTATACTTGCCTGCGTGGCTTGGTTCCGTATTCGCATATAATATGGGGACCGTTCGGAGGGGGTCCAAACGTCCCACAATACACGTAACCGCCCAGGAAGTTCAGTTATGCATAGAATGATACATAAACATAACTTCGATTAATTATACAAACCGATAAGGTTCTAGTACAACCCAAACTCAACACACGCACACAACGGGCCTATGGCCGTACACGTACAACCAAAAGACGCAACTCTACCCCACAGGAACGACCTGAGTGTAGAGTCGACCTAGAACTCGAAGCCTTCGTCTTTGTCCCAATCCAGCGGATCGACGGCTTCCTCGACTTCACCTGCTACTTCGTCCTGAACGGTTGAAGCCCAAAATATGCAAGACTGAGTACACAAGTACTCCGCAAGCCATGCAGGGAAACATATAGTGATGCAGGAAATAATAAAAGAGGGAACTGGTTTAACTCTAAACCTTATTAGTAGTTCACAAACATCCCAATTTATGAACAAATTTAGTTTTAAAGGGTTTAATATTACATGTTGTCATCTCTCAATTTAAACCATTATCATAATTCTACTCATGCCATTACTCTGGATTCACCCATAGACATATCTCCATTAACCGGGAGCACGGCGTATTCAAATACCAAACGACTTTGCAGCGTCTACCCAGCTTTACCCGCACGATACCCACAGCTAGCCAGGCTGAAGATAACAAAGTGTAGTACTGCCCCAAGCTCATCTCTGTTCTGCCTAGCAGGTTATAGGACAAGACGCCTGCTGGCCTCAACTTGGCCTTCGCGAGGGTGTGCACCAACTCGACGGCTCGTCCACCCACTATTGCACGACTAGGAGGAACACACAGTCCTCAAAGACCGCAAAGGGCACCATAGCACCCACACTCATATAATCAAATAATCTTACATCACTCAGTGGCCATTACACACGTTAAAGCCTAAAATGCCAATACACTGAAAGGCTGCAGAAGTTCAATTCACTGGAGCAGTACACACTGGGTCCGAATACCTCGATCCTGCGGATGGGTGCTAACTATGTCACTTATACTGGCAAAAGGGGGTTATGTCCTTAAAACTTTAAATATATCATATACTTCCAAAACTATCACATAAAATAACAATTTCATATAATATTCAACATGTTCATAACAAGCAGGATTAACCTAGAGTTATCAAGGATATATATTAGGCTCAACTCAAGGCATGGCATTACATTTATAACAATATCAAATAAAAGGTGTTATCTATCTCGAAATAATTTAGAAAATTTACTCATGCATCCTATTTAAGTACTTCAAGGTAGTACTCTACCCAAAATATGACCTAGCTCCAGATCGGGTTCAATTCTTGTTAAAAGGTTGCATGACTTGCCTTCGGGATTGGCGTAGTTGTACCAATCGTCTCCTCCTACGACTACATAGGCGTATGCGTCAGCTGCGAACTCGGACTCCTCGATTGGATTTGCTGCGGCGGAATCTATCGATACACAAATAAAATAAATAAGTGAATAATTCCAAATAAATACCAAAAATTCAGAAAGTGCACAAGATATTAAAAGAGGAATTATGGAAGAAATTTAGGATTTTTCTGAACTTGCGTCGAGCAGAAACCCTAGATACAAAATTAGGGTTTCATCAATGGATGCTCGGATCGTGACGAAATTGGCGTGGATGGATTCAGAATAATTCAAGGAGTTAGGAATAGGTCTCGGACTTTTGTTCTGAGATCAAACGGTCACTAAACCAGTCAAACTAGGTAATTACATGATTTTTGGAATTATCTTTTAAAAGGAAATGGTTGGTTCTTCTGTTTTCTCTAGTTCACAGAACCCGACGCTGGTTCAGTGGCGTCAGCGACGAGGGAGGCAGCGAGGGGAGGCCAGTTCCAGCCTCCTGCGGCCTAGGTGATTCCATTCCTGTAGCTGGCCACGGTAAAGATGTCGGCAGCGAGCCTGGCAGCACCGGCCAGATCATGGTGGCGGTGCGACCTGTGGCGGCGGCGCTCTGGCAGGTCGACGACGGGCCACGGCTACTAGGGAGCATCAGAGGAGCAAGGGAGAGCTGATGGTGGCAATGGTCGAGCTTGGGGATGGCTGCAATGACGGCGCGCCGTGCAGCCGGCGGTTGGCAGATCAGGGTAGGCGGCGCGGGGCGGCGCCGGTGAGCTCCCGGCGGCGAGCTCATTGGGGAAGGAGTGGGGAAATGATGAGTCTAGCATCGAGAAGGCGATGGTCTCCTCAATTTTGAGAGATAGATGACGACGGTGATGGATTTTGGGGATTGAGCAGAGGCGGCCGAAGCTAGGGCTTCGCCGTTCTTGGTCTGGTGACGGCGAACGGCGGCACGAAGTCTAGTGTGGCTTCCGGCAGGAGGTAGAAGGGATGGAGGCGGTCTTGTTTGCCGTTGGCAGCGACTGACGAGGAGCTGTGGAGAGAGATAGAAAGGGAGACAGAGAGCGGCGGTGGCATTGGCTGATTAAAACTGAGCTCGGGAGGATGAGATCGAGCTCGTGTTGATCCAGTGCTTAGCGTAGAAGCAGCTGCATGGCGAGGCAAGGACACGTGGCGGGGAAAGGCATCGGCAAAGCTTCATTCTGCTTCCTCCATGCAGAGGCTGAGGCGGTGGAGGTGATGGGCCAGCCTGGGCTGGGCTAGCCTAGGCCAGAAAAAGAAAGAAAGGGGTAAAAGAATGAGAAAAGTAAACCGGGCTGAGGAGAAAACGGATCGACGACAAGCGGAAGAAAAATGGGCCGATGACCCGAGAACAACGCAGACTCGTCCGCGAGAATTTAGGGTGACGGATGAATGGATAGAAAGATTTGCACTTCCGAGAAAATTAAAAATAAAAATAAAAAGAAAAAGAATGATGAACGAAAAAGATATATTAAAATTGAACGAAACGATAAACTCGACGAGGATTTTTGAAAATACACAAGAATAAAAATGGTTTTAAAATTTAGTCATTTTTAGGGCTGTTACAGACCTACCCTCCTTAAAAGAATCTCGTTCCCAAGATTCATCAAACTGTTGAACAGGTGCGGGTACTCCTTTTCCAACTCAAATTCTTTTTCCTAAGTTGCTTCATCCTCTGTATGATTTTTCCACTGTACCCGGCAGAACTTAATACTTTTATCCCGTAACCTCCATTCGGTCGTCTCGAGAATTCTCTCAGGTTCTTCCTCATAAGTCAAGTCTGGTTGGAGTGTGATGCTTTGCAATGGTACCTGTTCTATTGATTTCCGCAAGCACTTCTTTAGCTGTGAAACATGAAAAACAGGATGAACTCCAATTAATTCCTCAGGCAACTACAGCTGATATGACACTTCTCCTCTTCTCTTCAAGATCTGATATGGTCCGATGTACCGAGGAGCTAACTTTCCTTTCATCTGAAACCTTTGTACTCCTTTAAGCGGACTCACTTTTAAATAAACAAAGTCTCCAGTTTTAAAACTCAAGTCTCTTCTTTGATTGTCACTGTAACTCTTCTGTCTAGTTTGTGTAGCTTTAAGCTTCTCCCTGATAATTCTGACATGAGCTTCAGCATCATGTGCAAATTGTGGCCTATCAATTGACCTTCTCCAGTTTCTATCCAATTAAGCGGAGTTCTGCATCTTCTACCATACAGAGCTTCAAAAGGTGACATTTCTAAGCTGGATTGATAGCTGTTATTATATGAAAATTGCGCAAATGGTAAACAAATATCCCAAGCTGGTCCATAGACCAAAGCACATGCCCTTAACATATCTTCTAATATTTGATTCACTCGCTCTGTTTGTCCTCCAGTTTGTGGGTGATATGCTGAACTAAACCCTAATTTTGTACCCATCAACTCTTGAAAGGTCTTCCAGAATCTTGATACAAACTATGATCCTCTATCAGATACTATTCTCTTTGGGATTCCATGCAAGATAACAATTCTTGTCAAATACAATTTAGCCAATTTATCTTCTCCATAAGTTTGCTTAACTGGTAAGAAATGTGCCACTTTAGTTAATCTGTCAACTATAACCCAAATAGCATCATAGCCATTTTTAGTCTTCGGCAACCCTGTTATGAAATCCATTCCTATTTCATCCCACTTCCATTCAGGACAAGGTAATGGTTGCATTAATCCTGTAGGTCGCTGATGATCAGCCTTAACCTTCTGACACACTTGACACAAGTTCACATGTTCTGCAATCTCTTGCTTCATATCAGTCCACCAAAAGGTTTTGTTCAGATCTTGATACATCTTTGTGCTTCCAGGATGAATTGAAAACAATGAATCATGTGCTTCCTGTAGTATTAGATCCTTGATTTCTTTCTTATTAGGGACACATATCCTTCCTTGGAATTTCAAAACTCCATTATTGTCTTCCGTAAAACCTGGTGCCCTATTTTCCTGAAGATCTTTCTTAATCTTCTGGATTTGTGGATCTTCCTGTTGTGCCTTCTTTATCTTATCTTCTAAAGTTGGCTTCACTTCTATAGTACAAATACTGGATTGATCAATAAACTCTAACCTCAACTAGCAGATTTCCTTCAGTAATGGCTTTGAGCACTCTTGGACCATTGCATTACTACAATATGCTTTTCGACTTAAGGCATCAGCTACCACATTTGCTTTCCCTGGATGATATTGAATATCTAAGTCATAGTCCTTTATCAACTCTAACCATCTTCACTGCCTTAAGTTCAAATTAGGTTGAGTGAATATATACTTCAAACTCTTATGATTTGTGAACATTTCACACTTGTTTCCAATTAAATAGTGTCTCCAAATCTTCAGTGCATGCACAACTGCTGCTAACTCAAGATCATGTGTCGGATAATTCTGCTCATGTGGTCGTAGTTGATGAGAGGCATAGGCTACCACTCTTCCTTCTTGCATCAAAACACAACCAATTCCTTGACGACTAGCATCACAATATACTTGAAAATCCTTCTTGTTGTTAGGCAAAGCTAACACTGGTGCGGTTGTCAGCCTTGTTTTAAGTTCCTGAAAACTCTTCTCACATTTATCTGTCCATTCAAATGGCACATCTTTCTTCAAGAGGTTAGTGAGAGGTCTTGCTATCTTAGAAAAACCTTCGATGAAGCACCAATAATATCCTGCCATTCCCAAGAAACTCCGGATATCCTTCACTGTCTGCTGTTGTTCCTATTCTGATATAGCCTTAACTTTCTTTGGGTCCACTTTCACTCCTTCTGCAGTGATGATATGGCCCAGAAATTGTACTTACTTCATCTAGAACTCACACTTAGAGAACTTGGCATACAGCTTTTGTTCCCTTAATCTTTCTAAAACTAGCCTCAAATGTTCCTCATGTTCTTCTTCACTTGATGAGTATATAAGGACATCATCTATAAAGACTACCACAAACTTGTCAAGGTAATCCATATAGGTCTTGTTCATCAATCCCATGAAAATTGCAGGTGCATTGGTTACTCTAAATGGCATCACAGTAAACTCATATAACCCATATCTCGTAATAAATGCAGTCTTTGGTATATCCTCTTCTCTAACTCTCAACTGATGGTATTCTGATCTCAGATCAATCTTCAAAAACACCTTAGCTCCCTTTAGTTGATCAAACCAATCATCAATTCTTGGCAGTGGATACTTGTTCTTGATAGTTGCTTCATTAAGTGCTCGATAATCCACACACATCCTCAATGTACCATCTTTCTTCTTGGCAAATAGTACTGGGGCAGCCCATTCTAACACACTTGGCCTTATGAAACCTTTCCCTTCCAACTCATCAATCTGCTTCTTCAACTCCTTTAACTCGGATGCAGCCATACGGTACATTGTCTTTGCAATGGGTTTGGTTCCTGGCTTCAGCTTGATGGAGAACTCTACTTTTCTTTCAGGTGGCATTCTTGGTAACTCTATTGGAAATACATCTGGGAACTCATTAACTACCGGTACTTTCTCAACTCATGCAACCATGATGTTTAGTGACTGTGGCAATGGTGGCAATAAGGGTCTCTTGGCTCTAAACTCTACTTTCTTCCCATCAGTATTGATCAAACTGATGATCTTATTCTCACAATCCATCTTTCCCTTATACTTATGCAACCAATCCATTCCCAATATAACATCCAATCCTTGCATTTCCAGTAGCATAAGGTGTGCTAAAAAGGTAACTCCTTCTCTCTGAATTTCTATATTAGGACACTTAAACTGGGATTTCATGTCTGATCTAGGGGCATGGATCACATGGGTATTATTTAAAGCTACTAGGCTCAAACCACGCTTCTTAACCAAAAGCAAAGAAATAAAAGAATGTGTAGCACCCGGATCGAATAAAACCAAAGCAGGCTCTGAGTTAACAAGAAACATACCAAGCATAATGTCTGTAGCTCTAGTGGCATCCTTGGCTGAAATATGATTGACCCTTCCCTGAATATCTCCAGGGTTAGGTCATCCTCGTCTTGCAACAGCTCCAACTTGTCCTCCACGGTTTGGCATTACTCCTCCACGGTTTGGCACTCTAGTTCCACGTCCTATCACATTCTGATTCTATGGCACAGCACGTGGCATGGCACTCTGGGCTCTTGTTCTGACTTGTGCAACATCCGTCGGAAAGTTTCTCCAGGGACAGTTTGGACGGATGTGTCCCACCAGCTTGCAATGATAACATTCCTTCGAAAAATTACTTGCTGGATACTGATTTCCACCATGGTACTGCTGTCTCTGTGGCATTGGAGGCCTTGGCATCTGTGGTGGGAAACGCTGAGGTGGTACTGCTGGCATCATCATCCTTGGTCTTGGGGCACTTGAAAAAGGCTTCACCTGCTGCGGAGCCTTGCGCTTGCGGCTTTCCTCCAATTCTCTTTTCCTACGCTCAATCAACAGGACCTTGTTGAGTAATTCAGGCATATCCTTGTAGTCTACACCAACAAGCTTGTACTTGATTGGTTCATCCAAGTCTTCGACAAACCACACCATCTTCTTCTTCTCTATGTTTACGTCATCAGGAGAATAGCGTGCAAGGCGCTAGAACTCATCATGATATTTAGCAATTGGCTTCCCATTCTGAGTGTGCTTTCTGAACTCCTTCATCTTGGCTGCAATCAGACCTTCTGGAATGTGCACCTTCCTGAACTCCTCTGAGAATTCCTTCCATGTGATAGTTTCCTTATTAGGATGAATAGCTTAGAAATTAATCCACCATACTACAGCTGGACCACTAAGCTGATGAGAAGCATACAGAACCTTCTCTCGATCAGTGCACTGAATTGTGTTCAACTTCCTCTCAACATCCATCAGCCAGTCATCTGCTGCTAATGGTTCTGGGGCTGAAGAAAATGTCGGTGGCTTGGTCCTCTGAAAATCTATCCACCTAGATCCCATGGTTGATCCCACAGCTATGGCAGCATCTGGTTGAGGCATCCTATTGATAACTTGCTCAAAAAGTTTGCTGTAGTTTTGATCCATCATCTGCATCACCCTTGCAAGATCAACTGGATGTTCTGGAGGTTGCTCACCTGCACTGCCATTTCCATCTGTTCCTAACATCTTGTTCCTTTACTTAGGCCTGTAACAGGTTTTTCATTATAAAATGTTAGTTAAGGTGTAAAAAGGAAAGACTGAATAGACTTAGACTAGAATAGCATGAAATAAAGAAGCAACGAAACAACAGAGAAAGACAGACAGAATCATGTTTAGGGTTTTTCTTATAAAAATTGAGAAACACAATAGCACATCAAGTGCCATGTAACCCCAAAAGGTTACATGAAACAACAGGATGGCCCTTTCGCAAATACAATACATGACTCCACGTTCTACCGGATGGACGAACCATCAACTAACACAGGTCGACATACACTAGTGTTAACCCTAACTTAACAAAGCTATCAAACTTCAGCGCTCCTCTCCAAAGCAACTTCACTCCCGAGTTCTTCGAATCGTGTCTATTACACCCTGACCAACTAACCGAACCTTGAATAGGGTAAGAAAAAGATCAACTAAAACTTTTCAAAATCAGATTAAGGAAAGAAGAAAGAAATAGACATGAAAACAGATCAAGGCGGAAGAGAGTCAATTAGAAGAATAACCCATTTTTGCAATTCTTTTCAAGTTTCAAAATAGATTTTCACACTTCCTAACCAACTTAGGTCAACCTACAGTCAAACCTGCTCTGATACCACTCCTGTGGGGACCGTTCGGAGGGGGTCCAAACGTCCCACAACACACGTAACTGCCCAGGAAGTTCAGTTATGCATAGAATGATACAGAAACAGAACTTCGATTAATTATACAAACCGACAAGGTTCTAGTACAAC
The DNA here is from genome assembly GCA_003991445.1 of Oryza meyeriana var. granulata. Taxonomy (NCBI): domain Eukaryota; kingdom Viridiplantae; phylum Streptophyta; class Magnoliopsida; order Poales; family Poaceae; genus Oryza; species Oryza meyeriana. The sequence goes on from RYFJ01000590.1 coordinate 179,930, forward strand.
CCAAACTCAACACACGCACACAACGAGCCTATGGCCGTACACGTACAACCAAAAGATGCAACTCTGCACCACAGGAATGGCCTGAGTGTAGAGTCGACATAGAACTCGAAGCCTTTGTCTTCGTCCCAATCCAGCGGATCGACGGCTTCCTGGACTTCACCTGCTACTTCTTCCTGAATGGCTGAAGCCCAAAATATGCAAGACTGAGTACACAAGTACTCCGCAAGCCATGCAGGGAAACATATAGTGATGCAGGATATAACAAAGGAGGGAACTGGTTTAACTCTAAACCTTATCAGTAGTTCACAAACATCCCAATTTATAAACAAATTTAGTTTTAAAGGGTTTAATATTACATGTTGTCATCTCTCAATTTAAACCATTATCACAATTCTACTCATGCCATTACTCTGGATTCACCCATAGACATATCTCCATTAACCAGGAGCATGGCGTATTCGAATACCAAACGACTTTGCAGCGTCTACCCAGCTTTACCCGCACGATACCCACAGCTAGCCAGGCTAAAGATAACAAAGTGTAGTACTGCCCCAAGCTCATCTCTGTTCTGCCTAGCAGGTTATAGGACAAGACGCCTGCTGGCCTCAACTTGGCCTTCGTGAGGGTGTGCACCAACCCGATGACTCGTCCACCCACTATTGCACGACTAGGAGGAACACGCAGTCCTCAAAGACCGCAAAGGGCACCATAGCACCCACACTCATATAATCAAATAATCTTACATCACTCAGTGGCCATTACACACGTTAAAGCCTAAAATGCCAATACACTGAAAGGCTGCAGAAGTTCAATTCACTGGAGCAGTACACACTGGGTCCGAATACCTCGATCGTGTGGATGGGTGCTAACTATGTCGCTTATACTGGCACAAGGGGGTTATGTCCTTAAAACTTTAAATATATCATATACTTCCAAAACTATCACATAAAATAACAATTTCATATAATATTCAACATGTTCATAATAAGTAGGATTAACCTAGAGTTATCAAGGATATATATTAGGCTCAACTCAAGGCATGGCATTACATTTATAACAATATCAAATAAAAGGTGTTATCTATGTCGAAATACTTTAGAAAATTTACTCATGCATCATATTTAAGTACTTCAAGGTAGTACTCTACCCAAAATATGACCTAGCTCCAGATCGGGTTCAATTATTGTTCAAAGGTTGCATGATTTGCCTTGGGGATCGGCGTAGTTGTACCAATCGTCTCCTCCTACGACTGCATAGGCGTATGTGTCAGCTGTGGACTCGGACTCCTCGATTGGATTTGCTGCAATGGAATCTATCAATACACAAATAAAATAAATAGTGAATAATTCCAAATAAATACCAAAAATTCAGAAAGTGCACAAGATATTAAAATAGGAATTATGGAAGAAATTTGGGATTTTTTTGAAGTCGCGTCGAGCAGAAACCCTAGAGCCAAAATTAGGGTTTCGTCAATGGATGCTCGGATCGCGATGAAATTGGCGCGGATGGATTCAGAATAATTCAAGGAGTCAGGAATAGGTCTTGGACTTTTGTTCTGAGGTCAAACGGTCACTGAATCAGTCAAACCAGGTAATTAAATGATTTTTAGAATTATCTTTTAAAAGGAAATGGTTGGTTCTTCGGTTTTCTCTGGTTCAAGGAACCCGACGGTGGTTCAGTGGCGTCGGCGACGAGGGAGGCAGCGAGGCGGCGAGGGGAGGCTAGTTCCGGCCTCCTGGGGCCTAGGCGATTCCATTCCTATAGCTGGCCACGGTAGAGATGTCGGCAGCGAGCCTGGCGGCACCGGCCAGATCATGGCGGCGGCGCGACCTATGGCGGCGGCTCTCCGGCAGGTCGGCGGCGGGGCGCGGCTACCAGGGAGCATCAGAGGAGCAAGGGAGAGCTGATGGTGGCGATGGTCGAGCCTAGGGGTGGCTGCAACGGTGGCACACCATGCAGCCGGCGGTTGGCAGATCAGGGTAGGCGGCACGGGGCGGCGCCGGTGAGCTCCTGGCGGCGAGCTCATTGGGGATGGAGTGGGGAAAGGAGGAGTCTGGCATCGAGAAGGCGATGATCACCTCAATTTTGAGAGATAGACGACGACGGCGATGGATTTTGGGGATCGAGCGGAGGCAGCCGATGCTAGGGCTTCGCTGTTCTTGCTCTTGTGACGGCAAAAGGCGGCACGAAGTCTAGTGTGGCTTTCGGCAGGAGGTAGAAGGGATGGAGGCGGTCCTATTTGCCGTTGGTGGCGACCGACGAGGAGCTATAGAGAGAGATAGAAAGGGAGACAGAGAGCGGCAGTGGCATTGGCTGATTAAAACTGAGCTTAGGAGGATGAGATCGAGCTCGTGTTGATCCAGTGCTTAACGTAGAAGTAGCTGCGTGTTGAGGCAGGGACGCGTGGCGGGGAGAGGCATCGACAAAGCTTCGTTCTGCTTCCTCCATGCAGAGGCTGAGGCGGTGGAGGTGATGGGCCAGCCTGGGCTGGGCCAGCATGGGCCAAAAAAAGAAAGAAATGGGTAAAAGAAAGAGAAAAGTAAACCAGGCCGAGGAGAAAACGGATCGACGATGAGTGGAAGAAAAATGGGCCGATGACCCGAGAACAACGTAGACTCGTCCGCGAGAATTTAGGGTGACGGATGAATGGATAGAAAGATTTGCACTTCAGAGAAATCTAAAAATAAAAAGAAAAAGAAAAACATACGATGAACGAAGAACCATATATTAATATTGAACGAAACGATAAACCCGACGTGGATTTTTGAAAATACACAAAAATAAAAACGAGTCATTTTTAGGACTGTTACATGTAAGGACCGATTCCTTGGAAAATTTCATCCAAGCATCTTACAGTGCGACCACACGGGTATTGTGGGATACCCCTGGAAAAGTAAATTGTTGATTAATGTTTATCTTGTATGCTAGTAGTTTTGGGATGCCGGGATGTAGGAGATGGAGATGTATGCATATGGACTTATGCGCTTACATGGCATTTTTATTCTATTGACGGTAGAAGTAGGAGACATTACCGGTATCCCTAAGTAAATGAAGTATGGACTTGTCAGATGCTTGGTCATGAGACTCAACCCAACTATGTGGCATGGGATATTCATGGGTTAACTTTCGAAAGGCCTTGTCACGAACTTCCGGTACCGGCCAGTACTCGGTGTAAGTTTTGTGTCGTCTGGGTAAAGCGTGCAACCTCTGCAGAGTTTAGCTAAACTGTTCAAACAGCCGTGCTTACGGTTAAGGGCGAATGTGAGGTGATTCTCTTAGCGTAGTCTTGTTTTGCTTGTACTTTGTGAAACTGGTTTGTGGGTATGGGAATCGTTGCCAAAGTTGTCTATGTGACTAACGAATGACCTGAGTGGTTCTGAAACGGGCCTGTGTGACCCAGGATGCCGGATGGCATCATTGAGTAGGCTTCCTGAAGGGAAGCGGATGGCTATAGGACATGAATGGCTCGAGAAGGCCAAGGTATAAGATGTGATGAGTTTATTCACGCACAATTGAGACGACTGATAGATGTATTTGAGAAAGTGGAGATAAACTAATAAAGAAAAAGAGGAGAAAATAACTAAGACTAAAACTTTGCTTTCCGCTTGAGCTGTTGCAAAGCAACTCGCGGTTGGATTGAGACGATGAGTCTCCTTCCCAATAGATTTATAAAAACCCCACACTTAGAGTTTGGAAAATATTTTAAAGGAAAAGACTTGCAAAATAATCCCAGCCTCCCTTTGAAGCTTGCATATTCACATTTTCCTGTGGCTTGTTGAGTACGAAAGTACTCACCCCTCTATTGTTGTTGTTTTTCTCTCCCTTTCTTAGTACAGGTTGAAGATGGCGAAAGTCAGGGTTTTGTCCCTAGATCCAAGCCACTGCCCGTGGATTGGTGTTCTAGCTACGCTAAGTTCCGCTGCTGCTGTTTCTCTGATGATGTTTGCTACCAAGGGATTACCCGAGATTGCAACATAAAGGTATAAATATATTATTAGTATTGCAATGATTCATCATGTTACCGTGGGTACCAGCATCATATTTCCTGGAACTGGTACCGACATCGCGGTTCCGCAGGAGACGGTTCACCGTTTCTCCTGCGGCGCACCCTCCTTGGCGCCGTCTGTATGGTGATGCCAGGGCGGGGTGTGACATGGAGTGGCATATCACGTATTGATATATCTTGCTAAATTTTCTTAAATTTTTTGATGACTTTTAGATGATATGCAAAAACGAGTAGATATCCCCTTGAGGAATGAAAAAGGATCAATTGATTCACACGTATTTGGCAGCACGTACAATTGATCAGCACTTTTTAAGGTAACTCTTGATCAACATAATCACTTCGGTGTAAGAAAATGTACCTACCCGGACATACATGTGTAGTTAATTCATGCTGTAAACTGTAAATGATAAATTTTACTAGGAACGTATATACACAGCAACATATTTATTTCAGCATATGCTGACGAATACGATAATTGATGCTGGTGGAGCTAAATGTATTGTAATAGGATCCTGACAAGGTTATGGTTAGTAAAACAGGGAAAGATAAACGGTAATCAGTATTCAAGTACATGTGTTAAAAAGTTATAGTGAATGCAGTCACATATAACGATCCAGATCAAATGAAGAACAACAGGAGGAGTAATCCCATGATTTATGAAGTTGTATAAGAGACTGTAAATAGTGCATGCATTCAATTTTCAATCCAAGCATGCATGCATATATATGATCCTAAATTGCTAATTACGAGGAGGCCAGGAACGACCTATCTATTTGAATGACTTGAATCCTTGGGAAATTAGACCACTTCCTAAAGACATGCATATATGTTGGATAGAACATTTCATCCTTAACTGACTTCATTAACAGGTTAAAACTAATCATCAGTGTACCAATATTTGCTCAAGGGTAGCTGCACTATACTAGCACCGCACACTGTCAGCATCCACACCAACGTATAGCAACATCACGCAATGCATTTACACACATACCAGAATCTAAGTAGAGCGTAAGTGGCGGCGTCCAGGCACGGACGAACTGGGACGAATGGTAGGCCATCGGTGGGTGAAGCATAGCGAAGAACTGCCACTCCAAGACCCTGCGCGCGAACAAGTCCACGGCGAAGAGACGGGAGTTCAGGAAGAAGTAGACAACGTCGCGAGGTGCGCGGGGTGGATGAGCGCCACCGCGGGGACCTCCCGCGGCAGCTTGGTTGCCTTGTAGATCTCGTCGTCCCAGATCACCTCGAAGCACGCCTCGCAGTCGAGATGCCACCACGTCCCGGCGTGCTGATCGATCATCAGCGTCCACATGGTGACCATATGGTGGTCGACATCGTACTTGTCGATCTGCACGTACCGCTGCCGGCCGGCGCCCACCCCCACGCAGCGGCACTTCTCGATGTCCGGCGTGCCCGCGGGGAGCTCGCTGCCCTCCGGGAGCGGGACGTAGTCCAGATACGGATGGTCGCTGTAGACGATGTCGCAGGTGAGGAGGCCGTAGGAGAGGTCCACCCACCAGAGCCTATCCTGGTGTAAGATCACACCGTTGCCGCCCCACGGTCGGTCGTGTTGGCTCCGCCCGCAAAGGCCGCGCCCGGGACCTCACCTGAGTACGCCCCGCGCCCGGGACCTTGCGTCCGTGCCCGGGGCCTCGCCCCCGGGGACTCGCCCTCGCGCCCGCACTCGCTTGCGCTGCGCCCGCTCCCGCGCCCCGCGTCCGGCCTTCGACCGGCCTCGTCCGGGCACGCGTCCGTGCCCGGGCACTTGTCCGGGCCCTCGCCCGGGATCGCCTCCGTGCCCGGGCCCTCTCCCGGGAACTCGTCCGGGGTCACCCGGAACCTCCGGTCGGGAGGACGAAGAACACCCAGCTCTCTTTCTCTTACTCGATGAAACACACACTCACACAAGAAGATGAACTGACGGAGGAAGAAGATAAACAGTACACGAGGAATTTCCACGCTGCACACCAGCGTGCACAACACAGCACTTTTTCCACTTGATAGCTCTCATCTCTGATCACAGTGATTACACAGGGCTTAAATAGACACAGTACCGTGGCCGGTACTCACACACCTCCACTTCTCCTCACTCTCCGGTCACACGACCCGGCCGCACGACTCGGCCACACAACCCGGCCGCACGACTCGGCCACGCACAAGCTGCTCCACTACCTCCACGACCCTTGCACTGCACACTGCCTCCACTTAGCGCATGCACGCACTCGCACCGATCTGCCAACGCACGCACTCCGTGCTTCTCTCCAACAGATCAACTAACTCACACGGACACCACACGACTTGGCTAAGCTCACACAAACCCGTAACAACAAGATTAAGTCTAACAATCACCCCCTAATCTTGTTGATTTTATTCCGCACCACCACAAGATCTTCACAGTAACGTCGGCTCATCGTCGACGTCCGCCATGGCGAGTTGCGCCACCCCCTTCACCGTTTTCTTCACTTCGTCACACTCATCGGCGAAATGGCCGAACTCACCACACTTGCGGCAGTCGATCTTGGACTTATCGAACTTACCGCAGTACTGTTAACGCCAAAATTTGGTAAGGCCTTGTATTAGATTCGGTCAAGGGAACGATTACAGTCGGTTAACAGGAATTGGTTCAAGGAGCAGGTCGAGTCCGAGAAAGAGCCGTGAAGACCGCGCGTGGCAGTTAATTACTATATTTATTAGGGAAAGATTTATCTTTTTTAGGGAACCTGACCTCGTGTCCGGTCAGGATTAGTTAGCGTTTTCTATTATAGATAGGAAATTATATACCGTGTCCTATAAGGACTCATGTAACTCGGGGTATATATACGTATGCCCGGGGACCTTGTAAAGCATCAACTATAGATCAATACAAATTTCGGCGCATCGCCACCCTTTCGACGGGATCCTGCTTCTCGAGCGGGCTGCATCGGTTAGGTCCGAACTCCTGCGAGAGGGTAAGTCTCGTCACCCCGGCTACCAATCGGCTAGGACTTCCTCGGTTAGGTCCGATATTCTAGTCGGTTTATGGTAGTTGGCTTACCACGATATATTTACTTTATCTATGGCTGCATCAGTTCAGTTTGATCTCATAGATTGATTAGGTATATCACATCACGCGTGCATAGATTGTATCGACTTACTGGGAGCGATTTATCATCAGTTCGTGCTGCATCGGTTAGGTCCGACCTACTGAACTGCTAGTGATAAGTCGGTCCTGCTAGGCCGATGCTTTGTGCGCAGGCGTTTTACCGGAGTGCATAGCCGGTAAGTTATCTTCATCACGATCGCATTATATCTATCGGCCCATTGAGGCATTGCTATCATTGTCGGTCTGTGCTGCAACGGTTGGGTCCGATCTACTAGACTGACGATAATAGCTTTACTCTTGATGAACTGATGGTGTTGTGCGATGGTGTTATCGGAGTGCTTAGCCGATAAGTTATCTGTTAAAGCCGACTACATTTATTCATTGTCTTATCCTATACTCGCTCCATCCAGTAGTCGGCTAGCTTATCAATTATTTATCATTTATGTTATTGCATACTTTATTATATGTTCTTGCCTGTATTATCGTTACAATCGGCCAAGGGCTAGCCGATGGGTTCATTCTGCCGATCCAAGTACAAGTACAAGCAGGTCCCCGGGCACGACCCCAGGTGAGGGCCCGGGCATGAGATCGGGTAAGGACCAGTGTATGGGCCCGGACAGCGGACGGAGATCCCGGGAGCCGATATAAGCAAGGGCCCGGGCGCAGGCACATCTTCATAGCAACACCAGTAACACTAGACTATGATCAGCTAGGATCTATTTGATTTATTTATGCATTATACTTGCTTATTTTATCAAGTTTATAGCCGGTTTTTGAGTATCCCTTCAATGATCGGCTAGCACGATATTTGTTTATTATTACGTTATTGCTCTTGACGTCATCGGCCTTAAGCCGATGTATAAGTGCTACAGTGTGCATCGGCCATCGGCTGATGAAACGAGTCTAGATCGGCTTCCAGCCGATTGGCTCATTGATCTAATATTTTTCTCCTTGTCAATTACAGGGTCAAATTGACTGGCACGCCTACGAACCTCAAACTTTAGGACCTGCACTGGAGTGAAGAAAATCTCCCAGGCCTTCGCGTGTCATCCAGACGCCGAACCAGGACCCGGCGATTTTCGGCGTCAACACGCTTTTGGCACGCCTGGTGGGACACGAAGTTTCAAGCCAAAAGTCCAACAAACACTGTTTCAATCAGGATTTCAACATGGCTGGAAAAGAAGTCAGGACGGACAACGTAATTCCGGTCACCATGGAAGATCTAACTGAAGAACAAAAACAGCAAGTTGAACAGACCATGACAAACTTCTAGAAGCTGTGTTTAGAATCCTTCAGTATGACAAGGCAAGGGCCGATTCAGAAGTCTCAGTTTCCAAAACCAGTACTGGTAGGAGAATCGAGCCGCACACAACCCAAGAGTCCACCAATCAAGCCTTTACAGGAGATGGTCAACGAGGCTGTGCACCACGCGCTCATCAATCAGTCAGGGGTCTTAGTAAATACATTGCATAACCTTATCAAGAAGACTGTTGATGGATCGATTGCCCAAGAGCCAACTCGGGGTCCTGTTTTTCTCCCACCGAAGATAGAGCCAGGCCAAGTTAATTACAACATTAGCAAGGATATACCAGAACACTTGTTCGCGCAGAACCAGGCTGGGGGGCAACAGGATATCCCTCCTGGATATCACCGATCTATTTATTATGGGGGATACCAGCAGAACTATCCGGGAGGAGGAGCCGATCCAGGTACCTACCAGAGGGAGTATCACAGACAAAATCGGCAACCAACCCCGCCGATACAGTATCAGCAGTATCAACAGGAGAATGCAAGAGAGGAAGATTTGTCGGCACGGGTTGAGGAGATAGTAAGGGAGCAGTTCGAGATCAAGCCCAAGGAACAAGCGTTCATGTATCGGCACCCATATCCTGAGTGGTTTGATAGGGTTCCGTTACCACACCGATACAGGGTCCCGGATTTCTCTAAGTTTTCAGGGCAGGACAACACGTCTACAGTAGAACATGTCAGCCGATTCCTGGCGCAGTGCGGGGAGGCATCAGCTGAAGAGGCCCTGAGGGTTAGGTTTTTTCCCCTATCACTGTCTGGGTCGGCTTTTACATGGTTCTCCTCATTACCGCCGAATTCTGTTCGGGGGTGGGCCGATCTGGAAAAACAGTTTCACAAATATTTCTTCGCTGGAATTCATGAGCTGAGACTGTCAGATTTGACATCGGTTAAGCAACGACTAGATGAAACAGTACCGGAATACATTCAGCGATTTCGGGATATCAGAAACCGGTGTTATAGTTTAAACCTGAGCGATGGGCATCTGGCCGATCTAGCTTTTCAGGGACTCTTGGCGCCAATCAAAGAAAGGTTTTCATCTCAAGAGTTCGAATCTTTGTCGCACCTGGTGCAGAAGGTATCGGCTCATGAAAGCCGATTTCAAGAGGCGAAAAAAGACAAGTACCAGAGGAGAGTTGCTCAGGTTCAGGTCTATTCAACGGACTCAGATGATGAGGAATCCGACGCTGAAGTTGGATTGGCGGAGTGGGCCAGGAACAAGAAGTCAGTATCATGCCCGTGGGTCAAAGATATCGGCAAAGAGGAACGGTATGATTTCGATGTAAGTAAAGCCGATAAGATCTTTCATTTGTTGTTACAGGAAAAGCAAATACAATTGCCGCCAAACCACGTGATTCCATCAGCCGAAGAACTAAAGAAGAAGAAATATTGCAAGTGGCACAACGCGATATCGCACCATACTAACGAGTGTAAGGTTTTTCGGCAACAAATTCAGTTGGCTGTTGAGCAAGGACGAATCAAGTTTGAAGATAAAAAGCCAATGAAGATAGATGGGCACCCGTTCCCCGTAAACATGGTCTATGCGGGGTCATTGTCCAGGACTCAAGCCGATGAAGGAAGACGTCAGAGTAAATCGAGGATTACTTCATCGGGTATGATAGAGAAATACTCAAGGTACGATGAACAGGGGGATGGACCAGAACAATATAATCCGCATTGGGACTGCCCGTTTTTTCGTTTCTGCTGGGATCAAGGAATGAGACTGCCATCAGCTGAAAATTGCCCCGAGTGCAGTAGTGCAGGAAATCGGCATGATCGCCAGCAGGAGTGTTCGCGGGATCGGTCGCCTGGGAAAAAAGCATCAGTTCATAGCCGATTGGGGCCGATCCATGAAGAGTTCTTTGAAGAGGATGAAGAGGAAATACGTGAGAAACAAGTCCAGAATCCTCAATGGTGCCATAGTGGGATATTCACGAAAAATCAGAAGAGGAGGGCACAGCGTTTACGGCACCGAGAGCAACAGGAAGAACAGAGTCAAGATCAGGGAGAGGTTGATCATCGTCCCAAAAAGATTAAGCAAGTTTGGCAAGTGAAGAAGAAGGACGGTGAGGACACATCAGCACCGGTAAATATGGTGTTCTTTTTGCCTCGGGAGTATAAAGCGCTTTCATCAGATGAAGAAGGAGATGAGGAGGTTTTCGCTCAACTAACGTTACAATCTGATCAGGCTATATTTGATAAACCTGAGAAGTCAGAGCATCGGCACTTAAAGCTGTTATACATCAAGGGTTACGTAAATGGGAAGCCGATGACAAAGATGTTGGTTGATGGAGGAGCCGCGGTTAATCTCATGCCTCATGCTACATTCCGGAAGTTGGGGAAGACTGTCGAAGATTTGATCAAGACAAATATGGTGCTAAAAGACTTCGGTGGGAATTCATCAGAAGCAAAGGGCGTATTAAACGTGGAGTTGACAGTAGGAAGTAAGACATTACCTACCACGTTTTTCGTCATTGACGGGAAAGGATCATATAGTTTACTTCTCGGCAGGGACTGGATTCATGCGAACTGCTGTGTGCCCTCGACGATGCATCAATGTTTAATGCAGTGGCAGGGAGATCAAGTCGAGGTGGTTCTAGCAGATCGGTCGACCAACATCGCGATGACCGATCTACCAGTCTGGGAAGCCGACGGTGTTGACTACCTATCCGGAAAAGCATGGGAAGGAGATTACCTCGAGGTCACTAGCCAGGGGATACAGCCGATCCAGCAAGTCGGCTCTGAATTGTTACTCTGATGGGCTCCATTGAAGACTTCGAGGGGAAATTGGGGCAAGGATTTACGTCGGCTGATGATTTGGAAGAGATTGATATAGGACCAGGAGATAAGCCAAGGCCGACGTACATAAGCAAAAAATTAAGTCCTGAACTACGAGAGGAATTGATAGCACTGCTGAAGGAGCATCGGGATTGTTTTGCCTGGGAATACCATGAGATGCCAGGATTAAGCCGATCGATTGTTGAACATCGGCTGCCTATTAAACCAGGATATCGGCCATTTAAGCAGGCTCCAAGGAGATTCAAGGCAGAATTATATGAGCCAATCAAGGCGGAGATCACAAGGTTGTACGATGCCAAGTTTATAAGGCCGTGTCGATATGCTGAGTGGGTTTCTAATATCGTCCCGGTGGAGAAGAAAAATGGGAAATTGAGGATATGTATTGATTTCCGGGATCTAAATAAAGCTACCCCCAAGGATGAATACCCGATGCCGATAGCGGATTTATTGGTGGATGCAGCCTCAGGCCACAAGATTATCAGCTTCATGGACGGCAATGCGGGATACAATCAGATTTTTATGGCTGAAGAAGATGTACATAAGACTGCGTTTCGGTGTCCAGGAGCTATCGGCTTGTATGAGTGGGTAGTAATGACGTTTGGATTAAAAAGTGTCGGTGCGACCTATCAAAGAGCGATGAATTATATATTTCATGATCTCATCGGCTTATTGGTAGAAATCTACATTGATGATGTGGTGGTCAAGTCTAAAAGTGAGGAAAGCCATATAGCCGATTTACGAAGAGTGCTGGAGAGGGCCAAGAAATCCGGACTGAGGATGAATCCTAATAAGTGCGCTTTCGGCGTATCGGCTGGGCAATTTTTGGGTTTTATGGTTCATAAGCGAGGGATTGAAGTTAGTCAGCGAAGTATCAGAGCCATTAGAACTGCAGAGCCACCAAGCAATAAGACAGAGTTGCAATCGTTGATCGGCAAGATTAATTTTGTGAGAAGATTTATATCAAATTTATCAGGGAGAATTGAGTCTTTCACGCTGTTATTGAAGTTGAAGGCCGATCAAGAATTCGTGTGGGGAGCAGCGCAGCAGAAGGCGTTTGATGAGATCAAGAATTATCTTAGTTCCCCGCCTATTTTGATTCCGCCGCAGAGAGGAGTGCCGTTCAGATTATACTTGTCGGCCGATGAGAGGTCCATCGACTCTGTTTTGATTCAAGAATTTGAAGGCAAAGAGCGAGTCGTGTTTTATCTGAGTAGAATACTTCTGGATGCTGAAATGAGATATCCTGCGGTGGAGAGGTTATGCTTATGTTTGTATTTCTCGTGTACAAAGTTAAGGCATTACATCCTATCAGCTGAATGTACAGTAGTTTGCCAGGCCGATGTGGTCAAATATATGTTGTCGGCTCCAGTCTTGAAAGGACGAGTTGGCAAGTGGATTTTTGCTTTGACGGAGTTCGACTTGAGGTATGAATCGGCGAAGGCGGTTAAGGGACAGGCAGTGGCCGATTTTATTGTGCAACACAGAGGGGCTCATGAAGACTATGTAGAGCCGATCCCATGGACTTTGTTTTTCGATGGATCGGTTTGCAAGCATGGATCTGGTATCGGTTTAGTTATCATATCGCCTCGGGGGGCAAGTTTTGAGTTTGCTTTTACAATTAAGCCTTATTGGACTAACAATCAAGCGGAGTACGAGGCGGTGTTAAAAGGACTTCAACTCTTAAAGGAGATCGGAGCCGATGTCATAGAGATAATTGGCGATTCTTTGTTGGTGGTCAAACAGTTGTCTGGAGAATATGAGTGCAGGGATGATGTTTTGAGGTCATATTATGAGGAGTGCACGGATTTGTTAAGAGATTTCAAGATAGTATCAATAGATCATATTCCCAGGGAGCAGAATTTAGAAGCCAATGATCTTGCACAGATTGCTTCAGGGTATCGGCTAAATAGGCAGGTTGAGGTGGAGATAGCCGATATTGATGTCCAGGACAAGGCCAATGACTGGAGACAGGAGATAATTGATTACTTGCGAAATCCGTCGCAGTCTGTTTCCAGGAAGATTTGGTATAAAGCTACTAAGTATGTGCTACTTGATGAGGAGTTGTATTATCGGACGTTTGAGGGAGTTCTGCTTAGATGCCTGGATTTGGAAGAAGCCAAAGTGGTTATGTGTGAAGTGCATGAAGGCATCTGTGGGACTCATCAGTCGGCTCATAAGATGAAATGGTTGCTGAGAAGAGTAGGGTATTTTTGGCCGACAATGCTGGAGGATTGCTTTAGGTATTATAAAGGATGTCAAGACTGTCAGAAGTTTGGAAATATACAGCGGGCACCAGCATCGGCTATGAATCCTATCATCAAACCGTGGCCGTTCAGAGGATGGGGAATTGACATGATCGGCCAGGTTTTTCCTCCATTGAGTAAAGGGCATAAGTTTATATTGGCGGCAACAGATTATTTCACCAAGTGGGTAGAGGCGATTCCTTTGAAGAAGGTCACGTCCAAAGAAGCGGTCGAGTTTGTCAAGGAGCATATCATTTATCGGTTTGGAATTCCTCAGACGATAACTACTGATCAGGGATCTATCTTTGTTTCTGATGAGTTTCAACAGTTTGCTGCCAGTATGGGGATTAAGTTATTAAATTCATCGCCTTATTATGCCCAAGCCAATGGGCAAGCAGAAGCTTCCAACAAGAGTTTGATCAAATTGATTAAGCGGAAAATTGATGAGCAGCCACGGCGATGGCATACTACATTAGCCGATTCATTGTGGGCTTATCGGATGGCATGTCATGGATCTACTCGGGTGCCGCCATATCAGTTGGTATATGGACATGAGGCGGTTTTACCATGGGAAACTAACATCGGCTCTAGAAGACTTTCTTTGCAGAATCAGTTGACGGCCGATGATTATTATATCTTGATGACAGATGAACTTGAAGATTTGGCTCAGAATCGGTTAAGAGCGTTAGAAAGAATCAAGGAGAATAAGGCTAAGGCAGCTCGGCATTACAACAAAAAGGTGGTGAATAAATCATTTGCCGAGGGGGATCTCGTGTGGAAGTTGATTTTGCCGATTGGGTCCAGAGATAATAAGTTCGGAAAATGGTCGCCTAATTGGGAAGGGCCCTATCGGATTAATCGCTGTGTGCCTGGTAACGCGTATGTATTAGAAGATCTTGACGGGACGGAGTTTGCTAAAGCACTTAACGGGAAATATCTCAAGAAATACTACCCTAGCGTTTGGATCAATTCTTAGATCGGTTAAGTATAGCCGATTTCTAAGCAATTCGGGAAGCCGATGTTTTTTTTACATCGCCTAAAGACAGCCGATATCAGTTGATATCGCCTTTGGATCAAAACAAGCGGAAAAATTATTAAGATTGAAAGAGATAAGTAGCAGAGCCGATCAGATTATATGACAGCAGAAGGATGGTCGGTATGTTCCAGAGGATCGTGTTAACACCAAAATTTGGTACGGGTCGTTACCATGTTCGGTTAAGGAAAGAAGCGATATCAGCCATTGGAAACTAATCCAGAAGAGTCCGAGCTTGGGAAGGAATCGTGAAGACCACGTTATGGCAGTTATTTATCTTATCTATTAGATAGTTTTATCTTTTAGGAAACCTGATCTCTTGTCCGATCAGGTCTGTTAGTTTTCTTTTTCTAGTTAGGAAAGTCCTGTTTCGTGTCCTATAAGGACTCTTGTAACTCGGGGTATATATACGTATGCCCGGAGACCTTGTAATCTATCACAAAGATCAATTAAACTTCGGCGCATTGCCACCCTTTCGACGGGTTCTTGCTTCTCGAGCGGGGCTGCATCGGTTAGGTCCGAACTCCTGCGAGAGGGTAAGACTCGTCACCCCTTACCCAGGTGTATCTGCCCTGTCTACGGCTGCATCGGTTCGGTCCGACCACTTAGGCCGATCAGGTATACCACATCACGCGTGCGTAGATCTTATCAGTTTACTGGGGGCGATTTATCATCAGTTCGTGCTGCATCGGTTGGGTCCGACCTACTGAACTGCCAGCGATAAATCGTTCCTGCTAGGCTGATGGTTTTTGTGCAAGCGTCTTATCGGAATGTATAGCCGGTAAGTTATCTTATTACATCACAGTTGCATTAGGTCTATCGGCTTGTTGAGGTTCCTTTACTATTATCGATCTGTGCTGCTCCATCAGTTAGGTCTGAACTACTAGATCGATAATAATAGATTTATCCTTGTCGAGCCGATCGGTGTATATGTGACGTTCTATCGGAGTGCTTAGCCGATAGGTTATCCTTTTATAAAGCCGACTGTGTTATCTTTACTATTTTGGTCATCTATATTATCATCGGTTTTCTAGCCGATGCACATGTGTTTCCTCGGCAGTCGGCTGGCTTACTGTTTTGCTTATCTATTTTATCATCGGCTTCTAGCCGATGCACATGTTATACTGACAGCTTATCCATTTGTTTATAGCGCTATCGGTTTCCTAGCCGATACACAGGTGCCATCGGCTATCGGCTACAAGGAGTCTATATCAGCCCGTATTGGCCGATAGCCGATGTGCAGTTGCTGCTGACCCGGGCACGAGCACAAGCGAGGACCCGGGAGCGCGAGTACAGGCGAGGGCCCGGGCAGGAGCATAGCGGCGATCGGCTGGAAGGAATCCGTATCGGCTTACTGGCCGATTGGATCAGTAATCAAATTTCTTCATCTCCTTGTCAATTACGGGGTCAAATTGACTGGCACGCCTGCGAACCTCAAGATTTTAGGACCTGCACTAGAGCTAAGCAGATCTCCCAGGCCTTCGCGTGTCACCAGACGCCGAACCAGATCGTCAGCAAGCTTTTTGGCACACCCGGCGGTTTTCGGCGTCAACACGTTTTTGGCACGCCTGGTGGGACACAGAACTTCAACATGGCTGAAAAGAAAGTCAGCACAGATAATATAATCCCAGTCATGATGGAAGATTTGACCGAAGAACAAAGACAACAAGTGGAGCAGAACATTACTGAATTTCAGAAGCTTTGTCTAGAATCCTTCGGTATGACAGATCAAGGGCCGATTCAGAAGTCGCAATTTCCAAAGCCTGTGCTGATTGATAAATCGAGCCATACATCACCAGCAAGTTCACAGAAGCAACTTCAAGACATGGTTAATGAGGCAGTTCATCATGCATTGATCGATCAATCTGGGATATTGGTGAACACATTACAGAACTTGATCAAGAAGGCGGTAGAGCCGATTCAGCTGGCTGGGGGGCAACAAGATAGAATTCCTCAAGGATATCATCGAACTGCGTACTATGGGGGGCATCAACAGAGTTATCCAGGAGCTGTCCCTGAGTATAATTATCAGAGAGAATATCAGAGTCAGAATCGGCTACCAACTCCACCTCTGCATTATCACGTCGAAAATCCAAGAGAAGAAGATTTGACAGCAAGAATCACAGAGGTGATGAGAGAACAATTCGGTTTAAGACCGAAAGAGGAAACATTTATGTATCGGCATCCATATCCAGATTGGTTTGATAGAGT
This sequence comes from Oryza meyeriana var. granulata, assembly GCA_003991445.1. Lineage (NCBI taxonomy): Eukaryota > Viridiplantae > Streptophyta > Magnoliopsida > Poales > Poaceae > Oryza > Oryza meyeriana. The sequence continues at coordinate 196,609 of RYFJ01000590.1, forward strand.
TCCGTTGCCACGCCGATACAGAGTGCCAGACTTCTCCAAATTCTCAGGGCAAGATGATGTATCTACAGTGGAACATGTCAGCCGATTCCTGGCGCAGTGCGGAGAAGCATCGGCTGTAGAAGCTTTGAGAGTTAGACTCTTCCCGTTATCATTATCCGGATCGGCTTTTACATGGTTTTCTTCATTGCCACCTAACTCAGTTCGAGGTTGGGCCGATCTGGAAAAGCAATTCCACAAGTATTTCTTTATGGGAAGTCAGGAGATGAGTTTGATAGACTTAACATCGGTAATACAGAAGCCGGAGGAATCAGTCGCAGAATATATCCAGCGGTTTCGTGATGTTAGAAGCCGATGTTATAGTTTAAATCTGGATGATGCACAACTGGCCGAGTTAGCATTCCAAGGTTTGGTGGCTCCGATCAAGGAAAGATTTTCATCAGAAGACTTCAAGAGCCTAGCACACCTAGTACAAAAGGTATCGGCTCATGAAAGCCGATTTCAAGAGGCCAGGAAGGAATATTAAGGCCCGAACAGAAGAATTTCGAAGTTTGATAACAAACTCCGAAATTGGGGGGCATGTGTTAACGCCAAAATTTGGTACGGGTCGTTACCATGTTCGGTTAAGGAAAGAAGCGATATCAGCCATTGGAAACTAATCCAGAAGAGTCCGAGCTTGGGAAGGAATCGTGAAGACCACGTTATGGCAGTTATTTATCTTATCTATTAGATAGTTTTATCTTTTAGGAAACCTGATCTCTTGTCCGATCAGGTCTGTTAGTTTTCTTTTTCTAGTTAGGAAAGTCCTGTTTCGTGTCCTATAAGGACTCTTGTAACTCGGGGTATATATACGTATGCCCGGAGACCATGTAATCTCTCACAAAGATCAATTAAACTTCGGCGCATCGCCACCCTTTCGACGGGTTCTTGCTTCTCGAGCGGGGCTGCATCGGTTAGGTCCGAACTCCTGCGAGAGGGTAAGACTCGTCACCCCTTACCCAGGTGTATCTGCCCTGTCTACGGCTGCATCGGTTCGGTCCGACCACTTAGGCCGATCAGGTATACCACATCACGCGTGCGTAGATCTTATCAGTTTACTGGGGGCGATTTATCATCAGTTCGTGCTGCATCGGTTGGGTCCGACCTACTGAACTGCCAGCGATAAATCGTTCCTGCTAGGCTGATGGTTTTTGCGCAAGCGTCTTATCGGAATGTATAGCCGGTAAGTTATCTTATTACATCACAGTTGCATTAGGTCTATCGGCTTGTTGAGGTTCCTTTACTATTATCGATCTGTGCTGCATCAGTTAGGTCTGAACTACTAGATCGATAATAATAGATTTATCCTTGTCGAGCCGATCGGTGTATATGCGACGTTCTATCGGAGTGCTTAGCCGATAGGTTATCTTTTTATAAAGCCGACTGTGTTATCTTTACTATTTTGGTCATCTATATTATCATCGGTTTTCTAGCCGATGCACATGTGTTTCCTCGGCAGTCGGCTGGCTTACTGTTTTGCTTATCTATTTTATCATCGGCTTCTAGCCGATGCACATGTTATACTGACAGCTTATCCATTTGTTTATAGCGCTATCGGTTTCCTAGCCGATACACAGGTGCCATCGTCTATCGGCTACAAGGAGTCTATATCAGCCCGTATCGGCCGATAGCCGATGTGCAGTTGCTGCTGACCCGGGCACGAGCACAAGCGAGGACCCGGGAGCGCGAGTACAGGCGAGGGCCCGGGCACGAGCATAGCGGCGATCGGCTGGAAGGAATCCGTATCGGCTTACTGGCCGATTGGATCAGTAATCAAATTTCTTCATCTCCTTGTCAATTAGGGGTCAAATTGACTGGCACGCCTGCGAACCTCAAGATTTTAGGACCTGCACTGGAGCTAAGCAGATCTCCCAGGCCTTTGCGTGTCACCAGACGCTGAACCAGATCGTCAGCAAGCTTTTTGGCACACCCGGCGGTTTTCGGCGTCAACAGATCGTTAGTTACAAAGGTTTAAGATTTACAAGAATTTTTGGATCACTTCAATTGCGCGCAGGCGGATCTGATCAATCTCATTGATAGCACGGATGTCATCTTCATCAGAGCCCGGGATGGTCTTCAGGTTCTTGCGCCGATGAATGACTTGACGTACTATCGCTGTAACCTTGGCCTCTTGGTCCTGGACAGCTTGCGGTAGGCCGATTAGTTGGGATTCTGTTGCTGTGAGGTCTTTGCGAACTTTTTCAAGTTCTGCCAGTAAATCGGCCTCCTTCTTCTTCAGTTGGTCTAACTTAGGTTGGAGCTCTTGGGGGGCAGCAGCCATGTCATCAAGCTTTTTCTGCTCTGCTTGGGCTAATAGCCGATCGGCTTGGATGTCTTCGGTATTCTTCTGATGGTCAGCGCGGTCGGCTATACGTTGTCTAAGCTTGATGAGTTTGAATTTATGGGATTCCAGATATGCTGCGGGAGTTAGTGCGTCGACAAGTTCTTCGGGCAAATGGTGTTCAATTTCTGCGAATCTTGCTCGGATTGGCCCGCAATCTTCCGCTAGCGCGTCAATTGGGTTTTCCAGCCGACTGAGGATGCTCGTCAGATATTCGCGTACGTCGGCTGGGAAGGATGGTTTGGTTGTTGCGCTGGTGGCTGTGGATTCTTCTACTTCTAGGTACTTGCCGATGTCAAAGGAGAACAGATCGGCTAAGGACTGCAAAATTGGCATCGGTAAAGGAATCAGTACAAAAGTTAAGAGCGGAGTATGGACATAAAAGAATTACCTGAGGAAGGACATCGGTAGCTTGCGCGACATCGGTTTCAGGGGGATGGATGGGCTGTTCTTCGAGGGGACCGATGTCAGCTGATGGAGTAGGGACAGTATCATCAGCAACCAGAGGACTTGGTGCTGAGAGGGGAGCAGCTGGAGAAGTCATCGGCTCAACGCTTGGAGGGACGTCAGAGAGACGGTAAGGTTCTGGGGCCTATGGTTCAAGCTGAAAAAGGATTTGGTAAGATAAAATAAGGAGGTGGGTGGTAATAATAATAAGGCTTGGCGCATACCTGAGGGGACGAAGGAGCCGATGTGGTATGGGGAGAAGATGGCGTCGTGGCAGCAACATCGGCATCGGTCTTCTGTTTCTTTGGGGAAGGACGATGCGCTAACTTCTTACGTTTTTGGCCATCGGCCGAGGTGCCTTGAGAAGAGCCGATGGAGATGGAGCATCACGCCCTAAGTTTGGGGTGGCCGATGGAGGTTGATACTGGATCAGCCGACCGCTGTTGCTTGTTCTTGGGGGTTCGACGCTGGTGGCCTGCAAAATTAGGGGTGAGAGTTGGTTGAAGAAGGCGATTAAAGCTTGCGGGTGTTACCTCGTCTTCGGATTCAACATAGTCGGCGTCCAGACGGGAACAGTAACAGGCGGGTGCTAAGCAGAACAGATGTTTCTTCCATTCTGACCACCATCGGACAAAGAGCTTGGTGTTGGCAGTGCAGATGAACACTTCGGTGGCGGCGCCTAGCAGGAGGGAGTCTGTCAAAGACCGCAGCCGATCATATTCCAGGGCGCTGCTGACCGTGCCCCGGGCTTGGAGTTTGTCGATGAAGAATAGGCCTATCGGGAGCTGACCAAGGCCAAATTGGTGAGAGCCGACTGATGGATGATAGAACTCATACGATGGCTGAGTTTGGCCCAGAGAAAAGACGGTTGGCAGCAGACAAGGACTGATAGCCGATAGGAATATGGCTTTAGACTGATCATCATTCAGAGCTTTGAGTGGATCAAAGTTAGAGGGCATCTCGAATGATGATGCGTCATTGTATGCAAACCAAAGAGTGGCATCCCTGGTAAAGCCGTAATAAAACCCCTTGAACCATTGACTAACTTCAGCGGGGGTTATCTTGCCGCCAGAAAGGGCCGATGCAGCTTTGCCCATAGAGATGCATCGGCGGTAAATAGGGTCTTGATCTTCTGGGTAATCGGCCGGGAAGGATTGCTTGAGGAGAGAAGTTTCTGGGATAGCCTTGGAGGTTTAAATATTGAGCTAGAGCTGAACAAACCACCAAGGACCCCCAATGTGGCCGACGGGCTGGCCAGCCGATAGCTTAGTTGCCACCTGGTGAAGTAGCTGGTAGGTGGCGCCAAGGAGATAGTGCCCCAACGGAATTTGTTTCCTATCGGCCAAGCACTCGGCCAGGCATTGCATATTGGTCGTCGGGCTGAGGGTTGCACCACCAAAGACGAACCGTTCCAACCACAAGTTCAGAAAAGCGACATGCTCCCGATCATCAACCGGTCCAGTTCCTTTGTTGTGGAGAGATATATACCTGGACCAGCCGCCGATGTTTTTTGTTTGAAGCCGGTGAGCAGGCTTGAACCGGAGTTTGAAGGGGTTGATATAGCTTGTCATATCCAAGCAGGTGAGCATGGTCACGTCCAGCAAAGTGGGGGTCATCGGCCCATGCCCGAACATGAAAGCATTAAGAGCATCAGACCAGTAGTATGAGGCCGATGCAAGTAGGGACTCGTTCCTTTCCATATCAGCCAGGGAGAGATTGATGCAGTGGCCGATGTGAGATTCTTCCCAATAGGTCCTCTTTACAGCCGATACTCTGAGGTACCAATCTCTCCACCCGGGCAGCTTACTCGGCCATGATCTGAAGCTGTTGGTCCAGTCACTGACCAACATAGTCGAGTTCTTGAAGGGAACGCGTTGGGTTTCGGCGACGATGAAATTGGTGGGATCTTCGTTGCCCATGGGGCCATGATAGAAAAAGGTGGGGTAATCGGCGGCCGGAATCAAGATCTGGGCTCTAAGATGCTACAATAAACAAGAACACGACGAAGAACAGATGAAGAACATAGCAGATCGGGTTCGTATAGATTGCAGATTGGGGGAAAATAATCGAGTGAGAAGATTACCTCAGGAACTGCAGATGCCGATGCCATCGCGGAAATAGGAGAAGTTGCAGGGATCGACGGCCGGAGAGAAAGGTTGCAATGATTCGTTTGGATTCGCTAGAGCTTGGTGAGGATGTGGAAGATGAAGCGGTGGTGCTCTGGTGATGTGAAAGCATAAAAAAGGCAAGAAGACGAAGCGTTTTTATAGAGGTATGACAGCCGAGCGGGAATCGAGGCCGTTGGCACTGTTTCAAACATTTATGGCAAGTGGGCTATCTTGGGCCGCTTCGGTATGGGAGAAATCTGGAGGCCCAAAATGAAAGAATTTCGAAGTCCTGTTGGAGAACTCCGAAATTGGGGGGCATGTGTTAACGCCAAAATTTGGTAAGGCCTTGTATCAGATTCGGTCAAGGGAACGATTACAGTCGGTTAACAGGAATTGGTTCAAGGAGCAGGTCGAGTCCTAGAAAGAGCCGTGAAGACCGCGCGTGGCAGTTAATTACTATATTTATTAGGGAAAGATTTATCTTTTTTAGGGAACCTAACCTCGTGTCCGGTCAGGATTAGTTAGCGTTTTCTATTATAGATAGGAAATTATATACCGTGTCCTATAAGGACTCATGTAACTCGGGGTATATATACGTATGCCTGGGGACCTTGTAAAGCATCAACTATAGATCAATACAAATTTCGGCGCATCGCCACCCTTTCGACGGCATCCTGCTTCTCGAGCCGGGCTGCATCGGTTAGGTCCGAACTCCTGCGAGAGGGTAAGTCTCGTCACCCCGGCTACCAATCGGCTAGGACTTCCTCGGTTAGGTCCGATATTCTAGTCGGTTTATGGTAGTCGGTTTACCACGATATATTTACTTTATCTATGGCTGCATCAGTTCAGTTTGATCTCATAGATTGATTAGGTATATCACATCACGCGTGCATAGATTGTATCGACTTACTGGGAGCGATTTATCATCAGTTCGTGCTGCATCGGTTAGGTCCGACCTACTGAACTGCTAGTGATAAGTCGGTCCTGCTAGGCCGATGCTTTGTGCGCAGGCGTTTTACCGGAGTGCATAGCCGGTAAGTTATCTTCATCACGATCGCATTATATCTATCGGCCCATTGAGGCATTGCTATCATTGTCGGTCTGTGCTGCAACGGTTGGGTCCGATCTACTAGACTGACGATAATAGCTTTACTCTTGATGAGCTGATGGTGTTGTGCGATGGTGTTATCGGAGTGCTTAGCCGATAAGTTATCTGTTAAAGCCGACTACATTTATTCATTGTCTTATCCTATACTCGCTCCATCCAGTAGTCGGCTAGCTTATCAATTATTTATCATTTATGTTATTGCATACTTTATTATATGTTCTTGCCTGTATTATCGTTACAATCGGCCAAGGGCTAGCCGATGGGTTCATTCTGCCGATCCAAGTACAAGTACAAGCAGGTCCCCGGGCACGACCCCAGGTGAGGGCCCGGGCATGAGATCGAGTAAGGACCAGTGTATGGGCCCGGACAGCGGACGGAGATCCCGGGAGCCGATATAAGCAAGGGCCCGGGCGCAGGCACATCTTCATAGCAACACCAGTAACACTAGACTATGATCAGCTAGGATCTATTTGATTTATTTATGCATTATACTTGCTTATTTTATCAAGTTTATAGCCGGTTTTTGAGTATCCCTTCAATGATCGGCTAGCACGATATTTGTTTATTATTACATTATTGCTCTTGACGTCATCGGCCTTAAGCCGATGTATAAGTGCTACAGTGTGCATCGGCCATCGGCTGATGAAACAAGTCTAGATCGGCTTCCAGCCGATTGGCTCATTGATCTAACATTTTTCTCCTTGTCAATTATAGGGTCAAATTGACTGGCACGCCTACGAACCTCAAACTTTAGGACCTGCACTGGAGTGAAGCAAATCTCCCAGGCCTTCGCGTGTCATCCAGACGCCGAACCAGGACCCGGTGATTTTCGGCGTCAACAAGTACTTCTTCTTCTCACCATTGTTGCCGGAGCCCTCTCTCTTCTCCTTTGCAACTATGGCCTCCCACTCAGCACGTGTGAGCCGCTGCTCAACGCTTGCAGTAAGCAGCTGCTCCTTCCCTTCGTTTTCACGACGTCACCCCTTGGAGGACTCCTCGAATGCCCTCAGGCGCCCGATCGTCTCCGTCACCGTCATCTCCGACACATCCCCCCATTGCTCGATGGTGCTTATGAGGGATCGGAACTTGTCGGGAACGGAATGCAAGAGCTTCTCCACGATGGTGGTCTCCTCCACTTTCGTGCCGAGAGAGCGAATCTCGTTCACGATCGTGGTAACCTTTAAAGCAAAATCATTAATTTTCTCAGAATTTCCCATATACATACCATCAAGCTCCCTCTTGAGGGTTTGTACCCGGGCCTTCTTAACACGCTCTTCACCCATGTTCATCTGCTTGAGAGCGTCCCATGCCTCCTTGGCTGTCTGCTTCTGGGATATGGCCATCACCATGGCCTCTGGCACAGCTTGGACGATGGCGGCGAGAGCCATTTGGTCCATCTTCTCATCGGCTGCGTTGCCCTCCACGGCAGCCCACACACCTTGTGCGCACATGAAAATTTTCATTTTCACCGCCCAAACACCGTAGTTGTTCTCCCCGAGCATGGGGTAACGTATCGTCACCCCTGCCTCCTTCACCTGCTGCACAGCGAGCTCACGGCTGCCTTGGCCGCCGTTGTCGCCATCGCCACCGTTGCCACTGCCGTTGCCGCGGCGTCTCGGCGGCGTGTAGACTCCTTCACTTGACATTGCAGCAAGAACTCAACTCGGCTCTGATACCAATTGTTGGCTCCGCCCGCGAAGGCCGCGCCCGGGACCTCACCCGAGTCCGCCCCGCGCCCGGGACCTTGCGTCCGTGCCCGGGGCCTCGCCCCCGGGGACTCGCCCTCACACCTGCGCTCGCTTGCGCTGCGCCCGCTCCCGTGCCCCGCGTCCGGCCTTCGACCGGCCTCGTCCAGGCACGCGTCCGTGCCCGAGCACTTGTCCGGGGCCTCGCCCGGGATCGCCTCCGTGCCCGGGCCCTCTCCCGGGAACTCGTCCGGGGTCACCCGGAACCTCCGGTCGGGAGGATGAAGAACACCCAGCTCTCTTTCTCTTACTCGATGAAACACACACTCACACAAGAAGATGAACTGACGGAGGAAGAAGATAAACAGTACACGAGGAATTTCCACGCTGCACACCAGCGCGCACAACACAGCACTTTTTCCACTTGATAGCTCTCATCTCTGATCACAGCGATTACACAGGGCTTAAATAGACACAGTACCGTGGCCGGTACTCACACACCTCCACTTCTCCTCACTCTCCGGTCACACGACCCGGCTGCACGACTCGGCCACACAACCCGGCCGCACGACTCGGCCACGCACAAGCTGCTCCACTACCTCCACGACCCTTGCACTGCACACTGCCTCCACTTAGCGCATGCACGCACTCGCACCGATCTGCCGACACACGCACTCCGTGCTTCTCTCCAACAGATCAACTAACTCACACGGACACCACATGACTTGGCTAAAGCTCACACAAACCCGTAACAACAAGATTAAGTGCGGCGGGTAGTTGAGCTTCTCGTCAAACCAGGCACCGGAATCTGAGCAGTACAAGAGGAGCGTGGCGGTGCTGGCTGCGGGCGCGGGCTGGAGCTCGGCGACGTAGAAGCAGATAGAATAGCTGAGGAGGCCGACGTTGCCTGGGTGGCGCATAGCAAAATGCAAGCGCAACGAGAAAGAGAGGAGAATGGCTTAGCTCACACACAAACACAAACAGTGCGGGCCGAATTTCAATTAAATAGCCTAAGCTATGAAAGATTACAAAGAATGAGAGGTGATTAGGGGACTTACTATACATGTCCTATGCACCAAATATAGAGATTACATGCTATCTTTTACACCCCCCGCAGTCACAGCGGGAGGTTCCTGAACGCAGAGACTGGACCGGAAATCCTCGAAGAGCTGAATTGGTAGCCCCTTGGTCATGATGTCGGCGAACTGGTGTGAGGAGGGCACGTGGAGAACGCGGACTTGGCCAAGTGCTACTTTTTCACGAACAAAGTGGATGTCGATCTCGATGTGCTTCGTGCGCTTGTGCTGCACTGGGTTGGCAGACAAGTAGACGGCGCTGACATTGTTGCAAAAAACCACCGTGGCGGAGGAGAGAGGCACGTGAAGCTCCCCAAGAAGTTGGCGGAGCCAGCAAGTCTCGGCAACTGCGTGAGCAACAGCTCGGTACTCTGCCTCGGCGCTAGAACGGGAGATGGTGGTCTGTCGCTTGGAAGACCACGAGACCAAGTTGTCACCGAAGAAGACGCAGTAGCCCGAAGTAGAGCGTTGGGAGTCGGGGCAGCCGGCCCAGTCGGCATCGGTGTAGGCCGTGAGCGAAGAGGAAATGGATGCCTGGATGAATAAGCCATGGTCCAACGAGCTCTTGACATAGCGTAGGGTACGTTTGATCAGAGCCATGTGAACGTCATGGGGAGCGTGCATGTGAAGGCACACTTGCTAAACTGCATAGGCGAGATCCGGCCTGGTGAGGGTGAGATACTGTAGCGCTCCGGCGAGGCTGTGGTACGCCGTTGCCTCTGCGTCACGAAGAGGGACACCGTCAGTGGCGGAGAGCTTGGACTTGGTGTCGACGGGGGTGGCCGTGGGGTGGCACTCGGCCATGCCGGCGCGTTGGAGGAGCTCGGTGGCGTACTGCCGTTGGGAGAGATGAAGGCCGAGCGCGGTCCTCTTGACGAAGATGCCAAGGAAGTGGTGAAGTTCACCGAGGTCCGTCATGGCAAACTCGGCATGAAGACGCGCCGAGAGTCGGTGGAGAAGACTCGAGGAAGAAGCCGTCAAGACGATGTCGTCGACGTAGAGTAGAAGATAAGCGATGTCGGCACCATGCCGGTAGACGAACAACGATGTGTCGGAGACGGACGGAGTGAAGCCGATGGAGCGGACGTAGGTGGTGAAGCGGTGGTACCACGCACGGGGCGCCTGCTTGAGGCCGTACAGGGACTTGTGGAGGTAGCAGACGTAGTCAGGGTGGTCGGGATCGACGAAGCCAGACGGTTGTTGGCAGTAGATTGTCTCATCGAGGTTGCCGTGGAGAAAGGCATTCTTGACGTCAAGCTAATGGATGGGCCAAGATTTGCCGGCGGCGATGCTGAGGACGAGCCTGATGGTAGCCGGCTTGACAACGGGACTGAAGGTCTCGTCGTAGTCGATGCCAGGCTGTTGCGAGAACCCACGAACGACCCAACGAGCCTTGTGGCGGGCGAGGGAGCCGTCTGCATGGAACTTGTGCCTGTAGACCCACTTGCCGGAGACGATGTTGGCGCCGGAGGGGCGTGGTACAAGGGACCACGTGTTGTTGTGGACGAGGGCGTCGTACTCGTCGCGCATGGCCTGGAGCCAGTTGGGGTCCTGGAGAGCCGTGCGGTAGGTCTTGGGAAGAGGAGATGCGGCAGAGGAACATGATGCAGAGAGATTAAGCCGGTTAAGTGGTTGAACAATACCGGCTTTGGCACGTGTGAGCATGTGATGAGGTCCAGGCGCCGGTCGAGCGACAGCCGCGGGGGCTGGCCTGGCAGGGGATGAAGAGGCCCTGGCCTGCGCGGGGGACGCCCCAGCGGGTGAGGCCGACGCCCCAGGAGACAGGGACGACCCGAGAGTCGGCTCGGGCCCGGGAGTCAGCTCGGACCCGGGGAGTCGGCTCGGGCGGGGAGTCGGCTCGGGCCCGAGAGTCAGCTCAGGCCCGGGGAGTCGTCTCGGGCCCGGGAGTCGTCTCGGGCGAGGTCGGGGAAGCGGGGCCGCGCGTGGCAGACGCGGCAGCGCCAGAGGCTGGGCCGCGCGTGGCCAAGTCTGCGACACCGCGCGAGACCGGAGCACACACGGCAGATGCAGGGGCGCCGCGCTGGGTCGACGGCTCGATGTCATCGATCAGGAAGTCCAGCGTGGAGGGGGACGCCGATGTGTCTGTAGAAAAAGGAAAAACCGTCTCGTCGAAGACGACATGTCGAGATGTAATGACGCGGTTAGTGGAGAGGTCAAGACAACGGTAACCCTTTTGTGAGCTAGGATAGCCAAGGAAGACACATGCGGTGGACCGAGGGGCAAGCTTGTGAGGGGCGGTGGCGGAAAGGTTCGGGTAGCACAAACAACGAAAGATACGGAGGTGGGATAAGTCCGCGGTGGTACCAAAAAGCTTTTCAAAGGGAGTGAGGAAGCCGATGGGTTGGGAAGGCCGTCGGTTGAGGAGGTATGTGGCAGCGGAAAGGGCCTCGGCCCAATAGGAGGGAGGCATAGAGGCTTGGAGTAGGAGGCAATGAATGACATCATTGGTTGTGCGAATGGACCATTCAGCTTTACCGTTTTGTTGCGAAGTGTAAGGGCAGGAGGAGCGAAGGAGGATGCCGTGGGTGTTAAAAAACGAGAGAACAACGGAGTTGAGGAACTCACGGCCATTATCGGTTTGGAAGCATTGAAGAGGAAGTTGGAATTGGGTGTGGACGTAGGGAACAAAAGTCTGAAAAACAGAGAAGACATCCGATTTGCGGCGAAGGGGAAAAGTCCAAAAATAATGTGAGTAGTCGTCGACGAGGATGAGGTAGTAGCAAAAACCGGAATTGCTCAAAATAGGAGATGTCCATAAATCACAGTGTAATAACTGAAAGGGAGCAGTGGAAACACTATGAGAGCGAGCAAAAGGAAGCCTAACAAGTTTGCCTAAACGACAAGCATGACAGTTGGAAGCGGAAGCATCAGTAGGGATGGCGGAGCGCTTCTGAAGATGAAAAAGGGCGTCCCGGCCAGGATGGCCTAAACGGTGGTGCCACACCATGGGAGACGACGTGGTCGATAGAAGAGCATGTGGGTGGGCGGAGATGACGGAGGCCGGGATGGTGTAGAGGTCTCCAGAGCTATTGAAGCGAAGAATCACGGTCCCCGAACGCGGATCCTTAATAGAGAAACCATAGAAGTCAAATTCGATGGAACAAAAATTGTCACGAGTAAATTTACGGACGGAAATAAGATTTTGTATAAGAGAGGGAACAATGAGGACATTGTTAAGGGCATACGAAGAGGGGGCAGTAGAAAGAGAGGTATGACCAATGCGAGAAACCGGAATGGAGGAACCGTTACCGACGGTGACAGACATGGGCGTGGAAGGAGGTCGGGAAGAGAGGAGTATACCGTCGGAAGAAGCCATGTGAGAAGTGGCACCGGTATCCATCACCCATCCACCGTTGGGCTGTCCTTGTGTGTGCAGATTATTCAGAGCAGCAACAAGGCTAGCTTGATCCCAGGTGTGCTGGGCCGACGCATCCGAGCCATCCATCGAGGCCGGGGAGGTCTGCTGCATGTGGAAAGCATGCTGGGCTGGCAGGACAGGCCGTGGCCCAAGAAGGCTGGGACCACCAGCAGGCCGCCAAGAGGCTGCCCATGGCTGTGGGCCGGCCCACGGAGTGGAGGCCCAGGGGGCCATCATCACCCACGGACCAGGAGGTGGTGCCGGCGTCTGTTTCTGGCCGCCAGAGCCAGTGGTGCCACGGCTGTTCCCCAAGCCGCCGCCACCACTGCTGCCCCCGCCGCTGCTGCTGCCGCCGCCGCCGCCGCTGCCACCGCCGCCGTGCTTCCCTTTGCCCTTACCCTTGCCATTCTTCCCTTTGTTCGTGGAGGTGCCTTGGCCGGGCGGAGCAGCAGCGAAGAGGGCGGTGTCGTCGTCGAGGGTGGCGTTGATGGCGGGCCGACGCATCTCCGCCAGAAGGAGCGCCGAGCGAGCATGTGCGAAGGTCAGGAACGGGACTTGAAGGGGCAGCAACTCCTCTTGGGTGGCGAAGCGAGGACTGAGGCCGCGGATGAGGTTGAGGACGAGAGTGCGGTCGGAGATGGGCTCGCCGAGGTCGCGCAAGGAGTCGGCGAGGTTCTTGAGGCACCGACAGTAGTCCGTCACAGACATGTCGCCTTGAACAAGACTCCGAAACTCCGTTTCTTGATATATGATCCTTGTTTCGCGGTTGTCGCGGAAGATGCCCTCGGTGGCGACCCAAAGGTCGCGAGTGGACTGCGTCGGCTCCATGACGATGTCGAGGACGTCCGAGGAGATCGAGCAATACAGGGTGGTGAGGACAGCGAAGTCCTCTTGCCCCCCATGAGCCGGCAGCGGCGTCAGGAGGCGGAGGATCGAGGATGTGGCCAAGCAGGCTGAACTTCCCAAGGAAGGCGACGAAGAAGGTTCTCCACTTGGTGTAGTTCGAGGACTTCATGTCGAGAACGACGGGCACGTGCGTCTTGACGCTGGGAATGCTGAGGGCGCCGGTCGTCGGGAAGGAGAGAGCTGGCGCCGCGCCGGCGAGCGGAGGAGGTGCCAGGGTCGCGGTGTCTTGCGCGGGTGGTGGGGCGAACAGGGCCGAGGAGGCGCCCGGGGCGTGCGCCATAGATGATGCCGCGAGGGCACCTTGTGCCGCCTGTGCCTGGGCGAGGGCCGCGAGGAGGTCGTCGTTCCGACTGGCGGCTGCCGCAGCATGGGCAGCGGCGAGTGCTGAGACGAGGTTGGCAGCGGCGTCCGGGGTAGAGGGAGGAGCGTCGCCGAAGGCGGTGGGCTGTGTGGACGCCATGGATGCAGCGGAAGGGAGAAAAAAAATGCAGGCTGGATCAATCCTGCTCTGATACCATGCAAGCGTAACGAGAAAGAGAGGAGAATGGCTCAGCTCACACACAAACAGTGCGGGCCGAATTTCAATTAAATAGCCTAAGCTATGGAAGATTACAAAGAATGAGAGGTGATTAGGGGACTTACTATACATGTCCTATGCACCAAATATAGAGATTACATGCTATCTTTTACACAAAAGGGTGGTCGGGGTCGGGGATGCAGATGGCCTCGCGGGTGGCCGCGTCGCAGATGAAGTAGGCCTTGGCGAAGCCGTGGTGTACGCCGAGCGGCCGAGAGTAGAACGCGTCGAGGGCGGGCGGCTCCGGGTCGGGTCCTTGGGTGGCGTAGAGGAGGAGGCGGCTGTGCGAGCCGGCAGCGTCAAGGTAGGGGTAGTTGTCGGGGGTCTTGCCGTCGGGGGCGATGCGGCGCGGCACGGTGAGGCAGGAGGCGAGAGGGGGGGTCGGCGAGCTTGAACCGGAGCTCCGTACCCGGTGGAAAGTCGACCTTGTTGTGGGCCACATGCGGGACGCAGACTAGGATCACCCACCGCGCCTGCACCGCCGCCCTCTGCACCTCCTCCGCCGCCCTCTGCCCCTGCAGCCTCGCCATTTCCAGTTCAGCCATGGCCGGAGAGATGGTTGAGGTGGTGGTAGGCGAGTCGAGTAGCTGCTGTGATGAGATCAATTTGGGGGTTCGTGTTTGAAAATTTTGGCCTGCAGAATGGGATTGGATATTTAACTGGAGAGCCAGGAGACCTGCGGCAAGTTTGGTTGTCAACGTTTTTCTTTTTTTTGAGATATGTTTGGCTGTCACGTTTGTGCAGCCGCTCGACGCCGTTATTTCATCGTTACTTGGGGACAATGCACAAATGTGCAATTCAGAATGATTTTATTTACTGTGAAATTGTTTACAACACGGAATTCAGAATTAAATTATTTACTGTGAACGTGCAATGTGCAGTGCATGTTTGTGCAGCTGCTCGACGCTCAATGAAATTATTTACTGTGAAATCCTGCATTACTAATAGTTTTGGCCGAAGTAAGCGTGCATTTACCGTAAGTACTACTATACAATACAAGTACAATGTACAATACGGAATTCAGAATGACATAACCAATTTGGCGATATACGAATATACGATACGAATAAGCCATCCAGCGAGCAATTTATCACGAAAGCCGCTGAAAACATGCATTTTTACAACTCCTTTCAAATAAAAAATTCATCTCTATCAGAGGCCACGTCACAAATGTTACAAGGTTTGTTCCAAAACACCAGGAAATTTGAGACCACAAAAACGGTCCCGTTGTCTTGCACCGGCCAATAGACACATATAGACTGAATTTTTTACATTTTTGTTCTTTTTAAAACTTATTTTACAAATAAATCTCTAGGAAAACTTTAACTAGAAATGGATCCATTTTTCGGCGTCAGTGGGTCTGACGCTAAGGTACACCGTCTCGGCACCAGGCCCATTCGCGCCAACCCCTCGCCCCACTTGGCATTGCCGCCACGCTGGCAGACAACATGGCAGGGAGGTCGGCGCTAATGACCCTGACACCGACCCTCGGCGCCAATGCCCCCCCTCCCCGCACGCCTAGCCTTTTCCCTTTTCTCCTCCCCCACTTCCTTCTTCCTCTTTAGTAACACCCCTGCCCTGGCACTACCTACAGTAACACCAGAGAGGAAACGCTGCAGGAGATCAGCGTGAACCAACTCCCACGGAACCACATTACCGGTACCAGTCCTAGGAAACCTTACTGGTACCCGCAGTCAACCGAGATGTATCATAGCAACTAAATAAATAAATATACATATTATACCTTCATAAGTTGTAACTTCGGGCAAGCCCTGAGCAGAAACCTGCAAACAGAACAGCAGCAGAACCACAGCGTAGCGAGAACCCAATCCACAAGTAACGTCTTGAAATTAGGAAAGAAACACTAATCTTCACTTCAACTTCAATTATTCTGAATGATGGGAGAAAAGGAATAGATTGAATACTTATGTACTCAGCAAGTCACGGGAAAAGTGAGTTATGCAGGCTATCAAAGAAGGGCTGGGGTTTCTTTTGCAAATATTTTATTTTGAAATTATTTTCCAAAACTCTAAGTGTGGGTTGATCTAGGTGTAGTTGAAAAGAGGCTCTCGCCTCGATCCTGTCCGCGAATCGCTTTGCAACAACTCAAGCGGACGATACAGATTTTAATTGATTAAAGTATCTTAGTCTAGTCTACCGCCTGTCAGCGGTTCAGTGTATATCATCTATTAGTTTATTTTCACTTTTGTCCTCTTCAGAACCAAACCTTATCTCATATTCCCTCTATTATTTTCGTTTCACTTTCATCCTTTCCAGGATATCATCCATCTCATCATCTCCACTTCGGCTCCATGAGCCATCCATTATCTTATTCCTCAAGCACACACTGCTTCTACTCGAGAAGTCTAATCTATGATGCCATTCGACATCCCAATCCACACAAGCCCGTTTCAGACCACGTATTGGTCATCCATCAGCCATCTTGGCCAATTCTAGTAACGGTTCCCAATCCCACAAACCACTTTCACAAACATTTGCAAACAAATCTATGCTAGAAGAATCACTTCACATCGCCCATGACCGTCGGCACGGCTGTTCGAATAGTTTAAGATTCTGTAGAGGTGTACGCTTTACCCACACGACGCGAGCTTACTCTCTCAGAGCATCTCCAGCAGGGACCCCAAACTCAGTCCCCAAACAGGTTTTGGGCCGTGAGACAAAAATTTTAGATCCAGCAGGGACCCTAATAGGGCCCCTAAAATGAGGAGGCCCCCAAATCCAGCCCCCAAGCCCCCAGTCCTGGGGGCTCTACACCACAGCCCCTATCGATGTTTTTTTGGCGCCTACGACAATTCCTCAAGCCTACCGTGCCCGTCGACATCTAGAGGAGGAGGAAGATTGGATTTTTTCTCAGGTGAAAACCCTACCTGCCTCGCCGTGCCGCCCTGCCCGCCGACCTCCTGCGCCCCACCTCCCGCACGCCAGCCTCCTGCGCCGTGCCGCGTGCCGGCCTGCTGCATCCCACCGCCCACTGCCCGGCCTCCTACGCCCCGCCGCCCACCGCCCGGCCTCCTGCGCCCCGCCTCCCGCGCCGCACGCCGGCCTCCTGCATCCCACTGCCCACCGCCCGGCTTCCTGCGCCCGGCCTCCCACGCGCCGGCCTCTTGTGCCGCGCCGCCACCGCCCAGCCTCCAACGTCCTGTTTGCTGTGTCACTGCTGCTACTGCATATATATATATATATATATATAGAGAGAGAGAGAGAGAGAGAGAGATGGGCTACTGTGTGGCATGCCGCACGGCCCTCTCTGTGCGGCACGATCCGGGCCGTCGGATGGGTGCGATCGACGGTCCCCGGGCATTCCCGGGCCCCGTCCGGGACCGAGCCTGTGCGTCCCGGGACCGGGGGCGCGACCCAGGGCCGGGAATGCCCGGGACCGTCGATCGTGCCCATCCGACGGCCCGGATCGTGCCGCACGGAGGGGGCCGTGCGGCATGCCGCACAGTAGCCCATCTCTATATATATATATATATATATATATATATATATATATATATAGATGGGCTACTGTGCGGCATGCCGCACGGCGCCCTCCGTGCGGCACGCTCCGGGCCGTCGGATGGGCGCTTATATAGAGATGGGCTACTGTGCGGCATGCCGCATGGCGCCCTCCGTGCGGCACGCTCCGGGCCATCGGATGGGCGCGATCGACGGTCCCGGGACATTCCCGGCCCCGGGTCGCGCTCCCGGTCCCGGGACGCACAGGCTTGGTCCCAGGCGGGGCGCAGGAATGCCCCGGGACTGTCGATCGCGCCCATCCGACGGCCCGGAGCGTGTCGCACGGAGGGCGCCGTGCGGCATGCCGCACAGTAGCCCATCCGTGCGGCATGCCGCATAGTAGCCCATCTCTCTCTCTCTCTCTCTATATATATATATATATATATATGAGTAATAGCTGTTGCAATATATATAACTGCACTTATTTTATATACGTGAGTACTGTTAGTTATTACTGCTGCTGCTAGCTTTTTTTTAAATGAATGACAACCAATATACTTTTTTAATGGAATAGTGTACATGACTGTGAATATATTTTGTCTCTTTGGATAAGAGTGTAGTTTGCTTGGATATTTTTTCCTCTAATTTTTTCTGTGAACTTTTGCTTGTAGGATATATCATTTTCATGTTTCTAAATTATAAATAAAAATTTGAATTATGATGATTAAAATTATTCAATTGTATATAGATAAATTCTATGTGTTATAAATATTTATGTTTTAATTATAGTGTCAAACTAGGCATATACATATAGTCTACGGTGAAAAATAATAGAAAAAGAAATAGGGGCTGAGAAATGGGGGCTGTTGCTGGAGTTCGGAGCATTTTTGGGGTCCAAAGGAAATAGGGGCAGCCCCCCTTTAACATTTGGGGGCTCTAAAATAAGGGCTATTGCTGGAGATGCTCTCACTGGCCAAGCGAGGGAGGTTCGCGACAAGGCCTTTCAAGAACCATCCCAGGGTACCTCATGCCCGGTAGATGGGCCAAACCAAATCTCATTTAAGCATCACACTTTAATCAAATACCCCCAAACACCTTGACCGAGTACTTGGCAAGCTTTCGTTCCTTGCTCTACTCAGGAACCCGAGATATCTCCAACCACCTTATCTCGGCATTCCACATCTACTGGCATGCGAGGTAACCCTGTTCCGGCTGAATACTTAGCCAGAGGCGTCCCATACCATCCATATGGTCGCACTGTACTATGATTAGTGCAATTCCCTAAGGAATCGGTTCTTATATGCAAATACAAAGCATCCCTACCAGGCGATCACTTTGCTTCGCGAGTTTTCACAAACCAAATTTTGTTTCGCAATCTCACCGACATCACGTGTTAGGTTTTTAAAACTTTCAAAACCCTGTTTTTCCCAAATCGACAAACAATAGTGATGTGGGTGGAATCATCGGAATCCATGCTCAGGGAGCACGGTTACCAAGGTACCATGGGGTGGAGCGACGAGGAATAGGGTACCAATGTCATATGGGGTTTATGCAATTACAGGGCAAGTCCGTCGGTTTGTCACGCAAACCAAGGCCGGTCAATTTATCGTGCACACTAGCAATGCAATTTTGCAAACAAATCATTTTCAATTTAGGAGCAATATGGTCAAGGTGTGACTTGCCTCAATCCTCATCTTCGAATCCTCGTGAAAATCCAATGTTCGACGAATTCTAAAATGTCGACTACGAGCGAAACAAGAGAAAAACATACAAAACCCTAAAAATAAAATATAATTATTAATAACTAATAGTGCCATTAGGTAGATCTCATTTTTAGAAAAATTTGAAGACTTGAACGGGGTCAATCGGAGTTACGGTTTGTAAGATATGAATTTTTGAAGTTTTAATGCTTTTCTTGAATATAGAAAAGGATTTAATTGAATTTTTGGAAAATAATATTTTGGGAATATGCTCTGCTTTGACAGGTGGGGCCCAATGTCAATGCCTGTGAGAGAGAGGCTAAGGAATGTGGCCCACTTGTAAGTGACAGAGGGATGGAGTGGGCCATATGTCAGTGAAAAAGAGAGAGAGGGGTGGATGACAAGGCAGGCCCACATATCACTGATACAGAGGAGAGGGAAAGGGATGGGGCCCATATGTAAGTGGAAGGGAAGAGAAAGAGAGACTAATAGGGAGGTCCCACTTGTCAGGGGCCCACATGTCAGCGAGTATGGATTCATGGGAGATTTTAAATGGAATGGGCCCACATGTCATTGAGATATAGTTCTAAATGGTGGTTAATTAAATTGTGCCGGGCCCATGGGTCATTGACACAGAGGGATTGGGGTGATGAGGCTGGGCCCACCTGTCATTGGGACGGGGAGGGGGTTTAATCGTCGGGCCCGCATGTCAGTGTAGGGAGTGAATGGCGGGTGGCGGTGGCCAAGCCGATCGACGGCTGACGGCGGCCGAAGAGGATATGGCGGACGGCGGCTCGCCGGAGGAAGGGGAATAGGGCGGCTTGGAGCGGAGGAGACTTGGAAAGGTGTGAACGGCTTGGATGGATGGATGGAGGCTCAAGGGCGGCCGGCGGCGAGGGACAGCAAGCGGTGGCGAGGCTGCACGGTGGATGATTGTTGTTGGCTACCATTTAGGCGGCGGAAGGCCCGGGAATGGGTGCGTTTGGATGCGGTGTCCCGCGGGAAGGAGAACGAAGGGAGGAGATTGGTCCCTACCTCGTGCGAAGGCGAGTTCCGAAGCGGCAGCAATGGCGAGGCAGCAGCGGCCAATTTGGGTGTTTTTGGCACGGTGTCAATTGGGCGCCGGTGAGGGGTGGGAGGAGGTCACAGGAGGGTGAGGAGTTCGGTGGTGCAGGTGGCTTAGCGGCATAGCGGACATTGGTGGTGGAAATGGGCGGGTCCGAGTGGCTATGGTAGTCAACGGAGAGAGAAATTTGGAGAGGAAGAGATGAATTGGCTCGGTGGCTCAGGGTGCAGGCAATGGCGGGGTCTTGGGGTATTTAGACGTGGTCGAGTGGCGCTACCCGACAGCTAACAGAGGCGGTGGAGCTCCATGGCGGCAATGGTGACGGGATGTGGCAGTGGTGCCTGTGGCAAGCGTTACCCGTGGGGTCACGTGTTGCTAGAGAGAAGAGGAGGAGGTAGAGGGGATGGCGACAGGACGAGACGAGGTTTTGCACACGTGGTTTTTGACCTCATCAGTAAGAAAAGCTTCAGCTTCGGCCGGCTTTTTGACCGAGCACCACGGTGAGCGGTGGAGCGTGTTTTGCGCTGGGCTCGGGTCCCGCGGTGTTGACGAGGAGTGCCGCACGTGCTCAGGATAGCAGGGCAGAGAGGTATGGGCGCGGCAACCTGTGTCGAGGTGGAGCCGAGAGAGTTCGAGAGAGAGATAATAGAGAGAGAGAGGCCAAGGGAAGAAGAAGGCGAGAAAGACGACAACTGCCAGTAGGGCCCACATGTCGGGGGAGAACTACGTCCGTGGCGTTCGGATGAGGAGCTGGCAAGTGGGGCCTGGACCAAGGCGCGTGCGCGGGCACGGTAGAGCCACAGACTGGTGGGGCCTAGTCGTCAGCAGGGGAGGTCTAGCTAGGCCAAGCGGGAGGGAGGCAAAGGCCGAGTGGGCTGGGAGGGAGGAGGGGTTGGCCCTGATTGACCAGTGAGGCTTGATATTTTCTAGGGATTTGTTTTGAGGGTTATTTGGAGGGTTTTGATTAGGGATTTAATTTAATATTTGATTTTGTAATATTCTCAAGAATTCAATCAAGGGAATTTCAATTGGGACTTTGATATACATATACATACATACATACATACATATATATATATATATATATGTATGTATGTATATATTTTTAAGAGAGATACTTAGGGAGGGTTTCAAAGAGGCTTCGGCTCAAATTAAATTTTTAATTTGAGACTGTGACTCGGGGAAATTTTTGGGGAATTTTTGAGAGAGGAAATATAGGAAGGAAGATTTCGAAGGGATTTTAGAATTGGAGTTTAATCCTTGGGATTTTCTGAGGAGGACTTTTGGTGAAAATTAATAGGAGGTCAGGGAAAGGCTTTTAAAGAAAATTTCAATTATTTGGAACTCAATCCGAAGTTTTATTTGGGGAAATTATTTTTGTGAGGGTTTGGAAAGGATATATAAACTTGAATTTAATTCTTGGGATTTGAGGGTTTTTGGAAATATATAAATTTGGCAATTTCGGAAAGGAAGTTCTCGATGGAATCTTGAATTTTTGGAAGGGCAAAAATAAGGAGATTTTTAATGAAAGGTTTCAAAGGCGACTTTTCAAGGGTTTTTATTGGAGGACTTTGAATTGAAAAATTCGAACCCGAGTATAGAGAATTTTCGGGAGGTATTTTGATTTTGAATTTTCCAAGGAAATTTTGAGAGAGATAGTCGAATTGCAAAATTCGAGTCTCGGAATTTAGAGAGAGTTTGGGACCGAGGTTTTAGGGCTTCAAGGAGATTTTGGACTGAGATCTACGACACTTAATACTTAATCACACACAAAGAGCCAAAAGTTTTGAAATTAGGGTTTTACTAAAATAGTTTTTAACGGCCCGGAAACTGGGGCGTTACATCCTCCCTTCTACAGCTCGAGCCTGAGAAGAAACAAACCTTGCTCTCTCTCCTCTCACACTTATACTCCTCAAATCCGGGCGATTTGGGGGCGTTTTGCGTCAGAATTTTTCGTGAAATCGTCGAGCAAGGTATCCTCCTCCCTTCTCCCTTTTTTTTAGTTATATTGGTTGATTTTAGAGATCGAGGTGAAACCCTAGAAACCAAATTTGCCTAAAATTTGTATTTTTGAACCTTGCATTGCTTGATTTGAGGCTTGTAGTATTACATGTGTATGATTTCATCAAGGTAGCATGTAGGTATAAATAGTAGCACTGGTGAATTTGAGGCTTCTAGTATACATGGATAGAATAAATAGCTATTTTGCACTATACATTTCATATAAATCGTTAATCCATGTATATTGAAATTATTGACAACATGTTGTGTAGGATGGATGCAATTGGTTACGTTCCTCATAAGCAACCACCATCGGGTGTTCCCATGTGTTGGTGTGGTGACGAATGCAAGTTTGCAATTAGCGAAGCCCATGCGACGTACAGCCAAAGGTATTGGACGTGCTATAACTATGCCTATCCCCGGAGAAGCTGAAGCCAACGGGAAAAAAAGAAAGTCAAAGAAGCTGGTGGAGGTAAATTAAAAACATTTGGTTTTGTTTTGTCTATGTGGACATTCGATTGTACTATGAAAACTACAATAAGTTGTATTTTGTAAAGGCACCGAAGCCATAACCTTCTCTATGTGACTTTGTGGAGTGGATCGACACGGAGATTCATCCAAAAGATGCGGAGCAGCTTTGTTTGGAGAAGATTTGGAAGGAACAATGCTTTGAACACCGATATCAAAAGGCATGCGAGTTGAACGAAGAGAAGAGGAGAATCGAGGAGAGATAACATAAGGAGAAGGGAGAGCACGTGGCTGACCAGGAGAGGAAGCTAGCAAGGGCCAAGCGTGCGAAGAAAGCCGGACCGGAGGGCTTTAGGAAGGGAAAGTACCCCCGGTGCACCCAGTAGATTAAGTTGCGTATAATCGACTATTTGAATCCCCTAAGGCATGTAACAACGATCTTTTGAAACGTTTCACATCGAACTATACGTGCAAGTGCTATTATTTGAATCCGGAACTATTAGTTGTGTAACGTCGATTTAGCTTGTTATGGATGATAATTGATGGGTATGGAGCATTGATATGTTTTTAACTGGTTTTGATGTTGGAGTGATTCTTTAAGTTTTTCATGAATATGGATTGGGCTACATCATCTAACATTAAAATATTTGAAAAAAATTAATAAGTTATGAAATTAATAGGTTAAAATATTTCGGTGAAATGCTAGCTCGGCACCAGTGTCGGCGCTAGCCTCCCTGGCGCCGAGGTGGGAGTTCAGAGGCCTCCTACCTCGGCCCCAGGCACCCTAGCGCCGAGGTGGGGGACCAGAGGTCTCCTACCTCGGCCCAGGGACTGGCGACGAGCCACAGTAGCTCGGCGCCAGCGTCTCTGGCGCTGAGGTGGGTGGCCAATGGCCTCCTGCCTTGGCCCCAAGCCATTGGCGCCGAGCCGGTGGTAGCTCGGCGCTAGACCCACTGGCACCGAAAAAGGGGTCCATTCCTGGTTAAAGTTTTTGCAAGGGTCTATTTATAAATAAGTTTTAAAAAAGAACCAAAATATAAAAAAAATCAGCGCATATAGATCCCACAAGCAAGCCTCCTGGCACTCACAGTATCCACTGTATTTACCCCTTCACCCTTTTGGTTTATCATTTTATAAGCGAGTGTAGACTTGAATTTACATGAAGCGGTAAATGTTAATATCTGCAACTTAGATGCTGCATGTGTAAGTACTGTCCTCGCATGAAGAAGTAGAAGAAGAAGACCCTGAGTGTTAAAATGTTGCGTAACTATCCCTAATTGTAATGGGCAGTGGGTGATGGATATTAGAGGAGCGCTAATTGTGCAAGTGATCATCGAGTATTTGCAAGTCTGGGAGATGGCAGATCGTCTTGACAAGCAGGGACTACCCCACCTCGACGCTTGCCCATTGTGTGATCAAGTCGAGAAATCCATTCAGCACATTCTCGTTAATTGCGTCTTCTCTCGGCAGGTTTGGTCCCTAATTCTCCAACGGTTAGGGTTGATCTCCGTCTCACCAAACCAAAATACCAACCGTTTCTTGAGTTGGTGGGTCAAGGCAAGTAGAGGTTTGGACAAGGATTCAAAAAAAGGGCTCGACTCTCTCATTATCCTTGTAGCTTGGGAAATATGGAAGCATAGGAATGATTGTATGTTTTATGGGGCTAGCCCTAATGTTATGGTTGTCATTCAAACAATGGCTAATGAGTGTAGTCTTTGGTGTATGGCCGGTGCTTCCAAGCTCAGCGAGTTCGTTAGTAGGTAGCTTGCCCCGGATGGATAAGGTCGGGTCATGTGAGTGTGTAAAATCTTGTAAGTGTTTTGGGGGAGAATGGCATTTTAGTCACTCCCCCATCCGTTTTTTTCTTCCTTCTTAATGAAATGATACGCATGCTCATGCATATTCAAGAAAAAAACTAGCCCTAATTGTGGGAGGTTTCCAATAAAGTAGTATCTCCTAGTCCTATATATTGTCTACTTGGAAAGAGTCTATTTGTGCATCAAGGGAACATACACTTGTTTTATGCATGTCATAAAAGTCATCGACAAATTTGAAAAAAAGTTGACAAGATAGATTAATATGTGTTATATCAATCCACAATTCACAAGTTCAAATTCAACCTATACAGGTAAAAACAAAAATAATAATTTTGACTATGAATAGTGCTCACTATTCAAAGTCAAATTTTTATTTTTATTTTACTTGTACGGGTCAAACTTGAACTTGTATATTTATTAAGTGATATATCACATATTAATCTATCTTGTTAAATTTTTTAAAATTTTTAATGACTTTTTGAGTGACATGTTTCCTAACATGTTTATTGAGTAACATAATATGTGATATAATTTTTTATGACTTTTTGAGTGACTTATCGAAAGATTCAATATGTTTAAATTAATGTACTAACGTAATAGTTATCTATCGCTAAAAGTAACAACTATTTCTTGACTTCCACTTCAAACTTTGATAGTAATGCACGCATAATAAATATTACATTAACATTAATTTAAGATGTAGACTAGGTATCATGCATATACCATTCCAACAATATCTCGTTATTTAGTTACTTTGTTAATTTAAAGATGAAATTAAACCCTTAAACAATAATATGTTTAGAAATATGAGATAAATTGATGTTGGATTGATTCTGTTTCTTCTCTAAGAATTTTGAACTCTTATGTGAGTAGCAATATCTGTACCCAGTAGCGCGTATATAATAACAGAATAACTCAATCAAATGAACTTAAAGGTAAATCGCTACTGTATATAAATGGGGAAAAAGATAAACAAATGCAAACAGATTATCCCAATTTTATGTTTCTATCACTGATGTTTATCTAAAACAGACACTGATCTGCTCCTGTTCTGTGAAGTTCTTGTTATTTCCTTTCCTACAGAGTTAAAACAAAAAATATAAAATCTTTCGTCGCAATTGCGGCCTCTCCCAACTCCCAAGTCCCAAATCAACTTTGAGTCGTTGACTAGAAGCCCTAATTCTTCCGTATTCTAAGAATCGAGCCGCCGTCGTGGCGATGGCGGGCCCCCTCCTCCCGTGCTCTTCCGCCGCCTATGGCCCCGGCGATTGCGAGGGCGTCGGCTGCGCCTCCAGCCGCCATGTTTGGCCCCTCCACCACGTCCGCCACAACGGCGGCTCCTGCCGCCTCTGCTCCTCTTGCGTTCTCACCCGCCACCGCGACGCCTTCTGCTCCGTTTGCTTACTTTTCGTCTTCCCCGATGCCACCATGCAAGATGATTTTTATGACCCCGTCGTCTCCTGTTCCAGCTGTGGCGTCGAGCCCGCCGCCGTCGCCCACCTCGCCTGCATCCCGGATCCCTCCTACTTCGTGTGCCCAGCGTGCGCCGCCGCCGCCGAGGGCCTGGCGTTCTCGTACGCTCCCTCAAGTGGGGCCCTGCTCGCGCTGGACGAGCGCGCCGCGCGCGCCCTCCTCGTCGCGGCGCGGCTCGCGCACGAGTCCGTCGCCCGCGCCGCGGCGGCAGCGCGCCAGCAGGCGGAGCGCCGCGTCGGGGAGGCAGCAGCCGCCAGGAAGCGCGCCCGCGACATGGTGGACGTGGCTTCCCGCATCCTGGAGGCGGAAGCCATGGACGCCAAGCAGGAGCAGGCCGCGGCGCCCTCACCCTTGCCCGTTCCCGAGCCCGTGCCCACACCCGCAACGCCTGAGCTGATCAAGAAGAAGACCCCGAAGAGCAGCGCAGCGAACAGGAGCACCGACAAGCCTCTCAAGATCAATTCAATACAGAAGCCGGCGCTGGCGTTCGCCGCAGCCGCTGCCGCGGCGGCGGCAAGCTCAATGCCATTGTCGACGCCGTCATCCGGGGAGGAAAGGAAGCCAATAAAACTGGGACGAGGTGAGTGAACAAGTAGTTATTGCAGATGAACAGCAATTGTGATTTGAAACAACTAATTGTCTCCTAATTGTTCTGTACAATACTAATTGTCGTATAATTCTTTCAGGTTCAGCAAATAGAGGAACAAAAGATGATCGGAGAGCACTCTTTGGTGCCTTTCAACTGTGACTCCATGTGCTTGTGATCTATGAAGCTAAGTGACATAAAATGATCTGGGCTATTAGCCGTGCAGTGTCAAAAGAATCCCAAGTTTTGATTCTAGTAATAACAGTTAGTAATTGGTTTACCTATTTGGTGTTGATATTATGAAAAATATTTTCTGTTGAACAAATGAAATGCAATTGAATATCCCATATCCCATGTTCAAAAAAAGTTGTGTTTTATTTCTCCAAAATTTACTAGAATTGTGGTGTGCGGTGTGCCTACTCTAAATCCCAGGTCGGTTTTGTGCTTTGTTGGTTCTGTATGTACTCTGAGAAATCTTGTACCGCGGTTTTACTAAAAAAAATTACTTTGTACACTGTAATTAGTAACTGAGAGACAACTAATTATATTTTAACTGTTCTGTATAGTACTACTCTCTCCGTTTTAAAAAATAAAGATTTTTAGGTTGTTTAGCAAATAATAATATTAGGTCAAAATATTACGTTTTAATCGTTTCAGTTGTCAATTTTTGAATTTTGAATTACTTAGATTCCCTTTTAAAGTATCTGATTGGCTTTAAAATCATTGAAATGATGGAATCATATAAATCAGTGCAGAAATATTTATAATATGGTTGTCATGTGGGGCCGGACCTACACCAGACGCCGACGTGCCCGTGATGTGCGGCGTGCTGCTGAGCACGCGGCATGCGCGAAGACGGCCCAAGCCGAGCCAGCCACGGGTGGCTAGAAGGAAAGATAGGATTAGTTACCTATTTCTATTCCCTAATAGGAAAGATAGGATTAGTTACCTATTTATATTTCCTAATTTTAGGAGCATGTGCTCTAGTCGGTTTGGGCCTTAGGCCATATATATATATTCTTGTAACCAGAGAGGGGAGGAACTAAGAAAGATATTTGCCATCTAATCTCTCTCTCTCTCTCAACCAAGCCTACGGCAGAGGGGTAAAACCTCAGCCCTAGAAGACGGCACGAGACTACGAACTCCGTAGTCGAGGGCCTGCTACCCTAGGATTCGACGCCCTTGACAACTTGGTATCACGATCCCGGCGATCCTCGTCATCCCGTCCCAACTCCCCATCAACAGCCGCCGCGCCAACCTTTTCCGCGTTTTCCTCCCCGCGTCTCCCTGCGTCGCCGCCATGGGTGACCAACCCGATCTCAAAACCACCGTGGAGATGCTGGCCGCCGCCGTCCAGACACTGCAAGCCACCGCGGAGGCCAACGCCAAGGCGATCCAAGCCCTGTCCGCCGATTGGTCCTCGTCCTCGCGCAGCATGCCGCCCTCCGGCGAGCACCACAATGATCGACCGCCGCGGTTCCAGAAACTGGATTTCCCGCGCTACGATGGCAAATCCGATCCCTTGATTTTCATCAACCGCTGTGAATCATACTTTCATCAGCAGCGCATTATGGAGGAGGAGAAGGTGTGGATGGCGTCGTACAACCTCGAAGACGGCGCCCAGCTGTGGTATTACAGGTTCCAGCAGGACGAGGGGACTCCTTCCTGGCGCCACTTCAAGGAGCTCCTCCACCTGCGCTACGGGCCTCCTCTCCGGTCCAATCCTCTCGGCGAGCTGGCGGCGTGTCATCGTACCGGGTCCGTGGAGGAGTACCAGGACCGGTTCCAGGCCCTGCTGCCGCGCGCAGGCCGCCTGGACGAGGCGCAACGCGTCCAGCTATTCACTGCCGGCCTCCTTCCACCGCACAGCCATGACGTGGAAATCCATTACCCCCAGTCGCTGGCGGCGGCCATGAGTCTCGCCCGCAAATTCGAGCTCCGGAACAGCTACGTCGCGCCGTCGGCTCGTGACCGGGCCCTTCTTTCGGCGCCCGCGCCCGCGCCTGGGCGTGACCGGGCCCTCCTTCCGGCGCCCGCGCCCGCGCCTGGGTGTGCCCGGGCCCTTCTACCCGTGCCCCCGGCGGACAAAGCCGCCCCGACCACCGTCACGGTGGAGGGTCGGCCGGTTCGGCGGCTGACTCAGGCGGAGCAGGAAGAGCGCCGGCGTTTGGGGCTCTGTTACAACTGCGACGAGAAATTCGGTCGCGGCCATAATCGCGTGTGCCAGCGGTTATTCCTCCTGGACGGCGTGGACGAGGAGGACGCCGACACCGAGTCGGGCCCGGAGGCGCAGGCGGAGGCCGCGCCCCACGGCTCCCTCAACGCGATCGCCGGCATCCACTTTAGCGACCCCACGGCGGAGAAATCCCCGCACTACTCCCTGCACGCCATTGCGGGCGTTCGCGTCAACGACACTCTCCAGCTCCGCGTGTCGCTGGGGGGCGTCCACCTGATCGCGCTGCTCGACACGGGATCCACGCACAACTTCATCTCCGAAGGTGCCGCACAACGGACGGGCCTGCCGCTCCAGCGCCGACCCCGGCTCACCGCGACGGTGGCCAACGGCGAGCGTGTTCCGTGCCTGGGCGTCATTCGCCGGGCCGCGGTCACCATTCACGGCGCGGAGTTCGTCGCCGACTTGTTCGTCATGCCGCTGGCAGGCTACGACATCGTCCTCGGGACCCAGTGGTTGGCGAGCCTGGGGCCGGTCCTCTGGGACTTTGCCGCCAGGACTCTGTCCTTCTCGCGGCATGGCCGGCCGATCTGCTGGCCCGGCGTCGCGGGGTCCGAAGTCCCGGCCCTCCGTGCGACCACCACGGACGGGCACGTCGGGCCCTTGCTGGACGCCTTGTTGGCCTCCTTCGACGACGTGTTCGGGGATCCCCGACGGCTACCTCCTCAGCGCGGGCGCGACCACTCCATCCACCTGCTTCCGGGCTCCCCGCCGGTGGCCGTCCGTCCTTACAGGTACCCGGCCGCGCACAAGGACGAATTGGAGCGTCAGTGCGCCACCATGATGGAGCAAGGGCTCATTCGCCGCAGCACGTCCGCGTTCTCGTCCCCGGTCCTCCTCGTCAAGAAGGCCGATGGGTCGTGGCGATTCTGCGTCGACTACAGAGCCCTCAACGCGATCACTGTCAAGGACGCGTTCCCGATCCCGGTGGTCGACGAGCTCCTGGACGAGCTGCATGGCGCCAAGTTCTTCACCAAGCTGGACCTTCGTTCGGGCTACCACCAGGTCCGCATGAACCCCGCCGACGTCAACAAGACGGCGTTCCGCACCCACGACGCCCTCTACGAGTTCCTGGTGATGCCGTTCGGGCTCTGCAACGCCCCCGCTACATTCCAAGCCCTGATGAACGACGTCCTGCGCGCCTTCCTCCGCCGGTTCGTCCTTGTATTTTTTGACGACATTCTCATATACAGCTTCACTTGGGCGGATCTTCTACGTCACCTCCGCGCCGTCCTCTTGGTGCTTCGTCAGCATCGCCTCTTCGTCAAGCGCTCCAAGTGCGCTTTCGGCGTTGATTCCATCTCCTACCTCGGCCACATCATCAGCGAGGCGGGTGTCGCCATGGACCCGGCCAAGGTGCAGGCGGTCCTGGACTGGCCTCAACCGCGCTCGGCGCGCGCGGTCCGCGGATTCCTCGGCTTGGCGGGCTACTACCGCAAGTTCGTCCACGACTACGGCTCGATCGCTGCACCACTCACGGCGCTCACCAAGAAGGACGGGTTCCGCTGGACCGAGGAGGCAGCGGCCGCGTTCCAAGCGCTCAAGCACGCCATCACCTCGGCTCCGGTCCTCGCCCTTCCGGACTTCGACAAGCCGTTCGTTGTCGAGTGCGACGCCTCCACGCACGGGTTTGGCGCAGTGCTCCTCCAGGATAAGCATCCGCTGGCCTTCTTCAGTCGACCCGTGGCTCCGCGCCACCGTGCTCTCGCTGCCTACGAGCGGGAATTGATCGGCCTTGTCCTTGCCATCCGCCATTGGCGGCCATACCTTTGGGGGCGTCGGTTCGTCGTGCGCACCGACCACTTCAGCCTCAAGTACCTCCTCGATCAGCGGCTGGCCACGATTCCGCAGCACCACTGGGTCGGCAAACTCCTCGGTTTCGACTTCACGGTAGAGTACAAACCAGGCGCCTCGAACACGGTGGCCGATGCCTTGTCACGCCGCGACACAGAGGAGGGGGCCGTGCTAGCCATCTCGGCGCCGCGGTTCGACGTACTCGAGCGCCTGCGACACGCACAGGCCACGGATCCCGCTCTCGTCGCCACGCGAGATGCGATCCTTGCTGGCTCCCGTGCGGCTCCATGGGCCCTGTGCGATGGCATGGTGACTTTCAACTCCAAGCTCTACATTTCGCCATCGTCGCCGCTTCTCCAAGAGATCCTGGCGGCCGTACACGAGGACGGCCACGAGGGGGTGCAGCGCACTCTGCACCGACTGCGCCGCGACTTCCACTTCCCCGACATGCGACGCGTGGTCCAGGACTTTGTCCGCGCGTGCGACACGTGCCAGAGGTATAAGTCCGAGCACCTTCACCCAGCCGGACTGCTGCTGCCTCTTCCGGTGCCGACGACGGTTTGGGCAGACATTGGCCTCGACTTCGTAGAGGCCCTTCCTCGGGTGGGCGGGAAATCGGTGATCTTAACGGTGGTGGACCGCTTCAGCAAGTATTGTCACTTTATCCCGTTGGCTCACTCCTATACTGCAGAGTCCGTGGCGCAGGCTTTCTTCGCGGACATCGTGCGTCTCCATGGCGTACCTCAGTCCATGGTGTCGGACCGGGACTCCGTCTTCACCTCCACGTTCTGGCGCGAGCTCATGCGCCTCACGGGCACCAAGCTTCATATGACGACTGCCTTCCACCCCCAGGCCGATGGCCAGACGGAGGCGGCCAATCGCGTCATCGTCATGTACCTCCGGTGCTTTACCGGAGATCGGCCGCGCCAGTGGGTCCGGTGGCTTCCATGGGCGGAGTACGTTTACAATACCGCCTACCAGACATCGCTGCGTGACACGCCCTTTAGGGTGGTGTACGGCCGCGACCCCCCCACCATCAGATCGTACGAGCCGGGCGACACTCGTGTTGCCGCCGTCGCTCGGAACATGGCGGACCGTGCGGAGTTTCTGGCGGATGTTCGCTACCGCTTGGAACAGGCCCAGGCGGTCCAGAAGAAGCACTACGACAAGCTGCACCGCCCGGTCTCTTATGCAGTAGGCGACTGGGTGCTCCTTCGCCTCCGGTATCGCGCCCCGGCCTCGCTGCCCCAAGTCACCAAAGGCAAGCTGAAGCCTCGCTTCTTCGGGCCGTATCGCGTCGTCGAGCTTATCAACCATGTCGCCGTACGGCTCGAGCTGCCTCCACGCGCCAGGCTCCATGATGTCTTCCACGTGGGGCTCCTCAAGAAGTTTGTCGGCCCTGTTCCGGCTACGCCACCACCACTGCCGACCATCCACCATGGTGCCGTCGACCCAGAGCCTGAACGCGCCGTGCGCATGCGTCTCGCCCGCGGCATTCAGCAAGTTCTCGTTCACTGGAAGGGCGAGACAGCGGCTTCTGCTACTTGGGAGGACCTCGCCGCTTTCAGGGAGCGTTATCCAGCTTTCCAACTCAAGGACGAGCTGGCTCTCGAGGGGGGGAGAGATGTCATGTGGGGCCGGACCTACACCAGACGCCGACGTGCCCGTGATGTGCGGCGTGCTGCTGAGCACGCGGCATGCGCGAAGACGGCCCAAGCCGAGCCAGCCACGGGTGGCTAGAAGGAAAGATAGGATTAGTTACCTATTTCTATTCCCTAATAGGAAAGATAGGATTAGTTACCTATTTATATTTCCTAATTTTAGGAGCATGTGCTCTAGTCGGTTTGGGCCTTAGGCCATATATATATATTCTTGTAACCAGAGAGGGGAGGAACTAAGAAAGATATTTGCCATCTAATCTCTCTCTCTCTCTCAACCAAGCCTACGGCAGAGGGGTAAAACCTCAGCCCTAGAAGACGGCACGAGACTACGAACTCCGTAGTCGAGGGCCTGCTACCCTAGGATTCGACGCCCTTGACAATGGTACAAAATTTAAATCTGAAAATATTTATATTTTATAACGAAGGGAGTATTTGTTATCCTATAATTCTAGCTGGCTCCCCAAACAGAGGAGCAGGAGCAAAAGATGAGCAGAACCATGTCTTTGTGATCTCTGAAGCTAAGCGACCTACTTTCTGTGTTAAAAAAAACCCACTGCTAGCATTCCAATGCACATTTAATAAAAAAAAGAAAGTGACTAATATACCCCTTATTAATAAAAAACTAGTATTTGTGGGTGGACAGCTAAGGGGTATTTAAGGGATAAAATTTCTCGATTTTTGAACCAAAGATAGGTAAGAAGATAGGAATTAGTTTATTTTAAGACAAAATTTGAACTGTAAAAATTAGTTTATTTTAGAACAAAGTTTAAACTCTAGGAATTAATTTATTTTGGACAGAGCGAGTAGAGAAGAACTGCAGGTTCGAGGGAGTATTAATAACCGTACAGTGTAAAAGAAACCCAATTTCTCCAATTTTGTAGTTCCGCATTACGTTGTGGATGTACAATTTCTGTTTTGAAGTTTGAACCAATAAATCCTGCTTCAGTTTTGTATTTTTTTCTGTTCTTACACTGATTCGTAAAACTGTCAGAAGCTTCTCTAGGATAGTGGCGGAATTACGTGCAAACCGGTTAGCTCCAAGATTAAAGGACTTAAGAACATCTATTGAGACCATCCTAAAAGAACTTGAGTCCAAAAATTACTCCTATCTCCAACAATTTCTCTAAAATTGGATCCCAAAAATTTATTAGTTGGCCACGTAGAAAAGACGAGCCTAGTCTTTACCTATTCGGTGTAACAATCTCTATACATGTTGGTGCACACCTAAAAATTAGCATATATACACAGCTCGTGGATTATTAGACTTACCTGATTCTTATCAACCTAGACTCAGACTCACACAAGGTTGCATGCCATGGGTTGTACGAGTACACAAATGCCACCTTGCAGAATGGCAATAAAAATTTTCAACCCACTAAACAGGTTCTTATCATTAATAACAATTCATAGCTGAAAAACTAAGTCCAGCAATATGTGTGAAGGGTACTAATCTATAGAATGTGAGTTCTTATCATTAACAAAAATTCAGTTGAGGTTAAACAGGCACATTTGACATGAGGCTAAAAATGGCAGGATCAGTGCAGAGCTTGATTCACCTAACATCAATGACTACATGATGCAGTTCAGCACTAGCACAGCTGAAAAAACACAGCAGTTCAGGAGTAGCATAGCATCGATGTAAACCAAATGAACTCAGTCTGCATACAACCAAATCTAACTTAAAAGCACCGTATTGCGCTAGTTTGCACCATATTCCAAACAAAATGCACTGAATTCAGAACTAAAGCTACGATTGTCACCAAACATTGCCATCTACTTTCCTCTCCTTCCCTAATATGGTGTCACAAATCATCAGAAGAAATAAGGGCAGGTCCTGCCATCTCCTTCCCTCAATTTTGTCAAAAAGCAGAAATTTCAGTTAGTAGCAACCATGTATGACAATATCTGGTGATTTTAAATTGTAGATTGAAGCTATTAGTAGCAGCTGAATTAGTTTAATTAGAAGAATACTACATAAATGTTTTGCTAAATGACCAAATTAGAAGAATACTTCATAAACGATAACGACCAGCTGTCCTGCTAAATACATCAATAGTTGTGGTATCGTGGACC
This sequence comes from Oryza meyeriana var. granulata, assembly GCA_003991445.1. Taxonomy (NCBI): domain Eukaryota; kingdom Viridiplantae; phylum Streptophyta; class Magnoliopsida; order Poales; family Poaceae; genus Oryza; species Oryza meyeriana. Next base: position 230,603 of record RYFJ01000590.1, read on the forward strand.
AGTCCTAAGCATAAATGGAGCTAGACAGTGTGTCCTTCATTTAAGTTTTTATTTTACATTATGCCATGGTCTATAAAATTTATACAGCAAGCATTGCAAACATGGGTTTATCTGCAGTTGGTTCATTTCAAATCTGCCAACATCAAATGGTTGTCCTCAAATACGATTTTACCCTGCGTCTATAAAATTTCTGATTTTTTTTTAAAGATGCAGGTACCGCATTAAGCTATTACACAAACAGATTAGCTCAGAGACAGATTTCTGATTTGAACAAAGTTGTTTTAATCACAGTACTAATTTGAACAACTATCAAAAAAGGGTATTAACACTCACCTGTCAATCAGAGCTGATGGTGCGAAGAGCGATGATCTGATTTTGTAAGCTCTTGTAGTACTGCTGCTGAAGTATAGGCATTAAAGATGGCAGCGGGTCGGGTTTGGGGCGGGTGCAGCATCCGCGGACCCGCCCCCGAAACCCGCCAAAAAAACCTGCACCCGCACCCTACCCCGATTCGGGTGAAAATCCGCCCCCGCCCCCGAACCCGACGGGGACCCGAGACCCGAGTACTGTGCTTATATCTAGTACGTGCAAACAAGATCAAGTGCTTAGGATACCCATCTTCCCAAACCCAAACTGAACAACCCGAGTACTGTGCTGGGCTGCTGGCCTGCTCGCGCTTGCCGAGAAGCTCGACGCGCTCAACCGCGTCGCCGCTGTCGCGGCACGCCTCGGCCGGCGGTGCACGCTCCCGGCGCTCCTGGGGTTCGACCACGTCTACGCTGACCTCCTCGCCGGCCGCTCCGACACCGCCGCGGCCGCCTTCGCCGTCGCCTCACCCTCCGAGGCCACGGTGCTCGTGCGCAAGCTCGACCGCCTCGCCGCCGCCACGGCCGCGCTCTACGCGGAGCTGGAGGCGCTGGCCAACCTCGAGCAGTCGGCGCGGAAGCTCCCCACCGACGAGGCCCGCCGCGCACTGCAGCAAGGGGATCGGGCGAGCGGCGAGCTGGCGGCTGGGACTGGGAGTGGGGAGTGCTGCCGACGGACTGGTGGTGGTGTGGATAAGGTTGATGTAGAGACTAGGGTTACGATGCTTTGTATATTTCGGGTCCCCGCGGGTCCCGCGGGGCAAATACCAAATCCGCCCCCGTCTCACCACAGTTCGGGTCCCCGAACCCGCAGACCCACGGGGGAAAATAGACCCGCCCCCACCCCCGTCGGGTCCAAAACTCGCGGGTACCCGCCCCGAACCCGACCCGCTGCCATCTTTAATAGGCATGGAAGTAACGTCTAATGTCATAATTTTCTCTTCTTCTAACATCCTCTTCAACTGGAATTCATCTACCTCCTTTGCAACCCTCGCTTGTTCAGTTTGAGTCCTAACTAGTTCACTTACAACCTTTCTGTGTTCCAACTCAAGCCTCTCATTATCTAGTGCATACGATTGTTTGTACCTCACTTCTTTCATCTTCCCCTTCTCCACATTAGCCTCTTTCTTTTTCCCCCACAAATGGTCTAGAGCCTCCACGCATGCATCACCTCCACCTCATCTCAATTGCTCTTTCACCCTCTTCTTACCCATCGGTCTCTTGGGCACTTTGTTATTGATACATCCATTCTCTCTAACATCATGGCTGGTAGTATCATCATTAGTGGGATTAGCTGTACCTGGACATGCATCCGTGCTTGCTTTCTATTTTTTGTTGGGACAGGGTTTCTAGGATGACATTTTCTTTAGCTTATCATGCCACTTGGGTTGTGTCCGCAATAGATTCCAGCAATGCATGAATTGAAAGGTCTTGTTGTTGCTGTTTGTTGCACTAAACAAAACCATTGCCTGCGTAATCTGCACAAGTGAAGTTAGGTAAACGTAGTTAGCAAACATGTAGAAGTTAGGTAAAAGAGATTATGTGAATATGAATACCATGTCCTGTATAGTAGCACCGCTTTGCCTTCTACTTTCAATCTGGCTTACACATCCACAGAACTTGTTTACACTCTCTTGAATAGTTGACCAACGATGCATAAGTGAACTCTGGCTACGATCTGATGTAAATGTCTTGTTTCTGTGGAAGTAATCATATATTCTCTTCCAATATGCGGAACGAGTTTGATTTGTACCTAGCACTGCATCCATATTTATATTCAACCATGCCGACACAAGAAGCACATCTTCCTTCTCAGTAAAATTCTTTGATCTTTTCTGATTTGGTCAAGCTAAGGGAGTACTCTCCACAATGGGTGAATGCTGCTCCTCAGGCTGGCTAATCTAACCATCACAATCAAGGGAATAGTTGCCCTCGTTCAATAAATTAGTGTAGTGTCCTTCTCCTTCCATTTTCAAAGGTACTACAAAAATTGAGGGAAAATTATCATGAAGCAACCAATTCAATAGTTAGCTATGCACATTACAGATACTAGTAATTAGCTTGCTGAAAATAAATGTGAAAGCTATTTACAAGAAACTCATCCTATAACAATGCTATAGCCAAAAATAAGAATACTCTATTATTATACATGTCAAAACACTATAAAAGTCCACAAATAGTACAGATGTCATTGGATAAAAAACTTAATAACTAGTCATATTGTGTACACACCAAAATCAGAAGAAATAAATAACTAGCACTTATACCTAAAATTACTTCTATCTGAAACTAAAGTTACTTCTACCTAAAAAAACCTACTGGAGACAAGAATCAAGCCTAGAAACGGCTTCAAAATTGACGATGTGACCAGTAGAATGCAACATCATAGCTGATTCAGTATTTCTAGCTAGCAGTAGAATCCAAACAAGCTGTAAAAACATCATCACCATTTATTTGAAAAATCATTGCATCTTCACATATCTACGCCAAAACTAACTCGATTTCATTTAGATTCATCGAGATGTTGACATAATTCAGCAGAATATTTGGCAAAAAAGGGGATCACCAAAACGAACCTTCAAATTTTCCCAAAAAAGGACGTTGTGCCACTGGGATTCCCCCTTTGCCGATGAACTTTTGTTGGGATGTCGGAGATGGACGCCGGGGGGAGCAGTGTAGCCAGCGGAGGGGGCGAAGGTGGCGCTACCGGTAGAGAGGGCACCCTAGAGTGGAGGAGGTCGAGATGGCGACCTATGGTGCTGTCGGAGATGGATGCCGGAGAGAGTAGTGCAGCTGGCGGAGGGGGCGCCACCGACGGAGAGGGGGCCCTAGAGTGGAGGAGGTGGAAACGGCAACCTATGGTGCCGTCGGAGATGGACTCCAGAGGGAGCAGTGCAATCGGCGGAGAGGTAGACCGACACGGACAAAAGGCATCGGGACTCGGGAGGAAGAAAAGCGCGGGCAGAGATTTCTAGCGCGCGACCATGAAAATTTCTCACGGGAAGTAGCGATTGGGGATGCCGATACTTTCCTAGATCTAGCTCACTTTTGGGCTAGGATTGGGCATAAGGAATTTTTGGGGACAGGAAAGGATATCTGTTGGAGGCCTATTTTTGACTTAGATCCCAAAATTTAACTTTTGGAAACCTCTTTAGGGTACTGTTGAAGATGCTCTAATATCAATGAATCAAAGTGCTTTTGTTAGGAAGAGATACATGAAAACTTTTTATATGTCCACAATGTGGTGCAAGCTTTGCACCGAAAGAAAAGGCCATCTATCTTCATCAAATTGGACATCTCGAAGGATTTTGACTCTGTATGCTAGCCCTACCTTTTAGAACTGCTAGAGAGGTTCGGCTTTAGCTTAAGGTGGCGTAGTTGGATATCTCATCTTTTGGCAACCTCTTCCTCCAGTGTACTTCTTCATGGGGTACAAGGTGAATGTTTCCCCCATGCTAGAGGACTTCACCATGGAGATCCTCTATCTCCTATGCTCTTTATTTTGGCCGTGGAGCCACTTCAAAAGATATTTAAAAAGGCTAAACCACTATCAATCCTTTCACCAATTGGTTTAAGAACTTGTTAATTCAGATGTTCAATGTATGCAGACGATGTTGCAATCTTTGTCAAGCCGGTACAAGAGGATCTTTGTGGTTTATACAGAATCTTGCAAACGTTTGTGAATGCATCGGGGCTACATTCAAATCTTCAGAAAACAGAGTTTTACCTAATAGCGTGTGACAAGGTCGATTGGCAGGATCATCCTTTCATCCAAGGCAATGTGGTTGCTTTTCCATCCAAATATCTTGGTTTGCCCCTACATAAGAAAAAATTAAGAAACAGAAAATTAAGAAAGTCTGATTTCCAGACACTGCTAGACAAGGTAGGATCGAGAATACCAAAATGGAAGGGGAGGTTCTTCACTTCAGCAGGAAGGGAGACCCTAGTCAAAATGGTGTTGTCCTCTATCCCCATGTGTCATCTCACAGTGCTTCCAATTAGGAAATGGGTTTTCAAGCGCATTGATCACATTAGGTGTTCATTCCTTTGGAAAGGCAACGAGCTGGACAAAGTTAATGGAGGACACTGCCTCATTAATTGGCAAACTGTTTGCTGGCTAAAATACTAGGGGGGTTGGGTATTTTGCACCTATAGAAAAATTTTCACGAGCATTGCACCTTTGATGGCTATGGTTCAAGTGGAGAGATGATAGTAAGCCATGGGCAGAAATGCAAATACCCTGTGATGACCTGGACAGGTGTTTGTTCAATGTTTCCACCAAAATCACGATAGGTGATTGCCACAAATCCCAATTTTGGGAAGACAATTGACTCCAATCAATCTCTAGCCTAGCTAAAAGAAAGAATAGGCCTGTTAGCATTGAGCTACCTGACAATAAGTGGCTTCAAATGCTTCGCCCAGTCACAACCCTGGGAGAGATTGATGAATTAGTGACTCTGGGAGGACACCTACGAAGCGTTGCTTTGCAAGAAGGCACCCCAAATACCATAACATGGAATTGGACGGCTGATGGAGAATACACAGCAAAATTGGCTTATTTGGCACAAATCCACAGTTCTTATCCATGCCACAACTACAAATTGCTTCGCCAATCCAATCCACATTCTCATGGCAGACAATTTTCTACGATGGCATTGGCCTTGCAAATGGATCTGCAGATTATGTAATGAAGTGTTTGAAAGCATTACCCATTTATTCAAAGAATGCAGCTTCACAATCAAGGTTATACAGTTGGTGTCTACTTTTCAAAACCTGGCCCAAGTGACTTCACCAACCAACGCTGCAAACTTTCAAGATTGGTGGCATCAGTGCACTAAGATCCAACCGAAGGAAGAAAGAAAGAAAACAGCAGATGTAATCATCACAGCATGGTGGAATATCTGGCTGGAACAAAATAGAAGAATGTTTGAACAAAATCAGCGGCCCGAAGAGCAAATAGCGTTCTTAATTGTCCAAGATATTAATCAACTAGCTCTAGCACATCATGATCTGGACCCAGGTTAAGCTATCCTAGGTGGAAGAGGGTTGTTTGTCCCTCTTTTGTTGTGTTTCCTTTTCTTTGTAACCGCTTAATGGCACTGTCTTTTATTTCCTTCTTAATATATTTTGGTAGAGCTCCTGCCTACTTCCTTCAAAGAAAACTTGTGAGAAGCTGGTGTTGTACATGAAGCCTCAGAGATGATAGCTACAAGATGAAGGAAAGTTACAAGCTGCTGGAGGCTAGAGTCTTGGACTTCCTTTCAAAGGTTGGGTGAAACTTGAGGAAGAGATTGGAAGATTAGTTTTGTCTGTTGTTTCTTTTGAAGTTTAGTTTAAGTGGTTGTGTTGAAATCGTAAGGAGTTTGAGTCAAAGTGCTCGAGCTGTGTCCTAGGTTGAGAGAATCTTTTGTAAGATGGGTGAGTCTAAGTACTCTTGTATTGCCGTTGCCTGTTTACATCCGGTTTGGATGTATAGACCTGGTTACAATCCATTTTGTAAAAAAAAGAAATACATCAAGCCGCAAAGTGGCTGAGCAACTGTCACAAGGTGATTGACCTACATTTTTTTTGGATTAGATTATATCCAGGAATTTTCATGAAAGATTAAATAATTGGGAAGACATACACATATTTGTGCTGCTAGGTTTTGTCAGTTGTCCAAGTAGTGCGTCTATAACAAATCTCCAGTTAGGATTCACCAAACCGCAGTGAGGAATCTTGTGAGCAAAACTATCAATTAAACAAAGGCAAAATTAGTTACTCTAAAATTTTGGTCCCCCAGATAAGACAATGTGAAAATGTGGTTTGTTAAAAGACATTTATGCTAGTAGTGGTAATGCCATTTCTACAATATGTCTGTAACACCCTGATTTTTGCTCCTGTCAAAAAACTATTTTGGGTAAAAATTTAAATTCAAAGATTTCATCCTTGTTTCAAATTTGTTTGTTTATGCCATAAAGATCTCAAATTATCACACTCTGATCTGGCACAGCCGTACAACAGCACCAAATAGGGCATGCCGCAGGAAAACAGCGTGAACTGTATTCCCGCAGAACCGCGATACCGATACCAGTCCCAGGACACAGCACTGGTATCCACGGAAATCAGACATGCATCATTGTAGAACCTTAATTAAATAAATATTTAAATAGGCAAATACATTAGCTTACGTTGCAGCTTCGGAGCAAGCTGGAGACAACAATGAACAACTCAGAGGCAGCGGTAGCAGCGAAACAGCGGACTAAGTCCCAACACATAGGCAGTGGCTGAGAATCAGGACGAAACCCTAATCTTCACTTCACTACAACTCCAGCATCCAGCTCCTGGCGGAGAACTATATATATAGAGAGCAAGGGTGAGTACTTACGTACTCAGCAAGCCAGGGGAACTTAGGTGGTTGTTGCAGGCCACAAACAGAGGCTGGTTATTTTGTAATTTCTTTTTATTGAAATCTTTTAAATCTGCTAGTGTGTGCTTCTTCACAGTCAGGGCGAGGTGAGTCTCGCCCGATCGGAGTGAAAGATGCATCAATCTTTATTTCTCCAATTTTCACAATCTCCAGATTTCACATCAAATCTGGCTTCCCGAGCCAAAACATTTTTCCGGACTTCCCGAGTCCTGCCGTCCTCGACAGTCATGCCAACATCATCGGACGACCCGTATCCTCAGCAGCACATCCTTCTCACAGTTCCCAAACCACAGACATTTTGCAAACAGGGGTAAAATAAAACTACACTAAGGAATCACCTCACATGCGCCCATGACCGTGGGTACGGCTGTTCAAACAGTTTAGACCTCTACAGAGGGGGTGCACTTCACCCACACGACGCGACTCACTCTAGCCACCAGCTTACACTGATCAGGCACGATCGGTGGCCTAGAGGTTTTTACGACAAGGCGGTTCCCCAGCCCTCCTAGGTTACCCCATACCAACATGAGGGGTCCTCGAGACCAATCACAGGGTAGGTTCACGACCATGCTGTACCAGGAACCCAGGAGGCAACCCCGACGCCCACCCGCACGATTCACAGTCTAATAGCATGCAAGGCGTCCCTGAGAGTCTAGTTACTCAGCTAGGGGCTTCCCATATCACCCATGTGGTTGTATTGTCATACGTTTGGATGAAATTCCGAAGGAATCGGTCCTTAAGGCAACCACACAAGCATCCCACACACCGAACCGGCCTTGTATCGCAATCTCCATTTTTGAAACGCATTTTGCTTTCACAAGGCACCAACCTAGGTGTCGGGTTTTCCAAACGTTTCATAAAACCATGTTTTACCCAAGAAGTTGTCTCAAATTTTAAGTTAAAGGAGCGACCATCAGTATTCATACAATAGTGCATGAATACCGAGACACGACAGTGGTGCTTACAAGGGAACAGGGTATTTCAATCATCAAGGAAGGTATTTAATGCAGCAAAGTTGGGTAGGTCTACCGGTCTGACTTACAGACGGGACCGAATAGATCAATGTATGCTTATCGATGCAAGTTTCGCAAATAAAATAATTAAAGTTCACATATGGGCTTCATTGATCAAAGGTGACTTGCCTTGCTCTAGGATTTCACGAGTCTTCAAGAAATTGCCGCGAAATCCGCTCTGAAATGAATTTTCGACGACCGGTTACTATACGCAAACACACAAAAAATCTACACAAAACCAGTAAAAAGATCATATTTAGCACTACTAATAGTGCCATTAGATAGATCTCAATTTTAGAAAATCACTGGAGTTGGAACGAAGTCAATCAAAGTTTCGGATCGGAAGTTATAAATTTCCGAAGTTTAATTGGAATTTTGGGAATAAAGGACTTGATTATTTAATTACTAGAATGAAATATTCTCAGGAACATTCCATTGGGTCACTGACAGTGGGCCCCTAACAAGGCTAGCCCACAAGTCAGTGAATAGAGGGAGAGCTAGTGTGAGGACACTGTTCGGTGGGGTCCATGTGCAAGAGAGAGAGCTAGTGGATGGGGAGCCTGTGGGGTCTGGTGTCAGTGGCAAATGGGGGGCTCACAGTCTCGGTCAGTGACTTGTGGACCAAGGGCCGAGCGCATGAGCTCGGTTCACGGTGTATGAAGGCGGCTGGGCCTGCATGTTGGTGTGTGGATGAGTGAGAGAGAGCAAGGCTCGGGAGGGACCACATGGCAGTGGACAGGAGGGGAAACAGGAGAGGGGCTTAGTGGCCGATCCGACGGCCGACGGCGACAGGGCCTCGCCGGCGAACGGCGGCGTGCCTGGACAAGCGGTTGACGTCGACGGTTAGAGGGGGTCATGGTGAACCCTTTCAACGGCTTGGATCCATGGAGGACTGTGCTACGGTGACCGACGTCGAGTGACAGGGACCAGCGGAGAGAAGAAGGAAGCCACACTTCGGCGTCCATGGCGGTGCAGCAGTTCTGGCCGAGGACGACGGCGATTGGAGGACGGGGAAACCATGCCTCGGCTAACGCCCAGGGGATTGGGTCTAAGTGACATCCTGAGAAGCAAAACGGGGTACACACGCATGCAGAGAGGAGCTCACCAACGGGGAACAACTCGGTGGCGGAACGTGGACAAATGGGGCCGGCGCAGGCGCTAAGGAGTGAGAGAGGGAGAGAGGTTCGTAACAGGGCCATGCCGACACACCATCTCGGTCAAAAGGAGGAGAGAGAGGGTGAAAAGTGCGGCAAAAGGTGGCCATCCAAGGTTTGGCGTTTTGTGGCGCCGGAGGGACCGGGCGGGGACCGAAACTTGCTCGAACGGATTACAGGCACGAACGGGGATGAACAGAGGTTGAAGATGGCTCTGTTGGGATGGGATCAACGGTGACACGGCACATGGGGCATGGTGGTCTACGTGGTGAGAGAGAGCGATCGACAGCGGGCGCTCGCGATCAGGGGCACGTGGCGATCACCGAGTACGGGGCGGTCACACATGGGTGGGGTGCGCGATCGAGCGGCTGTGCGCAGTTCTGTGTAGCACGTGGTGCTGATCCGTGCAGTGCGGCGGCTCAGGCATGAGGGAAAGGGACGCTGGGCCGAAGGATTTGCAGCTTAGAGGAATAGTACTCTTTCTGATTTTCTATTGGGTTTTGTTTGAAGGAATTTTGAATGTTTCAAAAGAGGATTTTGGATTCAAACACCTGTTTGGACACAGAGGAAAATAAGGAATTTTGTGGGAGGGAGTCCCAAGGGGAAAAATGAGGATTTTGGGGATTGATTTGCATTTTTGCTCCCAAGGATTATTTGAGAGAGGTACAAGAGGCGTAGGATTTTCAAATTCAAATTCGAATTTGATTCGTTGATTGTTGGTAGGGATTTTTGGGATTTTGTTTTCGTGTGTGGACTTCACAGGTCATATGGAGAGGTTTTTCAAGGGAAACAAAGACAGAAGGCCGATGCGTATGTGTGTTTACACATGTGTATAGGTATACCTATGCACCCATGTAGGTGCAGATATACATATGATTATGGAACAAGGGAAGGGAGGATGATTCATGTATGTCTACCTGTTTATATATGCATGTATACATAAACATATGTATATATATATATACATATTGGTGGGAAGATATTGTTGAGTAGAGGTTGATTCCAGGTTGCATATTCAACCCAGGATTTTATTTGGGGATTCTAGGGAGAGAGAAAACAAGGGAATTTATCGGGGGATTCCAAGGGGGATATCTTAGGGTTCGGACTCGGAACTTCAGAACGGATATCAAAACAAGATTTTGGGACATCAGTTTAGATTTCAAAGCAGGAGATTTCTCAAGGGAGAAACCGAGGGAGTTGTCATCAGTGTTTTGGAGCAAACTTGAATACGACAATTCGGATGCAGAGATTATGTTGGAGCGGAGGTTTTTGAGAGGAGGGATTTCGAGAGCAAGAGCAGGAAGATAAACTGAGATCCAGGCACGACATACAACACAGCACACAAAGATCAAAATTTTCATGGGTAGTTTCTAGCAAAAGCATCGTTTAACATCTCGCTGAAAGAGGGTGTTACAAACCTACCCCCCTTACAAAAATCTCGTCCTCGAGATTTGAAGGTGGATAGAACAAAAGAGAACAAAAGGGAAACTTTAGACTTCTTCGCTGCTCTATCACTTCAGGTGTTTCTTCGGGTCAACTTACAAATCTTGCCTTGGACTTCCATCTGTTCTGCTTGGCTAGGGTGGTCAATTCTGTCGTGGCTCTTCTTCTGCGGGAAGGTCTTGTTCTTCACCTTCTTCTTCCATTGTCTCAAGGTACTCAACTTCTTCAACTGGTTCTGCCTACACGTGGTTCAAACGTCCATGTCTAGTAGCTGGTGAAGCTTGAGAGACTGATCCGCTGCTTTGCGGTCTTGCATTTCTTTGTGCGAATGCTTTGGTTGACGTGTAGGACTGAGGTATCGCAGAACGATTCTTGGGGCACTCACATGAATAGTGTCCAATCTCATGGCATTTGAAGCATTCGACTCCGGTCTTCTGTCCAAAGTGTCCTATCTGAGAAACTGAGTTGCTTCTTCCTGCGTTGCTACTGTAGCTTTTGGTAGACTGTTGACTTGGCCTTGATTTAGCTGGACGGGAGACTGAGCTAGTGGTCCTGGAATTCTAAGGTGTTCCAGTGTAGTACTGCACAAGCAGGTGCGTCCTTCGCATCTATCCATCTCTAGCATAAAACTCTGTTGGTGACACCTTGCGCTTCATTTAATCTTCCAGTTCTTTCTCTGTATCTTCTTGTAGTAGTGCCTTGTTGATCATGTGCTAGAATGTGGGGAAGTCATGAGACAAAAGCTAAACTCGCAGGTTGGCGTTCATTCCTTTCAAGAACCTTCTGATCTTCTTTGCATTGGTGTTGACATCTTCTGATGCATATCGGGCCAACTTGTTGAAACGGCTCAGGTACTCGTTGATACAGGAGGATCCTTGCTTGATCTTGGCGAACTCTTCTTTCTTTATCTCAATTGTGCTTTCTGGGATGTGAGCTGAATGGAAAGCTTCTGCAAACTCTGTCCAAGTGATGGTTGTAGAATCAGGATGGGCAGTACAGTAGTTGTCCCACCAATCTGCTGCAGGTCCTCTTAACTGATGTACGGAGTAGAGAGCTTTTTCCACTAGAGTGCATTGGACAAGGTTTAGCTTTCTTTCGACATCTTTGATCCAGTCATCACCTTCGATGGGTTCTATGATCTGAGAGAATTCTGGCGGACGTGATCTTAGGAATCATTGAGCTTGGATCTGCCATTGTCTTGAGCCATACAGGGTTGAGGCACTTGTGCTTGTTGCTGTTGTATTATGGCCAGGCTCTGAGCGATTGCTTGCAGTATCTGGGTCTGGATAGCAAACAGCTGGTGAAAATCCATTGGCGGGGGTTGATTGCCATTGGCAGCTGGACTAGCTGGTCTAGGGTTGACAGTAGAACCACTATTAGCATCCTGTGTAGCAGCCGGGTTGACTGGTGGATCTGGGTTTCTTGCCAGGATTGGTCCTTGTTCATAACCGAGGCGGTTAGGAACACGGATCTATCGGTTGGTGCGACGTGCCATCTATTCCAGGATGATTGAGGTCAGAACGATCGGGGAACAGGAGTAAAGATGTAACCGAAAACACTAAATAAAACGGTTTTCGCAATTCCGAGGAAGAAATAGTGGTATGTCCCAGTCAGTAGCCCAACTGGTCCCATACCTGAACACAGACTACCAAGCATAACATCCCACACGCACTGCTGCGCCACAACTCCCACTGAGTGGACGACGATACTAAGGTCAACTACTACCGAAGGCTGTCTATTAACTCGCCGGGTAGAAGCACACCTTTCATCAACTGAGCGTGATGACAGGCGGGTTCCAGGGCAGAAGGCATATCACAAGACTAGCTTCTAAATTTTGGGGTAGACAGGGAAATCGGATGAAGCTTTTTCACAAATCAAGACCAAAAAGGAAAACGTTTCCTTAGTTTTTCACAATTAGCTTGTATTCAAATACTGCCATCCTACCAGGGGGTTTCAGTCCTAGATCCAACCTATGTGGGACACCCTCCACCTCCTCGGTGGGAGCCCACCATGTGCATACAGTACCCGATCCCTGGATCAGTAGTCGGATACACACATAGTCATCGGTGATACAAACTCAGAGTACATTAAATACATAACAGAGTACATATATATATATATATATATATTACAAAGGATTTTCCATCCAGGACAGGCCCCAGATGGACAAAAGCACAAACAGGGTAAACTAACGAGATACAGCGCAGACAGGGCGGAAGCAAGGGAAAAACTACTCGGCAAAGGAACACAACCACGCCACAGGCTCGGTTGGGAACTAGGCTCGAAACCTCAGAAGTCTTTGTAGCCGGCTTGGTCCTAGAAGAACTCGGTAGCAATCGGGTCGTCGTCTTCTTCTTCTTCAAAACCTATTATATATATAGGAACAAGGGTGAGTACCTTCATACTCAGCAAGCCGGGGAAAGGTGCCATGTTGTTTAGACAAAGGGGCTAAGAGTCTTTATTTGGGAAAACAGCCTTTTGGAAACATTTTACTTGTCAAAATACTAGTGTGCCAAATTTTAGTTGTCGGAAAGAAGCTCACGCCTCGATCCATTCCGTAAGTTGCTTTTCAACAACTCACCACATGAAGTTACTAAATCATGTATTTCCATTTTCATCTTCTGGTAATCAACCAAGTGACTTCACAACACGGCTATCACCCGAGTGGCTTCGACCACTCCTTAGGTCTGTTGTTTATCCGAGTGGCTCCGACCAACCGTTGACCCTGAGACTTGGCTACAACCAAATCTCAGCTATCTCTTTTAGAAATTCCGGCTACAACCGGTTATTAGATCATTTGCTACACTGGCTACAACCAGTTAGCTCAAACTTGCTGCCCTGGCTACAACCCGGGAGCCTGCTCTTTATCGTCTTCTGGCTACAACCCGAAGACTTATCTCCTGTTAACTTTTCACACACTTGCTTATGGTGCTTCAACACCCCGGGTCACACAGGCCCGTTTTTAGCCACACAGGCCTTTCGTTTGCCACTCGGCAAACTCTGGTCACGATTTCCTTCCCATTAAACCATTTCACAAACCTCTGGCAAACAAATCTACGCTATGGGAATCACCTTACATCACCCATAACCGGGGGCATGGCTGTTCGAACAGTTCGGCTAAACTCTGCAGAGGGTGCACGCTTTACCCGAACGAGACAAAACTTACACCGAGTATTGGCCTATACCGGAAGTTTGTAACAAGGCCATTTCCAAAGTCAGTCTAGGGTTATCAAAAGCCAGTAGAAGGATCCACACAGGATCAATGCTTCAGGTCAGCTCCAACCACCGTCAGCACTACGGCCCACGAGCCACAACTCAGATGAGTCCACTCCAGCCGGCACCAGACTTCCCTAAACCTACAATTTACTCGGCCAGGGGCAGCCCATACTACCCGTTTGGTCGCACTGTAAAATGCTCGGATGCAATTCCCAAAGGAAACGGTCCTTATCGATAATATATAGCCAGGCCACACAGGCACTGTCTCTGTACACCAAGGCTTTCACAAACTTTTCATTTACTTCACAAACACGCTTATATGCAGAGTACCAGGTTTTCAAATAGTTGAGTAAAACCACTGTTTCCCAAACGACAATACAATCGTTGCAGGGCTAAGCCATTCTACTCGGCAATCATACCAGAGGGATATAATGCCAACGTGCCATTTGTGGGGCTATCAAAGGAGAAATACATCAATATCCTACCAAAATAAGTGTGACTACTAGGAAGGTCCATCGGTTGCGCTTGCAAACCGAGGCCGATCAATTTAAAGTGTAAACCAAGCATGCATATTTTGCAAACAACATAATTTTGCACATATAGGAGACAATATGATCAAAGAGGCTTGCCTTGCTCCAGCGGAAGATCTTCCTCGGCGAAGACGGCTTCTGGATTGTCCACCGGATCAGGATCTAAACAAGCAGAAAAGATAATTACTGACAAGCTGAAAAGAGGTAAAACACTAGGGAAAGAACATTGCGGCAGTCGGCTACAGAAAAGGGTAGCAGTCGGCTGGGGATGGATGGTAGTCGGATGAAGGTTTATCGTAGACGGCTGAACGGGGCAACAAGGCTCACCGGTTAGGAACTCCGGATGGTAGGCTTGGCGATGAGCGGCGGTGAGGGAGCTCGGGGAGTAGAAACGACTCCGGGGCTAGGAAGGAGGAAGACGATGGCTTAGCGGTGAAGCTAGCAATGACGGTTTGGCAGAGACGGCTGGGTTACAAAACAGACGAAAGAAGAGGCATGGATGGCCTTTTATAGCTAGGTGCGAAGCTGGGACACTGCGGCGCAGAGCGATGGGGAGAAAAAGGAGTCACGATAAGCTGACAAGGTCACAGCGAGCTGGCTGAGGCGACGCGACGTCAAGGCAGAGTTTGACTTAGGGATTGGGTGTGGCCGGTGGAGTTGGTATACACTGTAGCGGCGATGAGACACTCTGGTCGTGGCAAGGGCGAGTTGGTGGTACTTTGCAGACAGAATCTCTGACTATCCGTTGGTCCAAGCGGGTTCTTGTGGTACAACGGCTATTATCCGCTGGCCGATCGGGGCTGCAGGCAGGTGAAGACTGGATTATGTCACCACTTCGGCAGTCGGCGTCCAACGGGAGGAGCGTGGAAACTAGGGCTGCGGTGCAACTTGGTGAGGCGATAAGACAGCACGTCGGTTGACAAGGCAGGGTGTTGTGAGCTGGACCGGATTGGGGCAAGTCGGGGCGGCAAGACAGAACTGGTCGACAGGGTAGTCGGGATTGCAAGAGGTTACTCGGCTGCAAAGATGACCGAGTGGACAAAGGCAAAAGGCAAGGTTCAGGAACTGAGTAGGAATCTACTCGGCACAAGGGAGAAAGGCAGTCGGCTGGCCAGGGAGAGAAAAACTAGGGCACAGCTGAATGAGATAGGAGAGGAGCTCGAATTCAGAAAGCGAATTCCAGCAAGGAGATGAAGAACGGGTCGTTACAAACCTTCCCCCCTTAACAGAATCTCGTCCCAAGATTCCGCTACTCGGCGAAGAGCTCCGGGTACTTGGCTCGAAGGTAATCTTCTTGTTCCCATTTAGCTTCATCTTCAGAATGGTTACTCTGTCGGGATTGGGCCACCTTCAGGCGTTCTCGGATAATCTTAACTCGTTCTTCTGCATCTTTCAAAATGTCAGGCCCAAACATCATCTTTTCTCCCACGTCTGTCCAACACAATGGGGTTCTACACTTGCGTCCACACAGAGCTTCATTGGGGGCCATCTGAATACTAGCTTGGTAGCTGTTGTTGTACGAGAATTCGGCATACCGCAGACAAAGATCCCAGGTTCCTTCAAAATCCAAGGCACAGGCTCTCAGCATATCTTCTACAATCCGATTTACCCTCTCAGTTTGTCCATCCGTCTGGGGGTGGTATGCAGTGCTAAAATTGAGATTAGTGCCCATTGCTTCGTGTAACTTTTGCCAAAAGTGAGAGGTGAACTAGGTTCCTCGGTTAGACACGATCTTTTTCGGGAAACCGTGTTGGCAGATAACTTTGGTCAAAAACAACTCAGCTATCTTCTTAGCCGAGTAGGTGGTCTTGACAGGGATAAAGTGGGCGACCTTCGTTAGTCGGTCCACTATTACCCAGATGGAATCATGTCCTGCCGGAGTTCTAGGCAATCCAGTTATGAAATCCATTCCTATTTCTTCCCTTTTCTACTCGGGTATCTTCAGGGGCTGAAGCAATCCTGCCGGCTTCTGATGTTCTGCTTTAACTCTCTGACAAATGTCACAAACTGTGACATACTCGGCAATGTCTCGCTTCATTCTAGACCACCAGTATTGATCCTTGATATCCTGGTACATCTTGGTACTTCTTGGGTGGATGGAATAAGCGGATTCATGGGCTTCTCTCAAAATCAAATCTCGGATTCCTTTTCGGTTGGGTACGCAAATGCGTTTTCCAAACCAAACAGTCCCTTTGCTATCGACGGAGTACTCAGGGGCTTTCCCTTTGGTCGCCTTCCCTAATGACCTTGATCTTTTCATCTTCCATTTGAGCTTCACTGATCTAATCCTCCAATGTAGGTTGAATCAGCAAAGTTGCCAGGGTTCCTGACTTAACCACATTTATCCTTAGCCTTTCCAATTCTCGGCTTAACTCTAGTTGATGGGGCAAGTTCAGGATGGCATTGCAATGGACCTTCCGACTTAGGGCATCGGCAACAACATTTGCCTTTCCAGGGTGATAATGTATTCTAAGGTCGTAGTCCTTGATTAACTCAGGCCATCTTCTTTGTCTAAGATTGAGCTCAGTCTGAGTGAAGATGTACTTTAGGCTTTTATGGTCAGTATGATCTCGCTTCGGTTTTCCCAATCAGGTAGTGTCGTCATATCTTCAAGGCATGCACTACTGCCGACAACTCTAGGTCATGTGTAGGGTAATTCATCTCATGAGACCTTAACTGTCTTGAGGCATAAGCAACTACTCTTCCTTCTTGCATAAGCACACAGCTTATGGCCCTGTCGGGATGCATCACAGTACACCTCAAAATCTTTCCTGATATCCGGAAGGATCAGCACAGGCGGGGTAGTTGATCTTTTCTAATTCTAGAAACTTTTCTCTCACAGCATCACTCCCACTCAAATT
This sequence comes from Oryza meyeriana var. granulata, assembly GCA_003991445.1. Classification (NCBI taxonomy): domain Eukaryota; kingdom Viridiplantae; phylum Streptophyta; class Magnoliopsida; order Poales; family Poaceae; genus Oryza; species Oryza meyeriana. Next base: position 247,594 of record RYFJ01000590.1, read on the forward strand.
TCCTTTCCTTCTTCAGCAAGTCTGTCATTGGTTTTGGCGATCTTGAGAATCCTTCAATGAATTCCGGTAATAACCAGCCAACCTAGAAACTTCTCACTCCGTGACTATAAGTCGGGTTTCCAAGAAGCACATCTCTTACTTTTCCTGGATCCACTTCTATCCTTGGGCAGTAACAATGTGCCCTAAAAAGCAAACTCGGTCTAAGCCAGAACTCACACTTCGAGTACTGGAGTACAACTGGTGTTTCCCTTAGCTTTCCCCCAGAACATTCTCAAAATGTTCTGCATGTTCTTGCTCATTCGCAGAAGTAGACTAGGATATCATCTGAAACCACAACAAACTTGTGAGATTATTCTATGAATATCTTGTTTCATGAGGCTCATAAGAAGGCTAGGGCATTAGTGAGTCGAAGGACATCATTGTATACTCAATAGACCATAACGGTCGAGAAAGCTGTCTTGGGTATTGTTTTAGGCCTGATCTCAGCTGATGGTATCTGGTATCCTGACCTTAAATCAATCTTGGGAAAACTTTAGCACCTTGCAGCTCGGTTTGAACAGATCATCAATCCTGGGCAACGGGTACTTATTTCTTGATGGTTACTCATTCAGTGCGGGATAATCAACGCACATCCCTCTTTGTTCTTGTCTTTCTTTTCCACTAGGAGCACTGGAGCTCCCAAGGTGATGTGCTAGTCGCACAAATACTGAGCTTTCAAGTTCTTCTATCTGTTTCTTCACCTCGCTAACTCCTTAGCGCCATTTTCTGTATGGGTTTTGGATCATTGGTGCTGTGCTTGTGTTTGGCGGGGTAGCACTCTATAGAAAACTCAATCTCCCGATCAGGGGGCATCCCGGGTAAGCTGTCTGGAAAGACATCGGGGTATTCCTTGATTACCGGCACTCCTTCCAGGGGGACGGTCTGCATAGAACTCAAGAGAGGTTGAGGCTTAGGGTTTTCAGGAGGGGCAAACTTTACTTCTTGTCCCAAAGGACACTACAGGGTTATGGTGCTAGTTGCACAGTCTATCCGGCCTTTATGTTTGGCTAACCAGTCCATACCTAGAATCAAATCCAAGCCTTGTGATTCCAGGATGATGGGGTTGGCTACAAAACTAACCCCTTCAATTACCAGGTTAACCCTAGGGCAAGATTGGTCTGACCTAAACTCCTTGCCAAGGGAGCGTACGATCATAGGTACCCTAAGGCCTTGAGTATCCCAACCATATTTATCCACAAAAGCTTGAGAAATAAAGGAATGCAATGCTCCTGAATCAAACAAAACAACTGCAGGTACTGAATTGACAAGATGTACCCATCACGACATCTGAAGCTTCTTGAGCTGTCTCCGACTGGATATGGTTGACACGGCCTCGCCCAAAAGCTGGCGTGGCACGGGAGGCATGTCCACTGGCCTGTGTAGTCGGCTGTCCTTGACTGGGCACAGGGGTCCTTGTAGTGCTGATGTTGGAGTGTCCAGGAGCTGCAGGAGCTTGCTTCTGAGGACAGTGTCAGGCAAAGTGACCCAACTCGTTGCAATTGTAACATCGACTTCCTAACATACTCGGGGTGCTTCTCTGCTGTAGGCCGACTAGGCTTGGGTGGCTTACACTGGTACTTGCACTGAAGGGTCGAGACTGAACAGATGGAGCTAGGAGGGAAGCAGTCGGGCGAGACACATGCCCTTGAAACTGGGACGAAGCAAACTGACGGTGAGGACTAGGGAGATTGGGCCTGGAACGCGGACCACCATGAGACTGCACCTGAGAGGCCTTGCGCTTGTGAAAAACCTCGATTTCCTTCCTAGCGTCTTCAACCACAAGGGCTCTGTTGATCATGTGCTGAAAGGTAGGGAAGTCATGAGCAAGGAGCTGAATCTTCATTGCCACATTCATTCCCTTCAGGAAATTCTCGGATCTTCTTCTTGTCCGTGTTTCACATCCTCGGGTGCATAACGGGCCAGGTGATTGAATCTACTCAAATACTCGCTAATGCTAGACTGTCCTTGCTTGAGATTGTTGAATTCTTCTCTCTTGATGTCAATCACTCCTTCGGGGACATATGCAGCTTGGAAAGCTTCAGCAAACTCGGGCCAAGCAATGTTGGTGGATCCTGATGGGTAGCACAGTAGTTCTCCCACCAATTGGCTGCGGGACCTCGAAGTTGATGTGCAGCAAACAAGGTCTTCTCAAGGGGTGTGCATTGCACTAGGTTCAGCTTTCTGTCCATGTCCTTTAGCCAGTCGTCAGCCTCTACTGGCTCGGCGGTCTATGAGAACTCTGCCGGTCGGGATCTCAGGAAGTCGGCAAGCTTGGAGCGGCCAGGGGCTTGTGCCGGTTCAGCTTGATGGAAAAGAGGCTGCAAGGTGGCCAGGTTCTGAGCAATGCCTTGCAAGATCTGAGTCTGGATGGCCATAAGCTGCTGTGGGTCTACCGGAAGCTGAGGAGGTTGAGGCAATCCTCCATGGTCAGGGGCTGCAGCGGCAGAGGTACCAGGGCCGACTGCACGACCATTACCTGACATCCAATCACGAGTCTGTTCTACTTCTTGCTCATTTTCTGCTGGAGGCACGTTGATGCGGGTTGGGACTTGGTCTTCATATCCCAGGCGAGCTGGAGCACGAACATTGTGACGCTGACGTCCTGCCATCTAATTCCAGAAAAGGGCAACCAAGGAAAAAAGGCTCAGAAAGACAGGGGCAAACAAACAGGTGAAACAGATAAAGGAAACGACTGGAACACCACGATAGAAACGAGCAGCAAACTAGGAAACGCACTCGGGAAGTCGAGAACTCACTCAGGAACTCAGCCTCGACGAGGGGCGAAGGTTAGGGCGGAGCACAGGATCCTTAGGGCTGATGCCAGAGCTATGCGTAGAAGCCAAAGGTATTTAGATAGCCAAGAGTTTTAGAGACATTTTCAAAATCTACAACGGCAGAAGGAGATGACTGGGCAGTTCCTAGCTTTGGCAAATAACATAGTTTTCAAAATAAGATCTCTAAGGGCATCTATACGCGCAGGGTTTCGTTCCTAGGGCCAACCTTTGCTCTGATACCACCTCTTTGTGGGACACCCTCCACCTCCTCGGTGGGAGCCCACCATGTGCATACAGTACCAGATCCCTGGATTAGTAGTCGGATACACACATAGTCATCGGTGATACAAACTCAGAGTACATTAAATACATAACAGAGTACATATATATATATATTACAAAGGATTTTCCATCCAGGACAGGCCCCAGATGGACAAAAGCACTAACAGGGTAAACTAACGAGATACCGCGCAGACAGGGCGGAAGCAAGGGAAAAACTACTCGGCAAAGGAACACAACCACGCCACAGGCTCGGTTGGGAACTAGGCTCGAAACCTCAGAAGTCTTCGTAGCCGGCTTGGTCCTGGAAGAACACGGCAGCAGTCGGGTCTTCATCATCTTCTTCTTCAAAACCTATTATATATATAGGAACAAGGGTGAGTACCTTCGTACTCAGCAAGCCGGGGAAAGGTGCCATGTTGTTTAGACAAAGGGGCTAAGAGTCTTTATTTGGGAAAACAGCCTTTTGGAAACATTTTACTTGTCAAAATACTAGTGTGCCAAATTTTAGTTGTTGGAAAGAAGCTCACGCCTCGATCCATTCTGTAAGTTGCTTTTCAACAACTCACCACATGAAGTTACTGAATCATGTATTTTCATTTTCATCTTCTGGTAATCAACCAAGTGACTTCACAACTCGGCTATCACCCCAGTGGCTTCGACCACTCCTTAGGTCTGCTGTTTAACCGAGTGGCTCCGACCACCCGTTGACCCTGAGACTCGGCTACAACCAAATCTCAGCTATCTCTTTTAGAAATTCCGGCTACAACCGGTTATTAGATCATTTCTTACACTGGCTACAACCAGTTAGCTCAAACTTGCTGCCCTGGCTACAACCCGGGAGCCTGCTCTTTATCGTCTTCTGGCTACAACCAGAAGACTTATCTCCTGTTAACTTTTCACACACATGCTTATGGTGCTTCAACACCCCGGGTCACACAGGCCCGTTTCTGGCCACACAGGCCTTCCGTTTGCCACTCGGCAAACTCTGGTCACGATTCCCTTCCCATTAAACCATTTCACAAACCTCTAGCAACCAAATCTATGCTATGGGATCACCTTACATCGCCCATAACCGGGGGCATGGCTGTTCGAACAGTTCGGCTAAACTCTGCAGAAGGTGCACGCTTTACCCAAACGACACAAAACTTACACCGAGTACTGGCCTGTACCGGAAGTTTGTGACAAGGCCATTTCCAAAGCCAGTCTAGGGTTATCAAAAGCCAGTAGAAGGATCCACACAGGATCAATGCTTCAGGTCGGCTCCAACCACCGTCAGCACTAGATCCCACGAGCCACAACTCAGATGAGTCCACTCCAGCCGGCACCAGACTTCCCTAAACCTACAATTTACTTGGCTAGGGGCAGCCCATACTACCCGTTTGGTCACACTGTAAAATGCTCGGATGCAATTCCCAAAGGAAACGGTCCTTATCGATAATACATAGCCAGGCCACACATGCACTGTCTCTGTACACCAAGGCTTTCACAAACTTTTCATTTACTTCACAAACACGCCGATACGCAGAGTACCGGGTTTTCAAATAGTTGAGTAAAACCACTGTTTCCCAAACGACAATACAATCGTTGCAGGGCTAAGCTATTCTACTCGGCAATCATACCCGAGGGATATAATGCCAACGTGCCATTTGTGGGGCTATCAAAGGAGAAATACATCAATATCCTACCAAAATAAGTGCGACTACTAGGAAGGTCCATCGGTTGCGCTTGCAAACCGAGGCCGATCAATTTAGAGTGTAAACCAAGCATACATATTTTGCAAACAACATAATTTTGCACATATAGGAGACAATATGATCAAAGAGGCTTGCCTTGCTCCAGCGAAAGATCTTCCTCGGCGAAGACGGCTTCTGGATCGTCCACCGGATCAGGATCTAAACAAGCAGAAAAGATAATTACTAACAAGCTAAAGAGAGGTAAAACACTAGGGAAAGAACATTGCGGCAGTCGGCTGCAGAAATGGGTAGCAGTCGGCTGGGGATGGATGGTAGTCGGATGAAGGTTTATCATAGACGGCTGAACGGGGCAACAAGGCTCACCGGTTAGGAACTCCGGATGGTAGGCTCGGCGATGAGCGGCGGTGAGGGAGCTCGGGGAGTAGAAACGACTCCGGGGCTAGGAAGGAGGAAGACGATGGCTTAGCGGTGAAGCTAGCGATGACGGTTTGGCAGAGACGGCTGGGTTACAAAACAGACGAAAGAAGAGGCATGGATGGCCTTTTATAGCTAGGTGCGAAGCTGGGACACTGCGGCACAGAGTGATGGGGAGAAAAAGGAGTCACGATAAGCTGACAAGGTCACAGTGAGCTGGCTGAGGCGACGCGACGTCAAGGCAGAGTTTGACTTAGGGATTGGGTGTGGCCGGTGGAGTTGGTATACACTGTAGCGGCGATGAGACACTCTGGTCGTGGCAAGGGCGGGTTGGTGGTACTTTGCAGACAGAATCTTTGACTATCCGTTGGTCCAAGCGGGTTCTTGTGGTACAACGGCTATTATCCGCTGGCCAATCGGGGCTGCGGGCAGGTGAAGGCTGGATTATGTCACCACTTCGGTAGTCGGCGTCCAACGGGAGGAGCGTGGAAACTGGGGCTGCGGTGCAACTTGATGAGGCGATAAGACAGCACGTCGGATGACAAGGCAGGGTGTTGTGAGCTGGACCGGATTGGGGCAAGTCGAGGCGGCAAGACAGAACTGGTCGATAGGGTTGTCGGGATTGCAAGAGGTTACTCGGCTGCAAAGATGACCGAGTGGACAAAGGCAAAAGGCAAGGTTCAGGAATTGAGTAGGAATCTACTCGGCACAAGGGAGAAAGGCAGTCGGCTAGCCAGGAGAGAAAAACTGGGGCACAGCTAAACGGGATAGGAGAGGAGCTCGAATTCAGAAAGCGAATTCCAGCAAGGAGATGAAGAACGGGTCATTACAACCTATGCTCTGATACCATCTCTGTCACACCCCGATCTAGTACTGCCGTACAACGGCATCAAATAGGGCGTGCCGCAGGAAAACAGCACGAACTACATTCCCGCAGAACCGCTGTAACATCCCCAATCTCGTAGAGGTAACTATTTATGTTTCCTAGAACCATCTTTGCTCGATAATTAAAATTTTTGAATCATCTTGTCGAATAACTCAAAATTTGATTTAATTAAAACCTAATCGGCAAAAACAAAACACTACCAAATAGTGCATCAAATTGAACAGAAGCATATGTGGGAAATAATTTATTCAAATACTAGTTTATTTATCATGAATTAATATAATTGTTCCAGAATTTAATTCATTAGTTTAGAGCCCTTAAAAATTCAAACAATTTTCAGCCTGGGTCGTTTTTGTTGAATTTCTGTGAGCAAACCATTTTGAATTTTTGTGTGAATCTTTCAAAAATGGAACCTAGGTAGTCTGGGCTAGCTACACAAAAATCAAAATATTTTTAACACCAGTTTTGCTTACTCAATTTGTTTTTCTTTAAAGTGATGCTCATGCATTTGTATAGTCTAAGGAATTTCTAAAAATGATTAGTTAAACATAAAATCATGGGAAAATTCCTGTAAACACTATCCCACATAGTTAATCCACTGTAAATTTTACATGATTTTATCACTTCAATAAGTACCTCAATAAAATCTCCCAAATCGGCAAAACTAGAGAACTAGCCAAAATAAATTGCTTAGTTCTTATTTTCACCAAATAAAAATCATAACTATTCAAGCAGTGTATTTCAACCAAAATGGGTACCAAGATGTATCCTACGACCAGAAAATTTGGCTTAATTTAATTCTCAAAGAAACTACATAAAATGATAAGAACAAGGCACTGGGAAATAATTGAACTGCACGAAAAACTGTTACTAAGGCTATTTCATCTTTTTGGCACATTAAAAATATAAGACCTCTAGCTTTGAAACTTGGCAGTTTGGTAGAACATATATTCCTCTACACACATGAATTTTTCCAACCCTATGAACCTTCTGTAACTCGGTGAAATCCCCTGTGCAAAGTAGCTGTTGGCACAACCCTCCACACTTTAGCATCTAGAAAGCTTCTCTCCCATTTTACACTGCCAAGTGGGAGCCACTGCCTCCCAGGACCCACCTGACAGTCAAAGACACCGCCCAAGCTCGCCACATGCCCAGAACACTGCCATGTTTCTCTCCACGCGTCGGCGTCAAACCGAGACACCTAGCCATCAGCCTCCTCGTCGAATTCCACCATTTGACCGGCCGCCTTGCCATCATCTTCCTCATCTCTCCCTCTGTCTGTTCCACGGGAAAAGCTAGGAAAACCACCTCGGGTTCGCCGGGAACGGCGTCGTCTTCCCCAACACCGGCAGCTGCTCGATCCAAGCCAACTCAATCCCGGTGAGCCTTGCTCATTCATGACCACGAGAACGTCATCCCAGTCTTCTGATCGATCCATTTTTGTATTGCCTTGCCCTAGGAACCGCCGGCCAAAGTCGCAACCGTCCTCGCTTTTGGTCCACAGAGCGCCGCCGCGATGTCGTCGCTGTTCCGGCGAGCTCTGACGACCCCAGCCTGAACCATCTCGCCGCCAGCATCGCCTTGATCCCAGGAGACTCTGGCCCCGACCAATCGAACCGCAACGCCGAGTACCAGGAGATCAACGGCGTCTTCTTCCCCTCTGGTCAAGCCGCCGCTGCCGCCGATTCGCCCTCTCTAGTGAGCCTCTGCCTGATTCGCCACTCCAGTACCTTCCTTAGGACCCTGCTAACATGGTTGACATCGTTTCCCCGTCGCCCATGGACCGGAGTTAGACGACACCGTTGTCCTGCCGTCTCTGCCGCTGTCGACTCGTTCCAGAAGCCGTAGTCGCCGCCCCAGCTTCACCAAGCCCCATGCGACCCCTCGGTGAGGTTCCTAGTATCTCTTAGGCACTTATGCATGCACTGGCTGGACCAAACCACAGTTGTAACCCGAACTGCCTCGGCATCCCGAGACACTCTACCGCTCGCGTCGCCACTGCGCCTAGCTCCGGCCACCGCCGGCGATGAGAAGACCACCAATGGGTTCGCCATAGTCCTCTCCACCTTTTCTCTGTTGGCCGCAGTCCGAGCCGAGCCGCCGTTCGCCGCCGGCGCCGGCGAACAGAGTCGGCGGCTCAGCCTGCCTCGCGCCTCCCCTGCTCTGTCTCTCTGGCGTTTGGGCTGGGCTGAGGAAGAATAAGAAAAGAAAAGAAAAAAATAAACTGAATTATTTTCCAACAGAAAAATGGTTAAACTTTGAAAATCCATTACCTTTTCATTTTAACTCCTTTTTGAGTGAACCAAATTCTGTTGGATTCAGTAAAACATGTACTTTATTTCTGTAAAATAAAAAGTAGCACACACAGTAGAGAAAATAACCCCTAAAATTCATATATATATATATATATATATATATATATATATATATATATATATATATATATATATATATATATATATATGTTGTTTATTGCATGAGTTATGCATGATAAATTTATTCTAATTTCAAAAATTCTTAAACCCAAAACCAATAGACTCACTAACCCCTATTCGGTTTTCTGAAAAATAAACTGTGGGACATTTCATATGTAAATCATACACTAGGATTTAATTGATATAAAGGGGAAATGATTAATATGTTTATAGTTTTCCAAGGTGCATAAAAGTTTCATTTCATTTCCAAGAATAAATTGAACCTAGGATCAGTAGGCTCCTCTTGGCATGTTTGTCACTTCTGTAAAGTATTATAACACCTTTATATACTAAAATGTATTTCAATAATCACTAATGTATAGGGACTTCAAAAATCTATAATAATTTGATTATAAATCCAAATTTAGTAAACTCAACTTTGTTAGAACCAGTAGGTTATGCTCTTTTATATAAAAATACATGCCTTCTTCAAACCTTAATAGAAAATGACAATCAAATATAATAACTTAAGGTTACAATATAAATAATTACAAAACTGCATTTTTCAGCCTTCCTATCTTGTTATTTTTGTAACTCATAAACCGTAAAATATTTTGAAATGATTCTTTCACTAAAATTCACTTTAAAATGTTAAATACCTACTGTATTTATCTCATAATTAATTGATCATTTTGCATAGACATGTTTAATTATTTCTTATTTGCATATTCGCTTTTTATCGATAGATTCGGAGGTTTCGGAGTACAAGGAAGCTAATCCAGAGGTTGAGTATGAACCATCGCAGCAGCAAGGCAAGCATCTAATCATATTGAACCTATGTTTTTAATAAATTGATTTGCTTGCGAAAATAATATCTATATACATGTTACGGTCTTTTAAAATGGGAAAACGGGTAGAGTCGATATTGCCCAATTGTATGTATTTCCATTCCTTGATTGTTGATACCATGCTTTTACCTTGTCACCCCTGGTTAAGGACTTTGGGATACTTTTATTTTAGCGAATGCTTAGCCATGCTTAGTTCTAAGCTTAGAAAAATCCGATAAATGGAGCTATCGGTTCAAAACTAGTTTAATACGAATGGATGGGTTAAAATCTGAAAAGAATAACTTCTGATTAATAATTGAGAATATGTTTGACTTGGACGGATGATAGGGCGATGACGGGATGGTGTTTCCCCGATGCATGTAGCTCCGTCTGGATCGTTAAGGACCGAACATGTTGACGTCTATTCAAGCACCCTACGTACTTCCACACGCCGGGAATGGGACGGCTTGACTCAGTAGCACGGGAGGCTGTGGCCATCTACGCCCGTCTGTCAGTCGTGAGGATGGTCTTTCCTTTGGAGGGCCTCGTGCGCGCCTGGCTTTGGCCGGAGGTGCCTCCCACGACGGTGAGCCCGCCTTAGTCACCTATGTGTGTGGCTAAGTCGTCGGGGGCCCAGACGTGGTTTAGGTGGTTGGAGCTAAGTGTGGGAAAGGTTTCGTTGTGACCTCTAGTCCGCACTCAATGTGTAGAGTGTGGGTACCGACGGGTACGGATCAAACTAGAGTGTAACCGTTTGGCTTCTATCATATCATATGGGTAAAGATGGACACCTCTGATCAGAGTAAGAACTATTTGAATAGCCGTGTCCACGGTTATAGGACGACCGCTTGATGTGTTAGTCAGTCTATGTTAGCATCCAACTTGGGATTATGTGGTTATGTCATGACTTAGGATAGTCATGGATGGATGGGTTTATATAAGAGGTTTTGATGTTAAATATGACTTGTTTTAGTCATGAAAGATGGTATGCTTGTGTAGCATATTTATTTGGGCAATGGTGGCCCATTGTTGATGTTAGAGCATGGGATTGTGCTCATTTTCACCTCTTTTTCAGAATATATTACTTGCTGTCCTGAAATTTCAGATTGATATATTTCGTAAATGCTTATAGTTTCAAGATATTATTTTGCTCAATAAACTTAGCTTTATGCAAAACCAGATCAACATAGCCATATTCCTTAATGTAGAGATCAACATTACCTCTTTGTGCTATTAATATTGTGTAAGTCTAGCTAAGTACCATTCGTACTCACGCTGCATATTTTTAGATGAGGAAACCGACAACGTTGATGTGGTCTACTATTATCCCGCCGAGGGTGGTGAGGATAATGTGTAGTTGGAGTTAAGCTCTACCCCAGTCGGTTGCCTTGTGGGGTTTGGTATGGCACCACTGGATTTATCCATTATGTTTATATTTTCCGCTGCTATCTTTTATGCTACTCTGTGATGAATTAGGGTGTGTGAACCCTCTATGTAATATATATAACATTGCTGCACTTTTATCCATATTTAGAGTATTTGTGATGGTTATCAATTGCTTGCGATGAAAGTGTGAGGCTAGTCGCTTTCCTGGGGACTAGCTGAACATGAGTATGAGTTGTGTAGAATTGAGATGGTTGGGGGATAGCTATTGTGGTTCGAGTCCTCTGGGGTACGTATCGTGTTTGGTCGCCACCATCGAGTGGTTTGACGGACGTATGACAGGGAGGACTGGCAAGCTATCCTTATTATTATCTCTTTTGTACACTTCTCGGCATTTCGGTTATTATATTGGAAGGTGTCAACCGTGATCATGGACATATTGAGGTCAAGTGGCTATTATGCGTGTATGGATCCCACTCGTCCAACAATATGTGGTGGTCGCGTTGGGCACTGGACGATATAATACTCGGGGTGTCCACAACCGCGATACCGATACCAATCCCAGGATGCAGCGTTGGTATCCATAGAAATCAGACATGCATCATTGCAGAACCTTAATTAAATAAATATTTAAATAGACAAATACCTTAGCTTACTGTCAATGTTTTATATCGGCAATAATAATATGGGGCTACTCGTGAGACCTAAACTTGATGGACTGCAAAAGAACATGAACAATTTGTACTGGTTCAGACCCTTGAGATGAGATAATACCCTACGTCCAGTTGTCATTGCCATTGAGGTTTCTCTGGTGAGATTGTAATATGCCCTCAGGAGGCGCCCTGCCTCCCCTTATATACCGGAGGACAGGGTTACAGAGTAAAAATCCTAGTCAGACTCCGACCAAGGGATTTCCTTATAGGAATACAACGTTCCCGATTAGGATTGTATCCTTTCCTTGTTGTACAAGTTTATGTATGCCGAGTCCTAGCGTATCCCTAATTACAAAGTTAGGCCCATCCTCTGTCCGAGTGACCCATATGCTTCTTATGAGGTACCCGGGGCTCATAGTCTCCACAGCAGCCCCAGAGACCTTCATAGTTGAGTCACAACTGATATCGAGTGCTCATCGTCCAGGGTGAAGAATTCCCGAGTGCATTGCTCCCGAGTACTCTTTGTCCTAGTGCTTCTTCTCCCGTGTCCTGCTTCATGCCAGCTGGCAACGAGGCTATGAAGGGCTTCATATAAAAAATGAATAGTGTACGCCAAATAAGCGCACCTATTAGGTATAACCCTCGACTTTGTGCTTAATTGTGAAATAATTAAACATGAAGTTAAAGATTTTTAACCTTTTGGTCTTTCCTGAGTAGTATACTACACGGTATATAAACTCTTCAGCATCATGTCAGCTGGAATAATTTTTGCTCATGGCAATTGGTGGCTAAGCATGTAAGCCGAGTACCACTTTATGGATTTTAACCCAATATGTGGTCAAGTGTACTTGAGAGATACCTACATCCCCAATTTTAATAGAGACCAGCTATCATCCTTATAAGGATGTATCCTCAATACCTGGTAAATAATGCAGATACCTGAACACATGTGTCCAGCAATTAGACTTTCATGAAGCATATCTAATTATTTAATCGGTTTTTGTAAATAACATCTGCACTGTGATTTTAACACAACCAGCGAGCGGCCCAATAGAGCATGCTATTTAGAAACTCATATCTTGTGGCCTAGTACCGAATCAGCCGGCCCAAGCCCACTTATCAGCACGGGCTTTATAAAAACGAGGAGAAAGAGAAAAGATTCCCTCATCTTCTCCAATTCACCAATCATTTCGTCTTCCAGCTTCCGCGCCGAAATTTCGTGCTTTGCCTCGCTAGGGTTTGCCATAGTTAGCGTCTCCTGCTTGAAACTCGCGTGATTTTGCTCCGCCGCATCCATCCCAAGCCTTCAATAGCATTTCCTACAAATCTTCTCACTCCTAGCAATGCCGTTTTCGGACTACAGTTCGACGAAGCTAAAGTACTTGGAGAAACAACTGATGCTGCAACGACTAGAAGTCATCCATTAGCGCACCACCGAAGGGGAATCTATGCTGGCGCCCCGATCTGGTGAGGCCATCGCCTTCACCTCTTTCTTTGATCACGGTCTTGCCCTTCCCTCTTCAGATTTCTTCTGCCAACTTATGTCCTTCTATCAATTAGAGTTGGTGAATCTGAATCCTAACTCCATCCCGCAAATCTCCATCTTCGTCACATTGTGCGAAGCTTTTCTAGGGGTGAAGCCCCATTTTAATCTCTTCCGATATTTGTTCCATATCAAGCTCCAGCCATCCAAAAATAAAGTCCAAGTGACTGGGGGAGCAGGTCTCCAACTCAGGAACAAAATGAAAAAGATCTATCTTCATGTTCCTTTGAAAACCTCCCTCAAGAGCTGGCATAGAGAATGGTTCTACTGTTCCAATGTCGAACCTTCTCTGTCCCCTTTCACTGGTTCTCCACTAGTGGTTCTGCCCAGCTGGTCTTCTGTGCCAAGCTATGAAGAGATGGGCCAAGTATACCAGTTGGTGGAGAAGATAAATGTGCTGAAGAGCTCGGGGTTGACTGGTCCCTGGGTAGCAAGATGTTTCTTGAACAGCTGCACTAGGCCTTTGAAGCTGAGAAGCCACTTCAGTTGGGATTATCAGGGCAAAAATGATCCCAGCCAAGAATACCCGGACTTAACCGATAAGAACAAGGTGACCGATACCTTGCTCGGTTTTTTCATCAACGGGGTGGTGGAGACAGAAGACGCAGAGTGCGCTACCACAGCCTATAGCTAGAAAAGGCCTCGGCCACATGTAATCCTAAAAAATTGATGTTGAATTGCAATCCATCTGTGATGAATGTCTGTGGATATCTGTCTTGGATTGCTCTGCAATGTATGATGTATGTTGTTAAAACATTTGCAGGACTGTGAGGAGTTTGATGATGACTCCTAAACCTTGTCGGCCACCAAAACGAAGAAGAAGCTGGCTAGCCCTTCTGCTGCCCAACCCAGCTCCAAGAGGGCTGGGAAGAAACACATTCAAGATCCGGGCAAGAAAAGAGCAAGCAAGCCAAGTGCAGCACCGGGGAGTCTAAAGATCAAAGACCCTGCCAATTTAGCCCCCAGGCCACCAAGCCTGAGACCATCTTCTCCAAGTCCGAAGCTAGCAACATCGAGCCCAAGGCCAGCACTGCTGAGATCAGCAACATCGAGTCCAGCAACATCGAGACCAAGGCCGGCGCCGCCGAGTACGAGATCAGCAACATCAAGCCCAAGGGTGGCGTCGCTGAGTACCTCGACGCCCCAGTCGGTTGTGCCAGAAACAGAGCCGACGAGAGGTAAATCACCACCGCCGACTACCACGCCGACTGGCCCGATAGCCAGCAGCTCTCCACCGCCGATATCTTCTGGTGCCCTCTCGTGGAAGTTCAAGACTTCCAAGAGGTAAGCAATCTTCAATCTTCCAAGAATCTTGAATGAAGTGATAGTGCCTTGATTTTTGTCATATTGTGCAGGAAGCGAGTTGACATAGATCCCAAGGGGACTATGCCAGCTGCTCCTGTCACCGAGCCGACCCCAGCCGAGCCAGCACTGACAAGTTCATCTGGTGAGTCAGAGGCTACCCCAGCTGTAGAAGCTAAAGCAGTCCCGACAGCAGGACCATTAGCGCCGACCAACCAAGGGACGAGTGCTGAAGTCGTTGCTCTAGCCCCCCAGCAAACCACCGAAGCCCCTACAGCTGCCGAGTTTGGAGTCGGGACCTCATCTCTAACAATTTCTTCGTCGTCTTCTGATGGAGTGGACCTCCCCAGGCTTGAAGCCCCTTGCACAACTTCCCGAGAACATTTCATTGGGTCACCCCTGAGGGAGTCACAGAGAGCTATGAGCACGACGAACAAGCAGCATTGAGGGAGCACGAAGTCCTTCTACGTGCTGCAATTGCCACGTCCAGGGGAGTTCAGGTATGTAGCAAGTCTTGCCGCGTTGAGTTCTAGACAATTCCCATTTGACCTGGTACTCTGCCTTTTGACGCTGTTTTGCTCTATTTTGCTCTGAGCAGAAGATTGTCGATCGTTCAGAGAAAATGAACAAGGTCCTGACCCAGCTCTCCCCCCATTTCCAACGACTGAGCCAGCTCCAAGTTGCCAAGGACGACTTGGAGCGGACTAGCCAGGAGAAGGAAACATGGCTAAGGGGAGCAGTTGACAAGCTCAGGGATGAAAAGTGGGCTCTAGCCGAAAAGATCAGAAGTAAGTCTTCTGTGTTATCTTCCCGAGTAAATCCCGAGTATATCTCTCCAGCTTTGTTGATTCCCAACTGCCTTGTTGAGTTCTGACTACAATCTCGAGTTCTTGACTGTTCTGATTTGCAGCCCTTAAAGCCGAGTTAAAGGCCCAGGCAGAGGAGAAAAAACAACAAGAGAACAGGCTGAAGGAGATGGAGAAGGCCAAAGCTGAATTGGAGAAGGCCAAAGCCAAGGTGGAGGCTGACTATGCTAGTAAGTCTCCTGCACAATAACCTTAATCTGTTTTCTTGTCGCTCCAACTGCATGTTTTGGCTAACAAGTGTACTTGTTGTTGCATCTGAACAGCTTCAAAAGCCAATGCCCAGATCCAGTTTAACGCCTTTGCAGAGGAGATCAAAGTTATCAAGGAGTCACGGGAAATCCTCGTCGGATCCGTGAAAGGGCTCCTTGGCATTATGGAGCCTCACCATGTTGGAACCAGCTCCAGTACTGTCTCCCAGGTGCAGGCACGCCTAAGTGAAGCCCCGAGCATCTTGAAAAAGTACTCGGATGAGCGTGTCACTGTTAGTGTTGCCCAAACCCTTGCCATGACCAAATCGATCTACCCTAGGGTAGATATCGAAGTCATCGGTGAAGGTTTTGCCGAAGAGACAACTCCCGAAGAAGCACTAGAGTTGATCAGCTAGGTGAGGCCGACTGTGAAGGCCATAGAAAAGGACCTGGGTATGTAAGAACAAACAATTATGCAGTCGGTGTATTTAACTTTTGTAAGGACATTTGTGAATATCTGTATGATGCTGCTGAGTACTTACTTTTTCTCAGTCATCATTAGCTTTACCCGACTACATAGTTTGCGCCGAGTAGATTGATAGGAACTGGAAAAATCGTTCACTTCTGAAAGCTATAATCGGGTAAACGTAGCATAATCATTGTAAAACTTCATAACTCAGCACCATAGACTAGGAAGAAAGGGAATTGCCCTGTTGCCTGACTAACCGTGGTACTCAAAGACCAGAGAACGAATGGGAGTTCTTGTACCCACCGCCCTGCATATGGTTGTAGTCGGTCGAACACCCTAACCTTGATACCTTGTAGGACCATACCATTAGCACGCTCGACCTGCCCAGAGATTGGAAAGAGCCAAGAGATTGGAATTGTTTCAAGTTCTTGAGCTAGAAGATGTGTTGGTCTTGCATAGAATTGGCATCCCTCGTATGTGCAAACTAGATCTTTAGCATCTGTTACTGCAGTCAACCAGAAAAAAACCTGCCTGTAAGCCTTTCCGACTAACGTCATGGATACGGCATGGTTGCCACAGATACCCGAGTGGATTGATTGCAGAATCTACTTGCCCTCCTTGGGTGTGACGCAGCGCATGAGGACCCTGGATGCACTTCTGTGGTATAGGTCTTCTCTGACTACAAGGAAATATTTGCTTCAACGCTTGATCCGTTCGGCTTCACTGTGTTCTTCTAGGAGTTCGTCGTCCAAGAGAAATTTGAGAACTAGAGTCCGTCAATCTTGAGTTATGATTAGTACTTCATTTGTTGCCAGGGTAGGTTCAGCCCCCAGTTGTTCAACACTGATTTCTTCTTGACTGATGGCTCCAGTAGTTGTTCAACAAAAATCTCAGTTGGGACCACTTCTCATTTGGATCCCATGTTGGCCAATTCATCTGCAGCATTGTTGTATTGTCGTAATACATGAGTTATCTCCAGCCCGTCGAACTTATTTTCTAGCTTTCTGACCTCCTGACAATACACCGCCATAGTATCATCGAGACATGTCCAGTCTTTCATGACTTGGCTGACCACGAGTTGAGAATCCCCGCGCACAATCAGTCGATGGATGCCAAGTGATATGGCAATGCAGAGCCGGTGGATGAGTACTTCGTACACGGTGACATTGTAGGAAGCCGGAAAGTGAATCTAGAGGACATACTTGAGTTTTTGCCAGTGGGTGACATCAACACGACGCCCCCCGTGCCGCCAATCCGTAGAGAACCATCAAAGTACATCGTCTAGTACTCTAGCTTGTCCATGTTTGTAGTCGTCTGAACTTCT
The DNA here is from genome assembly GCA_003991445.1 of Oryza meyeriana var. granulata. Taxonomy (NCBI): domain Eukaryota; kingdom Viridiplantae; phylum Streptophyta; class Magnoliopsida; order Poales; family Poaceae; genus Oryza; species Oryza meyeriana. The sequence continues at coordinate 264,652 of RYFJ01000590.1, forward strand.
GTCCACTTGGCCATAAAGTCGGCTAGGGCTTGAGATTTGATTACTGTCCGTGGTTGAAAAATGATGTCAAATGCCATCAATTTAAGCACCCATTTAGCGATTCTGCCAGTAGCCTCGCGATTGTATAGGACATCCCCGAGTGGATACGATGTGACAACAGTGACTTGATGCGACTGAAAATAGTGCACCAACTTCCGGACAGTGATGAGTAGGCCATTTAATAGCTTCTGGACTTGAGGATATCTCATCTTGGAGTCGGCTAGGACCTTGCTAACGAAGTAGACTAGCCTTTGTATTTTCTGTATATGACCCGGTTCTGACGCTCGACTACCAGCACCGTGTTGACTACCTGAGTAGTTGCCGCCAGATATAACATTAGTGGTTCCTGGGGTATAGGTGATGCCAACACTGGTGGTGATATGAGAAATCTTTTGAAGTCTTCAAAGGCTTACTGAGCTTTGGGTGTCCATTGAAAATTGTCCGCTTTCTTCAGTAGTTTGAAAAAGGGCATACCTTGTTCACCAAGTTGGGAGATGAATCGGCTAAGTGCCGCCATGCAGCCTGTCAGCTTCTGGACGTCCTTCTATCTAGTTGGGGGTGCCATGTTCATGATAGCATTGATTTTCTCTAGATTGGTCTTGATGCCTCGATGCGATACGATGAAGCCAAGTAGCTTTCCGGACGGTACACCGAAAGTGCACTTTTTCATATTCAACTTCATCTTGAACCATCGAAGGCTTTGGAAAGTTTCTTCCAAGTCGGCGATAAGGTCTTCTTTGGATTTTGTCTTGATCACCACGTCATCAACATACGCCTCCACGTTGTGTAACATCCCCAATCTAATAGAGGTAATTATTTGAGTTTACTGGAACCATCAACGTCTTTTAATTAAAATGTTGAATCATCTTTTCATGTAACTCAATTTAAATTAAGCCCTAGCTAATCCTTTGATTTGTGCTAGTTTTCACTTCCCAAGTTCTGTATATCTAAAAATCCTAGAAAAATTCCTAACATGTCAGGTGATGTGAGTAAGCCCCTGTAAAAATTTCATAATTTTATCCCTTCTGGAAGCACCTCAATTAAATAGATCAATACCAGTTGGTTCTAGATGAATAGTAAAACCCTAATCGGCAAAACCAAACATCACCAAAAAGTGCAGCAAGTTGAACAGAAACATATGGGGGAAATAATTTATTCAAATACTAGCTTAATTATCATGAATCAATATAATTTTTCCAGAATTTATTTCATTAGTTTAGACCCCTTGAAAATTCAAACAAATTTCAGCCTAAGTCTTTTTCCTCGACCTATGCATTTGTATAGTCTACGGAATTTCTAAAGATGTTTGGTTGCACATAAAATCATGGAAAAATTACTGTAAGTACTATCTCACATAATTAATCCACTGTAAATTTTACATGATTTTATTACTCCAATAACTACTTCAATAAAATCCCTCAAATCAGCAAAGCTAGGAAGCTAGCTGAAATAAATTGGTTTATCTCTAAAATTCACCAAATAAGTATGAAGATTAATTAGGCAGTGCAATTCTACCAACAGGTGTGTCAACAAGAACCCTACCACCAGTAATTTTTTCTCAATTTAATTCCCAAATAAATCACATAAAATAATGAGAGCAAAGCTCTAGGGACATAAATTTTACACTGTAGGAAAACTGGATCATTCCCCCTACTTTGCATTTTCACCAAATAAAAATAATAACTATTCAAGCAGTGCCTTTCAACCAAAATGTGTACCAAGATGTACCTCACAACCAGAAAATTTAGTTTAATTCTCAAAGAAACTACCTAAAATGATAATAAGAACAAGGCACTGGGAAATAAATTAAGCTGCAGAAAAACTATGTTACTGAGGCTATTTCATCTTTTTGCCACTTTAAAAATATGAGGCCTCTAGCTCTGAGACTTGACAGTTTGGTAGAGCATATATTCACCTACACACATATAAATTTTTACAACCTCAGAAACCCTCAGCAGCTCGGTGAAAATATCAGTGCAACACAGCTGCATACACCATCTTCCACACACAGCCTCTAGAGAGCTCCTCTCTCAGTTGTCACTGCCGTGTGGGACCCACTGAACTTCTAGACCCACCAGCCAGCCAGAGACACCGCCTAAGCTCAGCACCGCACCCAGGAACACGCCACGGCAGCCTCCACGCGTCGACACTGCCCAGAGCCACCATGGCCGACCTGCTCCACGTCAAGCTTCACCTTTTGGACTGAAAATCCGCCATGGACATCTCCTCCTCGACCACATCGTGTTCTCCAGAGAAACCCCAGACTTCCACCTCGGAAAAGCCGGCCACAACTTCATCTTCCCCCACGCCGGCAGCCGTTCGATCCAAACCAATTCAACCCCGGTGAGCCTTGCTCGTCCTTGACCACGGAAACGTCATCACTGTCTCCTAATCGTTCCATTTTTCTGCATCTTGCCCTAGAACTCGCCGGCTGGAGTCGCCGCCGTGCACCGTCTCCATCCTACAGAGCGCCGCCGCTCGGCACATTGCCGTTCCGGCGAGCTCCGGTGATCTCAGCCCGAGAACTTGCGCCAACATCGTCGCCCCGCCTCCAGAAGCGCTCTAACAGAAGGAATCGGACTGCGAAGCCCCGAGCAAGGAGATCGGCCTCCATCTTCCCCAAGTCCGGCCACTGCCACCGCCGTCGATTCCTCGCTCTCGGGTGAGTTTCTTTCCGATTCCTCGCTCTCTCGCCACCCCTAGGGGACCTCTAAAACGATGGACATCTTCCCTTAGCAGCTTGTCGAGCGAATCAAGCCACCGCCGTCGCTCAGTGGATTTCCGCCGCCGCCGAGCCTTTCACTCCGTCGCCACCATTGTCCAGCCCTCCTCCGCCTCGAGCCATCGCAGGGTGAGCATCCTTGCACCTCGTAGAAACTCCCGCATGCATGTGCATAGCCAGATCGAGTCCAAAACAGGATACACATCGTCGACCCGAACGCAGCCGCCGCTCGAGCTTGCCGCCGGCGAGCTACGGTCCATCACCGGCGAAGATACGAGCACCTACAGGATCGCAGGGACCTCGGCTACGTTTTCTCTTTTGGCCACACCGGCAACCGAGCCGCCGTTCGCCGCCGGCGCCGACGAACAGAGCCGGCGGCCCAGTCCATCTGCGCCTGCTCTGCTTTGTCTCTATGGGTGCTGGCCCTACCTGTAAGAGAGAGAGAGAGAAAAAGAAAATCCGAGAAAAACAAATATTTAATTTATTTTGTCACTGAAAAATGGGTAAACTTCAAAAATACATAAGAAACCCATCTTAGCGTATTTTTGAGTGAAACAAATTTTGTTAGTTCTGTAAAATTGTGAACTTTAATGCTGTGAAATAAAACAGGACCACTTCTGTACAGAAAGTACCCATAAAATAATATCAAGCTATAATACCTTAATTTGTGCCTAGGAACTTGGAATATTTCTATGAAATCCATTATAACTCCTTTTGAGGTGAACCAAATTTCTATGAATGCATAAAAATGTTCTCTTTAATGTTATAAAATAAAAAGTGAGAACTTATATGTAAGATTTGTCTCTAAAAATGGAAATATCTTTTATATACCCCTTTTATAACCTAGAAGTTTATAAATTTCTAGAAAATTCATCCTAGCTGCTAAAAATATGAAACCAAAATTGTAATATTTACTGTGGACAATTTGTATTTGACAAAATACCTCCCAAAATAGGCCTAAGTATTTTTCTAACCTTTCTTTTTAATAAACTTGTAAAATTCATATCTAAATCATTTTAAATCAAAATCCAGTGAACCTAATTTTGTTGGAACCAGTAAGATATATAATTTCACATAAAAATACTCACCCTTTTAAAATCCTATTTTGGAATGCAAGTTACTTGTGATATCCTAAGGGAGTACAAATTAATTACAGATCTGCCATTTTCAGTGTATATGGCTTATTATTTTTGTATCTCCTAAACTGTAAAAGATTTTGGAATGATTGTTTCACTAAAATTCACTTTAGAATGTGGCCTACCTACTATATTGATTTCATAATTAATTGAGCATTTTGCATAGACATGTTTATTTGATTCTTATTTGCATATTCGCTTTTTATCGGTAGATTCAGACAATTCGGAGTACGTGGAGCAAGAACCAAAAGTTGAGTGTGAATCATCGCAGCAGCAAGGCAAGCATCTAAACAAGCTTCTAAGCAAGCATCTAAGCATATTGAACCTATATTTTCAATAAATTGATTTGTTTGCGAAAGCAATATTTATATGTATGTGATGATCTATTTGAAATGGGAAAACAGATAGAGTCAATATCACCCAATTGTATGCATTTCCATTCCTTGATTGTTGATACCATATTTTCACCTTGTCATCCCTGGTTAAGGACTTTGGGATACTTTTGTTTTACCGAATGCTTAGCTATGCTTAATTCTAGACTTAGCAAAATTCGATAGATGGAGCTATCGGTTCAAAACTAGTTTAATGCGAATGGATGGGTTAAAACTTGAAAAGAATAACTTCTGATTAATAACTGAGAATATGTTTGACTTGGACGGATGATAGGGCGATGACGGGATGGTGTTTCCCCGATGCACGTAGCTCCGACTGGGTCGTTAAGGACCGAACATGTTGACGTCTATTTAAGCACCCTACGTACTTCCACACGCCAGGAATGGGATGGCTCAACTAAGTAGCACGGGAGGCTGTGACCATCTACGTCCGTCCATCAGTCGTGAGGATGGAGAGTCCTTGGAGGGCCTCGTGCGTGCCTGGTTCTGGCCGGAGGTGCCTCCCGCGACGGTGAGCCCGCCTTAGTTACCACGCACGCACATGACTAAGTTGTCGGGGGCCCAGACATGGTTTAGGTGGTTGGGGCTAAGCATGCAAAAAATTTTGTTGTGACCTCTAGTCCGCACTCAATGTGTAGAGTATGGGTACCGACAGGTATGGATCAAACTAGAGTGTAGCCGTTTGGCTTCTATCACATCGTGTAGGTAAAGATGTACACCTCTGATCAGAGTAAGAACTATTCGAATAGCCGTGTCCACGGTTATAGGACGACCACTTGATGTGTTAGTCAGTTTATGTTAGCATCTAACTTGGGATTATTGTGGTGATATCATGACTTAGGATAGTCATGGATGGATGGGTTTATATAAAAGGTTTTGATGTTAAATATGACTTGGTTTAGTCCTGAAAAGTGGTATGCTTGTGTAGCATATATAATTGGGCAATGGTGGCCCATGGATGATGATTAGAGCATGGTTGGTGCTCATTTTTACTTATATTTTAGAACCATAAGCTTGCTGTCCTAAATTTTCAGATTGTGTTATTTCTCAAAATGCTTATAGTTTCAAGTATTACTTGCTCAATAAAATCAGCTTTATACAAAATTAGATCAACATAGCCATACTCCTTGATGTAGAGACTAGCATTACTCTTTTGTTATTAATTATTGTAGTCTAGCTGATACTTGTTGTACTCACGCTGCATATTTTTCGGGTGAGGATATCGACGACACTGATGTGCTCTACGATTATCCCGCCGAGGGTGGCGAAGATAATGCGTAGTTGAAGTTAAGTTCTGCCCCAGTCAGTTGCTTTGTGGGATTGGTAATGGCACCACTGGTCTTATCTTTTATGTTTATATTTTCTGCTGCTATCTTTTGTGTTCTTTGTGATGAATTAGGGTGTGACCCCTTCTATGTATGTATAACCCTGCTGTACTTTTATCCATATTTAGAGTACTTGTGATGTTTATCAATTGCTTGCAATGAAAGTGTGAGGCTAGTCACTTTTCTGGGGACTAGCTGAACATGAGTATGAATTTAGAATGATGAGATGCATGGACATTAGTTCAATCCGTAGACAACATGTCCCCAGAAGTGTGTATCGTGTTTGGTCGCTACCTTCATGTGGTTTAACGGGCACACTTCGCCGTTTGGGACTGGTGAATCAACTCTTCAAATATCTCTTTATTTCTGAATTTGGCGCATTTGGATTTGTATTGTGAGTGGGTAAAGATTATGACAAGGCTGCGATGAGGATGGATGGTTACCGTATTTATTCGGTTTTTATTCGAAATCCCATTCATCTAGATATTTCGTGTTTGTCATAATAATACTCTACATAATCGCACTTCCGGGGTGCCATACGTTGGCCCGAGTTGATGTGTTGTAAACACCGCTGAATTGCTCATTGATACGTTGCTCCAATGTTTTCCAACCCGAACGGCATAGTGATATAGCAATATGCCCCAACAGCGTGATGAAAGAAATCTTCAGGCAGTCTTCCTCCTTGTCACGTCCAGAAATTCACCTGAATTTCTAAAGTAATCTTGGTGCAATAAAATTCTCGTCCAGAAATCAGCGAGGTACACAAATTGACAATTGATAAACATAACCAAAACGAAATAACGAATAATTATACTTACAATCTCGAGGCTATTTAGTCCTCACAGCAGAAGAAAAGAGCAGTGGAACGGCAACTACATAGCTGGTCAACTCCAAGCCACAGGACAGCTGATCAACGGGTATAAGCAAAACACCAACTTCTTCTCCTCGCAAAGCTTCACTCTAAAGATTGCAATTAATGTAGACTGGAGTACCACCCACCGTACTCAACAAGCCACACTAGGAAATGTAATGTAATGCAACAAGATACCAAAGGAAAGGCATAATATGGCTTATTTGAGTAAACAACATTTAAAACATTTGTATTTAAAACCATTAAAACAGTGTAGTTTAATTATTATTAGCATTGACCCAATCTCTGAACAACGCTCCAACGTAGTTCAGGCCCAAACATAACTTTCCAAAAGGAGCCATCAAATTTATCATTATCATCATTATTAAATAGTGTGGGACTAATCACAGAAAACATTGCTAAGCCCGCCCTTAACCATGGGCACGGCTATTCAAACAGTTTTACTCTGGCCAGAGATATACCAATTTACCCACAAGACATAGCTCCACAACACATCATTGTACGCCTTAATACCACCACGGTACCTTGGAAAGGAATTGTGATAGGACCCTCCATGTAATCCACACAACAAGGGAGCCATCCGCTAGACCACCAGTCTCCAGTAGGATTGATCAGATACCTCGGCTGGGAGACGATCCAACGCCCAAGACATGGACTTAGTTGACGCAGCCATGGTGATCTTATTGACACAGCCACAACACACCATGGTAGACCCCGGTTGAACGTACTACACTTTGGTTCCCACAATTACCCATACTAGCTTGTGGTTAGCACGAGTATTGCTTCGCAACGGGTAGTCCGCGAACCGGTCCTTAATTGTCATGAGCACCGCTAGCAACATCACCAACCCTGGTGCTCACAACCCACCATTCAGTCAAATTTTAGTTGGCACATTTAATTAATCAACCACGACTCACGGTCGTGAATATATAACCATTAATCATTAATTAATCAGAATGAATGAATATTTTCCCACATAAATGACACTACAGTTTCTAGCATTGGCTAAGAAATCCTAAATAATCTAGCCAGACCATTAAATAGTCATCTAGCTAGTCAGTATTATTCACCCAAGGTATCAAGATAAAGGTATCGATCACAAAATGGCTATAATCAAGGAATATAGGATAATAAATAAATACCCATAATAATGACATTTAAAAGCGTTGTATGCAATAATGTTAAAACAAAATAGATTTCACAAATGGGATCAATATGCTCAAGGAGATTGTCGTGTGACTTGCCTTGCAACCAAACGTCTTCTACTGATCTTCCAAACTCTTCCGTAGACTCCGCGATCTTCCGAATCGGCGAAATACGAGACTACACGTAAAACAATAATAAATCCTAAGAAACTCTAAATAAACAGTACATAAAAGTCATAAACAAGTAGATTATGATTTTAGATGAATTTAGGAAGAAGAACGGTTGATTCGGACTCCAGACAGAAAAAGAATTTGAATTCAGAAATAATCCGAAAAGAGTTAAAAAGAATATTCTCGAGAATATTCTCTCAGAAATTAATTAATAGAGGAATTATTTTTGGAGGGATAATTGAGTAGGATCCATTGTCATGGACATAAATCCTATGGACTAGGTCCGTGAACCATAGAACAGAGAGGTTGACTAGGATACCATGTGGCAGGAAGGGTGAGGTGTTAACTGATGTGGTTGATGACAGGGCACATAGGGCTGACGTGGCATAGCCGAGAGATTAAAGAGACCCAACGGTTTGGATCCGACCTATGTATTGAACGGCCGAGATTTATTTGGGATCTTTTGCGTAGATTGGATAGCCTGGATCATCTTCATATCATCGAACGGCCAAGGTTCATCGAGATACTGTGTTCCGGGCTCGCTGGCAGTATCGCCAAGAAGAGGAGGCCTGTGGGACCCGCAAGATGGTGACACAGTGAGGAGTGGCCGGCGGAACCTCTGATCAGAGGGTCCTGGCCAGGCAAAGCAGGGGCCTGGCAAGCACGCCGGGCCACGGGCACGGTGCAGCAACACCGAAAGGATGAAGCGGCATCCAGGCATGGGATGCGGATGACGACGACGAAGCCGAGGTGGGTGCGGCAAGATGGCCTTCCGCTGGTGCGGCGAACAACTGGCGGCGCACAGCAAGTAGATGAGGACGTGACGGGCGTCGCTGTAGACGGCGGCGATGATGCCGAGCGGGGAGCAGCTGTATCGGGAGGAACAGGGAGAGAGAGAGGATCCAGAGGTAGGAGAAGATGAAGGTTGTGCTAATGTGCTCACCGGCAACGGCGACGACTGGCACAGCGGCATCCGCGACTGGGGAGCAGAGCAAGCACAGCGGCGCTAGGAGTCGAGCGACGGCGATGCCAACGGTCAGAGGAGGAGGCGGTGGCTTCGGCTCACCGGCTGTGGACGAAGGACGATGACGATGGTGGCGGCGGAGGACGGCTTGATGCAGGGGCGGCGGCAGGCAGTGAAACCAACGAAGAGGGAACGACGACGGCGGCTGGAGGAGGACGGCAGCTCGACGGTGACACTCGACGGAGACGCCAGGGACGACATGACGACGACAGGCGGCTTCCCGATCAGAGGCGTCGAAGGAGGAAAAGAAGATGGGGGCATTGGAGACGATGGGGTGGATGCTCACCGGTGACGGGCGGTAGACGGGGATGACGACGACCACGGCGACCTCTGTCAGCAGCAAGGCAGAGACAGCCGGCAGGGCGGCGGCTGAGGGCAATTGGCGACGGCGGCGACAGCACACGGGATCAGGGGCGGTGGCCTGGGCGGCGGCGCACAGCTGCAGGGCAGCGGCGGCTGAGCGACAGCGGCGCTGGGGCAACAGCAGGAGCGACGGTGGCGCCGGGAAGCGAGGCAACGGCGCGGCACAAAGAACGGCGACGGCGCACGGGCGACGGCGCTAGGAGCAGAAGAGGCAGCGGCGGCTGCGGAAGCAGAGCAGGGTAGCGGCTAGGGCACCGAGGAAGCGGCGGCTGGCTTTATAGGGGAGAGGTTTCCGGGGCAGCACGGGCGACGGCGCTCGCGGATTCGGCGGCGGCGGGTGTGGGGAGGAGGCGCAGGGGGCGGCGCTGGGCCGAGATTGGGCGCAGGCCGGCGCGGTGGAGCAGCGGGCCAGGCCGGGGTGGAGCGCGGTGGTGACGACGGGCCGAGCCCGAGGTGGACCGGCACGGCGCATGGGCGCAGGCCGGCCGGGCTGAGTGGCAGCAGGGGCGTGGTGCCTGGGCAGACTAGAGGGAGGGAGAGACCGGGGAGAAGAACAGTGCCGAAGGAGAGAAAATAAAAGAAGGGAGCAAAAGAAAAAGAAGGGAAAAAAAGAAATAAAAGGGTAAAATTGGAAATGAAAATAGGAGTCTTTTCTGGAAAATTCTAATTTCGCAAAAATTGGAATTTGGGGATATTTGTGGAATCTGAGTCGTGTTCTAGAATTTAGAAATTTCGGAAATATTCGGGACATTGGAATTATCTGGGTATGAGGATATATATATATATATATATATATATATATATATATATATATATATATATATATATATTATATATATTAAAATATATATATATATATATATTGGGGATTGAAGGGTATTTGGATGAATTAGAAAACAGAATATATGTAGTGGGCTCTGGGAGGCAGAATATTTTGTGGGATTCAGAGAATGAAGAATATTTTCTTGAGGAATATTTGGGGAGTAGGATATCGGATTATTCTTCGGGTTGGGAACTGGATGAGATTTTTCGGGAACTGGGAAATGGAACATTCCGAATAAAATATTTCGGGATTAGGGAATTGACGAGGGTGTTTTATTGGAACCGGAATTTGGAGAAATCTCAGATGATTGGAGATTTGGATTTATTTTGACAGAAAAGGGGTTTAAGGGAATATCTGGGATTTATCTCAAAGGGAAATATAGATATTTCAAATACAACGGATCTTGAATTGGAATCCAAAAGGGTTCTAGGGTTTCAAAAATACATAAATCCGGTAACTCTGGATTTAGGTTTTCGATGTGACTTTAGGGTTCTGGGAACGACACAAAACCCTAGAAGAAAAAGGAAGTCAGAGTTCACGATGAACAGGGAGACTTCAAAGGACTGAATCAGGAACGACCCAAACAGGGGAAAAGAAAGGAATTTATTTACATTTATTTAATGACTTTAGTGATCTTTATAGCATTAAAATTAATTCTGTAGCTTCGAAAAATTCGAGAAAATTTCAGAGAGTTTATTAAATCATGAGGAATTTACCAAAAGTAAATGCCACCATGAAACACGAAGAATTTATAATTATAAATACTCAAATGCTTAAAATACTCCGATAAAACCCCTGGAATATAAAAGCATCCAAGTATTTATTTTAAAATTTAACCTTGGGATTTTTAATATTGGAAATTTTAAAATTTTATTCAAACTCTTTTCTCAAACAAATTTCCCAGTGTATTCTTGTATTTCCATTTACCCACGATAATTTTCAATTAAGACGATTTTCAGGGCGTTACACTCCTTCAAGTTGATTTGGTGATATCCGAGTAACAGTCGAGAAAGCTGAGAAGTTCGCACCCCGCAGTTGAATCCACCACCTGATCTACTCTAGGTAGACCAAATGAATCTTTGGGGCACGCCTTATTTAAGTCAGTGTAGTCAACACACATGTGCTATTTACCGTTCTTCTTCCAGACCAAGACTGGGTTTGCCAGGCAATCCAAGTGGTAGACCTCTTTGATGAACCCGGCTGCAAGAAGCTTGGTTATCTCCTCCCAAATAGCATCTTTGCGGTCTTATGCGAAGCACCATAGCCGTTGTTTGACTGGCTTGGCGTCCGGCTTGACGTTGAGGGAATGCTCGATCATCTCCCTTGGTACACCAGGCATGTCGGAAGGTTTCCATGCAAATATGTCCCTATTCTCCTGGAGGAAGGTGACGAGCACGTCTTCTCTATATCTTCTTGGTTTTAGAGTCGCCGAAATTCCCAGACTTGGCTGCTGTTTGGCCAAATAAACAAAATATAAGAAACCTGATCGTCCTTGCATGCAGTTGTAGCGGCTAGCCGAATGCTGTTGCTTCCGACTATCGCTTCTTGAGATTGAGCCAGCTGACAGCTCTCCTTGTCATAGGTGAAGGCCTGCTTCACATCGCTGTGAAGAGAAAGAACTTCGGCTAGTCCTAGCATCTTGAGCATCATGTTGGTATAATGTGGCACTGCTATGAACTTGGCTAGCGCCGGCAACCTCGAAACAGATATTCTCGGTGCGGAAATTATCCCGCGTCGCCAAAAGTGACTAGCAGAGTTATCTGTCCGAGTGGAGTAAAAGATAGGCCGGGAATTACCTAGTGGAAGGGCGCTGTTGCTCCGGCCGTAACTCAAAAACGAGGAATCTTCATCTCGTTCCAGCGTCTTGGCGAATAAAATATTGAGAGCGCTTCCTCCATCGATGAGAACCTTCTTCAATTTGATGCTCCTGTTGACCGGGTCTAGGACGAGTGGATAGCGTCCTGGGTGGGTAACCCGATCGGGGTGATCTACGCGGTCAAATATGATTGGTGTTTCTAATCAGCGCAAGTACTGGGGAGGCGTCTGCAGAGACCGAGTTGACTTCGCGTGCTGTAAGCTTCTGCTTCCTCTTGGACTCATATGCAATTGGCCCTTCAAAGATGTGGTTGAGCTCAGCCTGGGGATCTTGGTAATCGCCGACTGTGCCCAAATCTGGCTGTCCTTGTCTTTATCGCGCCAAATGTTGAAGCCTCTCGGAAGCAAACTTCTTGAGCATGAAGCAGTCCTTGGCCACGTGCTTTCCCTTCGGATGAAAAGGGCATGGCCCGTTCATCACTTTTTGGTACTCATTTGTTCTCGGGGGTCGCGGCCGAGTATGCTCCACGTTAGCCACCACGTTGTTCGACTTCCGCTTGCGGTTGCCGAACTTGTTCTGTGCTGGCTCGTTCGCTGTCTTTCTTGTCCTTCTGCGGGGCTCTTTTTTATCATCGAGGGCCTGAGCACCACATTCAGCAGAGTCGACGTACTTGTTTGCCATATCAAAAGAGCCTTGACGAAGCAGAGGTTTCCGAATGAACTTGGCAATGAACGGGCATCTTTGACTCCCTTCGGAAGGCGCGATGACGACCTCATCCTTGATCATTGGGATGCGAATTTTCACTATCAGAAAACCTCTTGATGAACTCTCAAAGAGACTTGTTCTTCCTTTGGTGCAACTAATAGAGATCGTGCTCAGAAGATGGCCTCTCATAAATTCCCTGGAAGTTGCGATACAAGCGTTCCGGAGTTCTCCCCAGGAGCCGATTGACCTCTTGGGGGGCCTATTAGCCATGTCTCGCCGAGTCGGGTAGAGCGACTGGGAGGTAGTTAGCTATGGCCTTGTGATCTCCTCCAGCTGCTCAGATCGCCAGAGTGTAGACCGTGGGCCAAGACTCGGGATTGGTCTTCCCGGCGTACTTCTCGATGCCAGTTGGCTTAAAACCCGACGGCTAGTCGACCTGTTGCAGCTCTTGGGTGAAGGCTGGTACTCCTTCATCTGCATGAGGACTCCCACTCCGACTACAGTGGTGAAACCACTCGTGGTGGAGGCCGAAGCGCTCATTCTCGTCTTCCAGTTGGCGTTGCTCATCTTCCTCGCGTTTACGGCGCCGTGCATTGATGTCTTGCCGGAGATCACGTCGTTGTCGGCCTCGGAGATCCTAGTTGTCCCAACGGTTGTTTTGATGTCGACGCCACCAGTCGTTGTTGGGGTTGCCGAGTGAACGTCTGGCCGTGACTCCGTGTGCGGCTGACAGGAGTCGCACCACTTAGCGTCGGTCGAGGCAAACGAGACCGGTTGGAGAAGCCGACCAGTTGTCGGTATGAGGGGTATCACCAACTGTTGGTGTTGCTGGACATGCAGCAGCGGTGATCATGTTTTTATCCCTTGCTATAGTCGGGGTGGCCTGGTGATCAGGCCTAAATTGGAGCGTGTCCAGTAGAGTTGCAACGGCCACGATGTTTTGCTGAGGCGTTACGAAGACGTGTGGTTTGTCGACTCGGTTTTGGAGGATTTGTTGTTGAGCAGTCCGCCAGCCCTACGCAGATACGTCATTGCGGGCGTCGCGCTCGGCATGCAGGCGTCTTATTTCTTCCTCCTGTTGTTCTCACAGTCGGCAAGCCTCCTCCTCTTGCTGCTCGCGTAGTCAGCATGCCTCCTGAGTAGGAGTAGAGCCTTTGGACGCCATGAATACTTCGCGGGGCAAGGAGAAGCTTGCCGAGCTGCTGTCCGAACTGTTGTCCGACTTGGAGTCAGAATCATTGTAGTTGATGGGGGTAATTACGACTCCGACCTCCCTAGATCCAATCTCGAGTGGCTCTGGTCCGTATCCGAGTTGAACTCCAGGGGATCGGGTCAACCACATTGGATGTTGATTGAAGTTATCTGCAGCGTTGCCAAGTCTGAACAGGAGATTGATGATCTCTTCCTTTCTTTGCCCAATCTTGGCTGGCTCGAGGCCGAGTCCTAGTCAAACACCGAAAGAAAGAGTTGTCCCGCGAGCACCGAGCATGTTGAAGATTGCCGCAACATGTCGTTGAGGATTGCTGCAGCATTGCGTGGGCCGACCAGCGCAGAGTCGGCTTGGTTCCTGGCCGATTAGATAGATCCGAATCAGAATGGGTGAGGTTGCCGAACTTGTCGGCGATGAAGTCGAGGCTCCCGAAGGTGATTGTTTCCGCGAGGAAAAAGTTGATGCCGTCGACTCCGGTGGTTGAATCCATCAGGCTAGTTGAAGATGATCTCACCGATGCCCCTACTTGGTACCCTAACTGTCGATGTTTTATATCGGCAATAATAATATGGGGCTATCGTGAGATCTAAACTTGATGGACTTCAAAGGAACACGAACAATTTATACAGGTTCAAGCCCTCGAGATGAGGTAATAACCTACGTCTAGTTGTGGTGTATTACTTTTGAGGTTTCTCTTGTGAGATTGTGATATGCCCTCAGGGGGTTTGCCCTGCCTCCCCTTATATACCAAGGGACAGGTTTACAGAATAGGAATCCCAGTCGGACTCTGTGGAGGCCATCGGCCCCGGGTACCTCACCACCAGCATATAGGCCACTCAGATAGAGGATGGGCCGAATATGTAGTTGAGATAAGATAGCACTAGCAGACTTTACCTTGTATGATAAGGAAAACATAAAGTCTTAGTCGGATAAGTTTATATCTCTAAGAAGGAAATCTCTTGACCGTATCCGGTTGGGATCCTTATCCTGTACCCCTGCTCCCCGGTATATAAGGGAAGGCAGGGTGCCCCCTGAGGGCAGAAGATCATTGATCGACAAACACCTCAAAGGAATACCACCACAACTGGACGTAGGGTATTACCTCACATCGAGGGCCTGAACCAGTATAAAACTCTCCTGTGTTCCTTTACAGTCCATCGGATTTCCCATCGCCAAGTAGCCCCGTGTTATTATTGCCGATGTAAAACATCGACAGTTGGCGCGCCAGGTAGGGTATCTCGGCGCAATCTACATCCAAGATCTCGATGATCCACAAAGGAGTGACGGCGACAAATTCTCTCCCGAAGACACAATCTCCTTCGGAAGCCTCGACTTCATCGCCGACCAAATCGGCAACCTGACCTTGGCCGAAACAGATTCAATCCAACCGGCAAGGAACACAGCTGATCCACGCCAGTCAGCCCACCAAATGCGGCGGCGATCATCATCAAGCCGCAGCACCAACTTTCTACTTCACCGAGCCACGGGACAACTCTCTCCGCCGGTGTTCGGCCCGAGCTAGGCTAGAGTCACTCGGGTCGGGCAAAGGAAGAAGGGAGATCCTCAATTTCCCACTTGGATTCGGCGACGCCACATGTCTACACCCCGTGTGGCACGCTCGATCCCCTGCCCTTCAGTTTGGACATGGCCCTGAGCCGTTTCAGATTGGATCCAGGGTGATCGGGGCAATTCTCACTCCGCTCAACTACGCGGACTCCGACTCCTAGTCGGACAACGGTTTGAACTCCAGTTTGGACACCAGCTTAGCGGGTCTCCTCATCCCCCGCGAAATCTTCATGGCATCAACACCCGCACAAGAGGTTCGCCGAGCACAAGAGGAACAACAAGAGGAGGCCTGCCGACTACGACAACAGGAGGAGGCCAACCGCAAGGCTCGCAATGACGGGCTGCACTAGGCTGGGCGAGTCGCCCAGCAGCAGATCCTCCAAACCAAAGTCGGCGACCACGACATCTTCGTCATGCCACAACAGAACGTCGTGGCCGCCGCAACCCTGCTGGACACGCTCCAGCTCGGGCCTGATCACCAGGCCACCCCGACTATCGCCAAGATTAAGGCGATGATCACAGCTGCCGCCTGTCAGCAGCAACAGCAGTCGGGTGACACAGTTATACCGGCCAATCGGTCGGGTTCTCCGGCGGCAGGATCATCTATGTCAACACGACGCCGGGCGGCCGGATCTAGTCGGCCACGCGAGGAGTCCTGACAAATCTCTCTCGGCGGCACCAACAACAACAACCGGTGGCGACACTAGTACGACCGCCAACCCAATCAGGACCTCCGAGTTCAACTACAACGCGACCTTCGCCACACCATAAACGCTCGGGACGAAGAATGCGAAGAAGATGAGCGCCGCCAACTGGAGGACGAAAACGACCGCTTCGGCTTCCATCATGAGCGGTTACGCCGCCAAAATCGAAGCCTGAGCCCACATGAAGATGAGGGCATTCCCGCCTTCACCCACGATCTCCAGGACGTCGACTGGCCATCAGGCTTCAAGCCTACTGGTATCGAGAAATACGACGGCAAAACCAACCCCGAGTCCTGGCTCACCGTATACACCCTGGCAATTCGAGCTGCCAGGGGCGACAGCAAAGCCATGGCTAACTACCTCCCAATCGCTCTAGCCGACTCAGCGAGGACATGGCTATCAGGTCTCCCAAGGTGGTCGATCGGTTCCTGGGGACAACTCAGGGAGCGGTTCATCGCCAATTTCCAAGGAACCTACGAGAGGCCGTCTTCAGATCACGATCTTTATCAGCTGCACCAGAAGAAGAACGAGTCTCTGCGCGAATTTATCAAGAGGTTTTCCAAGAAGCGCAACCAAATTCCAACCATCAAAGACGAGGCTGTCATCGCCACCTTCCGCAAGGGAGTAAGGGACGCCCCGTTCATCGCAAAATTTACTCGGCAGCCACCATCCTCCATCCGGGCTCTTTTCGACATGGCCAACAAATACGCCGACTCGGCTGAAGCAATCGCTGAAGCCTTCGATGAGAAGAAGGAGTCCCGATAGAAGGAGCAGAAGGCGAAAGCCGACAACGAGCCGTCTCAAAACAAATCCGGCAGCCGCAAGCGGAAGTTGGACAACGAGGTGGCCAACATAGAGCGTGCTAGGTCGCGGCCCCAGCGGAACAACGACTACCAAAAAGTCATGAGCGGGCCATGCCCCTTCCACCCCATGAGCGGAACGACTACCAAAGACTGCTACATGCTCAAGAAGTTTGCCTCCAAGCAGGCCTCATCGTCTGGCACCGACAAGGACAAGGATAATCCAGACTCAGGCCCGGCTGACAATTTTCAAGATCCTCAGGCCGAGCTTAATCACATCTTCGGGGGGCCGCTCGCGTATGAGTCCAAGAGAAAACAGAAGCTATCAGCGCGCGACATCAACACGGTCTCTACGACGGACACCCCCCAGTACCTGCGCTGGTCAGAGATGGCCATTACCTTCAACCGCGCAGATCACCCAGATTGGGTTTCACACCCAGGATGCTATCCACTCGTCCTGGACCCGGTCATTAGAAATGTCAGGCTGAAGAAAACCCTCAATGACGGAGGCAGTGCGCTCAACATCTTATTCGCCAAGACTTTGGACGAGATGAAAATTCCTCGTTCAGAACTACGGCCGAGTACTGCGCCCTTCCACGGGATAATTCCTGGCCTGTCTTCAACACCACTCGGGCAGATCACCTTGCCGGTAACCTTCGGCACGCGGGATAACTTCCGCACGAAAAACGTCTGCTTCGAGGTCGCCGACTTCGAGACCGCGTACCACGCGATACTCGGACGACCGGCACTCGCCAAATTTATGGCGATACCGCACTATACATATATGGTGCTCAAAATCCCTGGGCCAGCAAGAGTCCTCTCCCTCTGCAGCGATGTCAAGCAAGCTTTCACCTGCGACAAGGAGAGTTGCGAACTGGCTCAATCACAAGAGGCGGCAGTCGGGCGCAACAGCATCCGGCAAGCCGCGACAACCGAAGTCGAGCAAGATCAAGTTCCGGCAAAAAAAGCGGCGAAGTCGGGAATTTCAGCGGACTCTGATACGAAGAAGATCCCCTGGACCCTTCCGACCCCTCCAAGACTGCTCTAGTCGGGACCGGACTCGACCTCAAATAGGAAGACGCGCTCGTCACCTTCCTACAAGCCAATAAGGATATCTTTGCATGGAAACCGTCCGACATGCCGGGCGTACCAAGGGAGGTGATCGAGCATGCCCTAAACGTGAAGACAGACGCTAAGCCAGTCAAGCAACGGCTGCGGCGCTTCACTCAGGACCGCAAGGATGCTATTCAGGAGGAGATTACCAAGCTCCTCGCAGCCGGGTTCATCAAGGAGGTCTATCACCCGGATTGGCTGGCCAACCCAGTTCTGGTCCGGAAGAAAAACGGTAAATGGCGCATCTACGTCGACTACACTGATCTCAACAAGGCGTGCCCCAATGACCCATTTGGTCTTCCCAGGATAGATCAGGTGGTAGATTCATCCACAGGGTGCGAACTTCTCAGCTTTCTCGACTGCTACTCGGGATACCATCAAATCAGCCTGAAGGAGGAGGACTGCCTAAAGACATCTTTCATCACGCCGTTTGGAGCTTACTGCTACATCACAATGCCGTTCGGTTTAAAAAATGCTGGAGCAACCTATCAACGGGCAATTCAGCGGTGTCTGCACACTCAGATCGGGCGCAACGTGGAAGCCTACGTCGACGACGTGGTGAACAAGACCAAGTCCAAAGAAGACCTCATCGCTGACCTGGAAGAAACCTTCCAAAATCTTCGAAGATTCCAGATGAAGTTGAACCCAGAAAAATGCACCTTCAGAGTGCCATCCGGCAAGTTACTCGGCTTCATCGTCTCGCACCATGGCATCGAAGCCAATCTGGAGAAAGTCAACGCAATTACAAACATGGCACCCCCGACTAACCAGAAGGACGTCCAGAAAGTGACAGGCTGCATGGCGGCACTTAGCAGGTTTATTTCCCAACTGGACGAATGGGGTATGCCCTTTTTCAAGCTACTCAAGAAGGCGGACAATTTCCAATGGATTCCGGAAGCCCAGCGAACCTTCGAAGACTTCAAGGAATTTCTCACATCACCCCCCGTGTTGGCGTCACCAATGCCCCAAAAACCGCTAATGCTATATCTAGCGGCAACTACTCAGGTAGTCAGCACGGTGCTGGTGGTGGAGCGATCCGAACAGGGTCACATTCAAAAAATTCAATGGCCAGTCTACATTGTCGACGAGGTCCTTGCCGACTCAAAGATGAGATATCCGCACGTCCAGAAGCTGCTTTATGGCCTACTCATCACTGTCCAGAAGCTGGTGCATTATTTTCAAGCACATCAAGTCACGGTGGTCACATCGTTTCCACTCGGGGACGTCCTACATAATCGTGAGGCCACCGGCCGAATCACTAAATGGGCGCTCGAGTTGATGGCGTTCGACATCGCCTTTCAGCCAAGGACAGCTATCAAATCACAAGCTCTAGCAGACTTCGTGGCTGAGTGGACGGAGGTCCAAATGCCTACATCAACAGCAAAGCTAGAGTACTGGACAATGTACTTCGACGGTTCTCTACGGATCGGCGGCGTTGGGGCTGGCATTTTACTGACGTCCCCTACCGGCAAAAAACTCAAGTACGTTCTACAAATCCACTTCCCGGCTTCCCACAACGTCGCCGAGTACGACGCACTCATCCACGGGCTTCGCATCGCTATATCACTCGGCATCCGTCGACTGGTTGTGCGCGGAGACTCCCAACTCGTGGTAAACCAAGTCATGAAGGACTGGATATGTCTCGATGACACCATGGCGGCATACTGTCAGGAGGTCCGCAAGCTGGAGAACAAGTTCGACGGGCTGGAAATAACGCATGTCCTACGACAATACAACGACGTGGCAGATGAATTGGCAAATATGGGATCCAAGCGAGAAGCGGTCCTGTCAGGGATCTTTGTCGAGCAACTCATGGAGCCATCAGTCCAGAAGAAACCGGCACCGACGCAGTCGGGAAGCGAACTTACCCCGGCAACAGGCGAGGTACTGCACACATGTTAAGACTGGCAGACTCCTGTTATCAAATTTCTCCTGGACGACGAACTCCCAAAAGATCGCAGTCAAGCCGAGCAGGTCAAGCGTCGAAGCAAAAGCTTTCTACTAGTCAGAGAAGACCTGTACCGAAGGAGCGCATCCGGTGTTCTTATGCGTTGCGTCACCACCGAGGAGGGCAAGCAGATCCTGCAGTCGATCCACTCGAGCATATGTGGCAACCATGCCGCATCTAGGACGTTAGTCGAAAAGGCTTACCGGCAGGGATTTTTCTTGCCCACAGCAGTAACAGACGCAAAAGAAATTGTTCGCAAATGCGAGGGTTGCCAATTCTACGCAAGACAAACCAATCTCCCAGCCCAAGAACTCCAAACAATCCCCATTTCCTAGCCATTTGCAGTATGGGGGCTCGACATGGTCGGGCCTTTCAAGAAAGCACCAGGAGGGTTCACACATCTATTCGTCGCAGTGAATAAATTCCCCAAGTGGATTGAGGCAAAACCCGTTGCAACTATAACAGCGGCACGAGCAAAGGACTTCATCATGAGTATACTATACCGATTCGGGGTCCCTAACCGCATCATCACCGACAACGGTACTCAGTTCACGGGCGGCGTATTCCAAGACTTCTGCAAAGATTTCGGCATCAAGATCTGCTACGCATCTGTGGCACACCTGCGGAGCAATGGGCAGGTCAAACGAGCCAATGGTATGGTCTTACAAGGCATCAAGGCCAGGATATTTGATCAACTACAACCATACGCGGGCCGGTGGGTACAAGAACTCCCATCTGTTCTCTGGTCTCTCAGAACCACGGTTAGTCGAGCAACAGGGCAATCCCCTTTCTTTCTGGTCTACAGTGCTGAGGCTATGCTACCGACAGAGTTATAGTTCGGCTCTCCGCGAGTCTGGGCTTACTCAGAAGACGTCTCAAACAATACCCGACTGGTCAAGCTAGATCAGTTGGAAGAAGCAAGGGACATCGCAACAATCCAGTCGGTAAGGTATCTTCAAGGCCTGTGTCACTACCACAACCGCAATGTCCGTGGCCGTGCCTTTTTGGTCGAGGATCTCTTCTTGAGAAAAATACAAACCACCAAAGACAGGCACAAATTATCCCCACTTTGGGAAGGGCCGTTCATTATAGCCGAGGTTACGTGGCCAGGCGCCTACCGACTGAAGACCGAAGATAGTGTCCTCATCAGCAATTCATGGAATATAGAACAGCTACGTCCTTTGTATACCTAAGATTTGTACTTTCCCATGTGTACAGTTTCTCTGACTCACTACACCGCTTGCATCAACCGAGTAGTGAGTCGGGGGCTACATGTATCATATGTGTATTGTCAATAATATACGAGCCTGTCTTACTTCAGCTATGTCGGAGGAGGGAACTCCAACCGCGGGGAGTCTGCGGACCCCCCTTTGAGGTTCGGCCAGGGGAGTTGTTCACAGGACGGCAGCGGCGTCTGGGAGATGATCATATGCTCGGGTGCTGGGGGCCTAGGTTGAGATGGCACACAAGGAAGGCAGGAGAAGTATACAGGTTCGGGCCGCGCGGAGGCATAATACCCTACTCCTGTGTTTGTTTGCTATGCGGGAGATGAATGTGGTTTTCCATTACAAGATGAACTCAGGGTGCTCAGGAGCTCGCCCCCCGCTTGGGGACGAAGCTAGAGTGTTTCTCTAGAGGCTCAACCCCTCCGGAAGCCCCTGCTCAGAAGGCCCCGGGAAAAGAGAGACCGAGCGAGAGAGAACGAGCCAGCCCGACCCCCTTCACTTGCAGGCATGGATCCTCCTTTCATAACTCAAGGGGAGTCAACAGTGCCGAGTGCACGGAGAAGATTTTAGGTATGATATGTCTTGTCGTACACACCCGCGCCCGCCTGCTGAGCCACGCCGGAGTTGGTTCGGGATGTCTTGTCGTCACGTCGCTCGGCTGCTGTGGGCGGGAAGGTCGTGAGGATGTGACGGCGCACGCCGTCGCGGCCGGAGCGTGGAGAACCGAAGCCCTCTCAAGTCAAAAGCTCTTTGACTGCACAGGGAGTAGGCCCACGCGTGGCAGAGCGGGCGACAGGGGCGACGCGTCCCGTCGCCTCGCCATTAATGCGGGTAGTTGGAGAGTTGACCCGCTCGAGTCGGGCTCGTGCCCGGGGCGGACAGCTCATCGAGCCCTCCACGCGCACGAGGCGCCGAGCTCCTTGGGGACAGAAGCTGAGTCCCGGGACCGGGGGGCGAGGCCCGGGTCCGGGAAGTCCCAGTAATGCACCCCGGGGACATGACCCGGGGCTGAAGCTGTGGCTCCCGGGACCGGGGAGGTCCCTGGGATGCGGGGAGGTCGCTCCCGGGTCCGGGGGAGAGGCCCGAGCACGGGAAGGTCCCCGGGACGCGGGGCCCGAGGAGGTGGCTCTTGGGACCGGGGGGCGAGGCCCGGGCACGGGAAGGTCCCCGGGATGCGGGGCCCGAGGAGGGGCTCCCGAGACCGGGGAGCGAGGCCTAGGCACGAGAAGGTCCCCGGGACGCGGGGCCCGAGGATGTGGCTACGAGCCGTCGTTGCGACTCGCCCGGGGAGTGCGCACCCGGGCCCTAGGCAGTGCTCGTGCCCAGGTACTTAGTGGGAAAACGGTCGTAGCCGGCTGCCACTTGTGCTGAATGTGGCCCCCGGAGGGGCTGACGTGGCCGAAAATCCACGCGTCCCCGGGGTATATGGGGCCCCTAGTCCCGTTTCGCCGACAGTGTGGCCCCTAGCCTTGTTGCTCAGCCAGGACCCACTCTGGGCAGGAATAGGGCCACGTCTTTGAGAAACAAGGGGACGCGGGGCCCACCTGGTTTGACAAACGACGAGATGAGATTGCCCGTCGCGGAACCAACCGACATCCCTACCGCTAGAGAAGAGGGGGATGCCAGGGCCCAGCCGCCTCCCAAAGGGGGAGAGCGGGCCCTGGTACTTTTTTGCTGCCCGGCGAGGACGAGCGGCGTGCGGACACGTGACGCTATACTCCGCGCTGGGGCAAATGGCGATCGCCGCCGGCCAAGTGCAGGCGGCAGCCCGGCGGGAGCGACGGGAGTCCACCTGGGTCCAGGCGGATCTCGAGAGCTGGCAGGCAGCGATCGCAATGGCGATGCAGCAGCTCACCGCCCGTACAGTCGCCACCGAGATCTTCGCGGCGACCCACCGGCTGGAGATCGAGGCGGCGGAGAGGCGCGTCATCCGATTGGAGGCCGCCGCCAATTTTGCCACCGACGAGGCCTTCCGCGCCGGTCGAGGTGGAGGCGCGGGAGAAGGAAATATTCTCCCGGGAGGAAAGCGTCCAGGCCCAAGAGGCCGGGCTCGCGTCCCGGGAGCGCGAGATCACCGCACGCGAGGAAGCCGCGGTGGTTCGCGAGGAGGCCACCAGCCTTTCCACAGGCGCGAGGTGGAGCAGATGAAGCTGCCGGCCGCCGACATTGACGCCAAGGCCGAGGCCCTCGCAACGCGAGAGGCGGTCGTGGAGGACAAAGAGAACTCCCTCGCCCCGCGCGAGGCGGCGGTGAAGGCCGCCGAGTCCCAGTTGGCGGAGATGGAGCGGGAGGCCGTGGCGCGCGGGGCCGCGACGCGGGCTGCGTCAAGCGGCTCCCCGACACCAGCGAGTGTCTGGTGAGATTGTTTTTGTTTTTGTTTGTTTGTTTGTTTTTTTTTTATTTCCCGGGCCCGGGAACACCGAGCGCCAGGCGCCATCCGACTCCGAGCGCCAGCAACCGTGAACGGCCGTAGCACCTAAGTCCCCTTTCCAGGGCCTGGGGTAGATGCCTGCCCCGGGAACCCGGTCCCCAAGGGCAGCGAGCGATGACCGCGAGCAACTGAGCGTGAGTCTTCCGGGCTCGGGGGCCCTCCTTCTAGCGCCAGTGGCCCCTGAGCGCTACTGGCCCCGGGAGCGCAGCGAGGCCACGGGAAAAGACTACTAGAGAGAGAAAATACGAAAAGATGCCCCGCGTGTGTTAGGTATGGCCGAAGTGCTGAGCTCGTACCTTTTGGCTCGTTGGGAGCCCCTCGGGAACCGACCTTGACCGTGCGCGGGGGTCGCCAGACAGCGAAGCACCCGACGCTTCGGCGGTGGTCGAGGAGGAGCTGGCCAGGCCGAGCACCGTTGCCCGCCCCGGGAATCTAGGCTGGCCCGATAGGGGGTTCTGCCCGAGACCCCGGGGCATCGACAGCTCCCGGGGCGCGGTCCACGACACGACCATCAGGCCTCAGCAACCAGGGCAGCGCTAACCCGGCGATCCTCGCGCCCGGCTCCAGTAAATTCCGCTTTGCCCCCGCGGCCGAGGAGAACAAAACACATGGCCATACAAACGAGGATAGAAAAGAAATTTGAGCAATGCTTAAAGTCAGATAAGATTACGTATCTGGATGTTGAAAAGGGTAATGTGGCTCCGCGAGCACAATCCCAGGGCCCGGAGCGCTGCAAGCCCCCGGCCAGGGATTTGCGTTGGACATAAGTCTGAGATGGAGCCCCCGGCCAACGTCGAGGTTTGAAAAACCTGCTTAAACTTGCCGAGGATGGGTTTTATCTGCACACGATGAACTGTGAGAGTATTTGGTTCGTTCCCTTGTCCATTCCATGCTACGAACCGTGACGTGTACCACCTCCCAAGGGCCTCTTCGCGGTCGCGACCGTGCGGAGGAAGAGATTACGCATAAGCATTTCGCCCCCTACCTCCGGAAAAAACCGAGCCCGAAGCTAGCCAGACGGGGCACCAGAGGCACCGGGGCCTAGGGCGCCGCGCAGAGGGGCGCCACCACGGCCCCAGGGGCTCGACAACGCCTGGGCTTAGCACGTGGGGATACGGTAGCTCGTCGGTAGGGAACTGATGATTATGCGCAAAACCCAACCGCCATGCGGGCGCGGCCCGATGATGCCCCCAGGGGGAGACTGCCACAAACGCAACACATACAAAAAGGGCGAAGGGCACGAGACCGGAAATGATATTGAAAATGCTGCTTAGTAAAGCGAATGGAAATGGGGCCCCGGCCAGCGCTGAGATTTGGAGAAATCCGGCGTTGGCCCGGGCACCCCGCAACTTATAGAATGTATTCATGGATAGAATTTGCAAAGATGCTCCTAGGCTTACCGAGCCCGGTCGCGAGACACCGATCACTAGGAAGGGGCCTTCCCACATGGGGGAAAGATTTTTCTTTTCGGCACGTGTGAGGACACGGCGGAGAACTAGGTCCCCGACCTAGAGTGATCGGGCCCGAACCTTACGCTGATGATAGCACTTTAGGCTCTGCTGGTAACGAGCGACACGGAGTACCTCGCTGACGAAGTACACCGGCTTCTGTTGTGTACGCCCCTAACCCGGCCTGACGGGGGCCGAGAGCACGGGCTCAGCTCCCTCGGGAGGGAGCAAGCTCTCATGGCCGGGGACAGATATGGGCATAGGACCGGGGGCCCCGACTGAGATGTGGAATGAGTCAGGACGACCTCCCCGGACCCGCTATCGCCAGGGCGATGCTGTCCGGGTATTCGCGCCCTGTTGGAGTTGTTCCGGGTGCCGCGTCCCCATACACGCACTCGCCTTGGCGAGGCTGTCCGGGTTCGGGCTTCTTGGTGTCTGGCGCGGGGCGCGGATGCCGGGACATGGACCCAGGACCCCGGGGCCCCGGCTCGAATGTGGTAAATATGTGCCCGGGACCCAGGGGCCCTGGCTGAGATGTGGAATGTATCGGGACGACTTCCCCGGACCCACTCTCACCACGGCGATGCTGTCCGGGTAACCGCGCCCTGTTGAAGTTGTTCCGGGTGCCGCGTCCCCAGACACGCACTAGCCTTGGCGAGGCTGCTCGGGTTCGGGCTCCCCGGTGTCGAGCTAGGGGCCCGGATCCCGGGACATGGACCCTGGACCCTGGGGCCCCGGCTCGAATGTGATATGTGCCCGGGACCAGAGGGCCCGGGCAAAGATGTGGAATGTATCGGGACGACCCCCCGGACTCGCGCTCGCCAGGGTGATGCTGTCCGGGTAATCGCACCCTGTTGAAGTTGTTCCGGGTGCCGCGTCCCAAGACACGCACTCGCCTTGGTGAGGCTGCCCGGGTTCGGGCTCCCTGGTGTCGAGCCAGGGGCGCGGATCCCGAGACATGGACCCTGGACCCTGGGGCCCCGGCTCGAATGTGATATGTGCCCGGGACCCGGGGGCCCGGGCAAAGATGTGGAATGTATCGGGACAACCCCCCCGGACTCGCGCTCGCCGGGGCGATGCTGTCCGGGTAATCGCGCCTGTTGAAGTTGTTCCAGGTGCCGCGTCCCTAGACACGCACTCGCCTTGGCGAGGCTGCCCGGGTTCGGGCTCCCCGGTGTCGAGCCAGGGGCGCGGATCCCGGGACATGGACCCTGGACCCTAGGCCCCGGCTCGAATGTGGTCGGACCACACGTTTGTCGGGCAAGGGGCGCTCGACAATGAGCGCCGCGCTTACCACTTGCGGGGTTGCCGCTATGTAGAGCAACAGGGGCTCATCTTGAACCGGTGCCACAAGGACAGGGGGAGTTGTCAGGCACCTCTTGAGCTCATCGAGGGCTTGATCAACCTCATCCGTCCAAGTGAACTGCCCGGTCTTCTTGAGAAGCTTGAAGAGGGGGAGGGCACGCTCCCCTAGCTTAGAGATGAAGCGGCCGGGTGTAGGCATGCACCCGGTCAGCTTTTGAGTCTCCCTGAGCGAGCTGTCCCTCCCCGACCACTTCAGCCTCCGAGTCGCCGCTGGGCCCGGGGTCGAGGCCAGCAACTCGCGCTTCATGGCTTTGAAGCCACGGCGCGAGGAGCGGGCGTGCGCCCCGCCATCGAGCGTGGCGAGGATGTTCTCGGGTTCTTAGAACTCGAGATGTTGCTCCGGATTGGGAGCGGGATTCGGACCATTGATCGGCCTGACCGTTGCCCCAAATCGGACCGTTCGCCTAGGGATTGGACCGTCTGAATCCCGACGATCGGACCGTCCACCTAGGGAACGGACCGTCCAAATCACCCCGATCGGGCTTGGCCTGCTGCCGCTCCTGCTGGAGCTTCTTGATGCACTCGGCCAAGCGTTGCAGGGCGCGGCACTCCGTAAGGTCGTGCCGGTCCGACTGGTGGAAGGCGCACCACTTTCGGGCCATTGCCGGCGCCGGCGGCGCGCGTGCGGCCTTTTGCCGCTTGCCACCGTTATCGTCCCCGTGGGCAATGTCGCCCCGGGGGCTGCCCGCAACAGCCAAGGCGAAGTTCTCGGCGACCACCTTGTCCTTCTGGTGCTACCTCCTGTTCCACCGTGACGCGGAACGTGAGGGCTCGCCGTCCTCTCTAGGGCCCAGGAAGGTACCCTGGAAGTCACCAGGGCCACTCCTGGCCGGAGGCGCGACGCGAGGCCGCGCTCCGGGCTTGGTTCTGCTTCGGGACGAGGGGCGGCCCGCGCTAGAGTCGTGCAGTCAGCACTCCCGCCCATGCACTGCTGTCGGTGGCTACTTGGCGACGGGCCGCGCCTACCAAGTCGGTGACTCCATTGAGCCACTGCCGCTCCCGGCCTCCGTCCCCGGTAAATGCCAGGGGGTGGCGCAGGAGGGCTTCTGCCGCCAAGAGGGCTCTCTACAGCGTCGCTGACTGAAAGTTGAGGCCACGGCGCGCCGTGGAGCGGCGCGTCCATTCGTGCCTCATGGATGAGGCCGCGGTGGACCTAGTGGGGCACTCGCCGGCTCCCTCCGCAAGGGAAGGGGCCGAGGCCGCACAACCAGGCCACTGAGGGGCGAGCTCGGCCCGCCGGGCACGCACCGCGCGCCCCCAGGAAGAACGGGGAGGGGAGCGTGGCGGGCCTCGCCACCGGGCTAACGTCGCCCAGCGGGGTGAAGCCACCGGACCCCTCGTCGGGGTCCCGTAGGCGATGAACTCCTGCCATGGAGCGTGCCGGCGTTGGGGACGCCGGCGTGCCGCCTGGAAGTGAAACTCCCCCTACCTGGCGCGCCAGCTGTCGGAGGAGGGAACTCCAACCGCGGGGAGTCTGGGGACCCCCCTTTGAGGTTTGGCTAGGGGAGTTGTCCACAGGACGGCAGCGGCGTTTGGGAGATGATCGTATGCTCGGGTGCCGGGGGCCCGGGCTGAGATGGCACACAAGGGAGGCAGGAGAAGTATACAGGTTCGGGCCGTGCGGAAACGTAATACCCTACTCCTGTGTGTGTTTGCTATGCGGGAGATGAATGTGGTTTTCTGTTACAAGATGAACTCAGGGTGCTCAGGAGCTCGCCCCCTGCTTGGGGACGAAGCCAGAGTGTTTCTCTAGAGGCTCAACCCCTCCGGAAGCCCCTGCTCAGAAGGCCCCAGGAAAAGAGAGACCGAGCGAGAGAGAACGAGAGAGAACGAGCCAGCCCGACCTGCTTCACTTGCAGGCATGGATCCTCCTTTCATAACTCAAGGGGAGTCCACAGTGCCGAGTACACGGAGAAAGATTTTAGGTATGATATGTCTTGTCGTACACACCCGCGCCCGCCTGCTGAGCCCCGCCGGAGTTGGTTCGGGATGTCTTGTCATCACGTCTCTCGGCTGCTGTGGGCGGGAAGGTCGTGAGGATGTGACGACGCACGCCATCGCGGCCAGAGCGTGGAGAACCGAAGCCCTCTCAAGTCAAAAGCTCTCTGACTGCACAGGGAGCGGGCCCACGCGTGGCAGAGCAGGCGACAAGGGCGACGCGCCCCGTCGCCTTGCCATTAATGCGGGTAGTTGGAGAGTTGACCCGCTCGGGTCGGGCTCGTGCCCGGAGCGGAGAGCTCATCGAGCCCTCCACGCACACGAGGCGCCGAGCTCCTTGGGGACAGAAGCTGAGTCCCGGGACCGGGGGGTGAGGCCTGGGTCCGGGAAGTCCCAGTAATGCACCCCGGGGACACGACCTGGGGCTGAAGCTGTGGCTCCCGGGACCGGGAGGCGAGGCCCTGGACCGGGAGGTCCCTAGGATGCAGAGAGATGGCTCCCGGGTCTGAGGGAAGCGCCGAGGAGGGGCTCCCGGGACCGGGGAGCGAGGCCCGGGCACGGGAAGGTCCCCGGGACTCGGGGCCCGAGGAGGTGGCTCCCAGGACCGGGGGGCGAGGCCCGGGAACAGGAAGGTCCCCGGGACGCGGGGCCCGAGGAGGAGCTCTCGGGACCGGGGGACGAGGCCCGCGCACGGGAAGGTCCCCGGGAAGCGGGGCCCGAGGAGGTGGCTGCGAGCCGTCGTTGCGACTCGCCCGGGGAGTGCGCACCTAGACCCTAGGCAGTGCTCGTGCCCAGGTACTTAGTGGGAAAACGGCCGTAGCCGGCCGCCACTTGTGCTGAATGTGGCCCCCGGAGGGGCTGACATGGCCGAAAATCCACGCGTCCCCGAGGTATGTGGGGCCCCCAGTCCCATTTCGCCGACAAGTTATGAAGCTTTACTACGACTGTCACATTTGTCCGAGTGCAGTTCCTTGTAGTGAACGATTTTATTAAGTTCCGACAGACTAACTCGGCGTAGACTACACAGTCGAGTAAAGCTAATGACAACTGAGTAACGATTCAAAGCTTGGCGGTATTGCACATATATTTATACATGTTTTCCACAAAGGTTTATACATACCAACTACATGATATGTTGCTCTTACAGACCCAGGTCTCGGGTGATTATCTCAGCAGTCGGCCTCGCTCGGGCAATCAGCTCCAGTGCCTCCTCGGGCGTCGTCTCCTTGGCAATCCCCTCCCCGATGGCTTCAATGTCGGCCCTCGGGTAGATTGATTTGGTCATCGCTAGGGTCTGGCTACGCCGGCAATGACATGCTCATGCCAAGTACCTCTTCAGGCACTCGGTGCATCCTCAAGAACGTGCCTCACTTGGGACCACGGAATTTCGGCTGCAACTGGTTCCCACAGGGCGGGGATCTATCAGATCAAGGAGCCCTTTCACGGACCTGACGAGGGCCTCCCGTGACTCCCTGATAACTTATCTCTCTCTGTATAAAGCCCGATATTGGGCCTGGGCATTGGCTCTGAGGTCGTCCCGGGTTCACCGACAAGCAAACTTGTTAGGTACGGCTGCAGATGGGGTCATTAAAGGATTGGTTAAGATCATCGTCAAGACGGAGACTTACTCTCGTAATCGGCCTCCCACTCGGCCACAGCCTTCTCCAGTCTAGCTTTTTCATCGCCAAGCATGACGGTGGCCTCTTTTAACTTGGCCTTTTCTCGTTCGAGCTCGGCGATGGCCTTTGCCAGGTCGGCCTTGTCCCTTTCAAGCTCGGCCTTGGCTTCCTCAGCCTCCTTCAGCTGGGCTTCCCTCTATGTCCAGGTCTTCAACTCAGCTTCGAGGGCTGCATGACAGATTAGTCAAGAACTCAACCTTGCAGCCAAGACACAACTGGGCAGTCAGGAACAACGCAGCTGGAGAAACACATCAAGGGTTCAGTCGGGAGGATGCATTCAGGGGACTTACCTCTAATCTTCCCGGCTTGGGCCCAAGTTTCATCCCTGAGCTGGGTGCGGCATCCTCAGCCAAGCTTCCTCCCCGCGTGGCGCTCCCCAGCTCTCGGCCTTCAATGCCCGGAGCTACTCTAATTCCGCGAGATGGGGGGCCATTTCAATCAGGATCTCGGTCATCTCCTCATTACGATCAACAAGCTTCTGCTCAGGGAGAGAACAAGTCAAGAGCCTAGTTAGACGTCGGAACAGGAAGACCACCAGGGCTCCACCACAAGAATTATACCCGAACCCCCTGGGACCCGGCAATGGCGGCGTGAAGCAAGCCTTCGCGTTCCCTTCTCACCGCGGCCTCGTCGAGCTTGAACCTCTTCGCGGTTCCATCAGGCGCCATCCAGGTGAACGTCCGGTGGGACTTACGCGGAGGAGCTTCAATCCGGGGAAGGTTCAGGATCTCCGGCGGCGATGACGACGACGACGATGACCATGACGGCAACGGGGTCCTGGCCCACACGCCGGCGTCCCCTGCTGCCTCGGGGGTCGACTCGGGGGCTCTGGCAGCGGCTTCGGCAGCGAGCGTCGACTCAGGGGCTGAGGCAATAACCTCAGTAACCGCCCCTTGGTCGGGCGGCACCAGCGGCCCCGCAGTCGGGACCACCTTAGTCTCCATGACTAGGATGGCCACCAGCTCAGCGGGTGCGCTCACGGGCACTGGCTCGGCTGGAGCGGGCTCCTCAAGGGGAGTGGTCGGAACAGTCTCCTTGAGATCGATATCGGCACGCTTCCTGCATGGCAAAATAGACATCAAAATGCTACGGCAACAGACAAGAATCTCAGAAGATCCAGGGCAGCTTACCTCTTGGAGAACTTGAGCTTCCTGCCGGGCGATCTGAGTCCTGGCGGAGCGCTACACCTGATTGTCGGCCTGCTCGGTGAAGCAGTCGGCGGTGGTGTGGCAACTGAAGGCGGCCCCATTGGTGGCGTGGCCGACTCGGGCACCCGTGTGCTTGGCAGCACCTGCTCGGACTGTGTACTCGGCGGTGCTTTCGCCGGGCTCGGCAATGTCAAGCTTGGCCGTACTGGTTCCAACCTGGGACTCCATCGCCTGGGTGTCGCGGCGGCGGTGTCCTTTATCTTTAGACTTCCTGCCAAGACGCGCGCCGTCATGGCCCCCTCGCCCCGATATAGAACAGGCTTTTTCCCCGCTCTCTTGGAGTCGGGTTGGGCGGCAGAAGGACTCCTCGGCCTCTTCTTTGACTTGGTGGCCGACAGCGGGTGGGAGTCATCATCGAACTCCTCGCACCACTACAGATGATTCAACAAAATACATCACATAATGCTGGGCAGTCATACATGCAAGTCCACAGGCACTCATCACAGAAGAAAGATGGGAGTTACCTCGGGACGGGGCCGTTTGTGGCTATAAGACGCGATGCGGTGTTTCTTGTCTTCGGTCTCGATCACCCCACTGGAGAAATAATCGAACAAGGTTTCAGTCACTTTCTGCTCGCTGGCCGTCTCATGGCTGACCCGGTCAGGGTCATTTTTTCCCAGATAATCCCAGCCGAACGCGCTCCTCAGCTTCAGCGGCAGGATGCGCCGAGTCAGAAAACGCCTGGCCACCCAAGGTTCGGTCAGGCCGGCTTTCTTGAAACTATCCAATTTCGCCAACAATTAATGCACTTGGCCCATCTCCTCAAAGGTTGGATCTGATGACCAATTTGGTGAAACCACCGGTGGCAAGCCGGTGAAGGGACGCAAGGAGGGTGTCAGATCTGAACAATAGAACCACTCCTTGTGCCAACCTTTCAAGGAAGATTTCAAAGGAAGATCGATATGTGTTTTCTTTCTCTCATTCCTCAACTGAAGACCAGCCCCCCCAATCACTTGGATTTACTCTTGGAGGACTGGGGTTTAATGTGGAACAAATGCCTGAAGAGGTTGAAGTGGGGTTCCACGCCCAGAAAACACTTGCAGAGAGTCACGAATATGGAGATTTGAAGGATTGAGTTGGGATTCAAATTCACCAACTCCAGCTTGTAGAAGTCAAGGATGTGGTGGAAGAACGCAGAAGAGGGAAAGAACAAACCCCGGTCGAAAAAAGAGGCAAAAACTACAGTTTCGCCGGATTGGGGATTTGGAACCGACTCACCCTTAGCCAGCCGCCAATGAATCACCACCTGGCTTTGCAGCTTCAATTGATTCTCCAGCAGCTTCAGCTTCACCGTGCTGCAATCCGAAGTCGGCCAGGCGTTCACTGACACACCCGCAGAATCTGGAGCCTTCGACATAATTGAGGGTGAAGAAATTTAGGGGAAACGCGATTGGGAGCGTGGAATGGATGAAGATGATCGGGATCGCCCAAGTTCTAGTGGGGAACAACGAACAGCAGTAAACCCTAGCGGAGCGGGAGGCAAAAAATTCGGCGCGGAGGCGGAAGACGAAACGATTGGTTGCTTTGGGGAAGATGATGGAATTTTTTCTCTCTCCCCGACACTTATAGAGCCGATACCGACTAACGGGCTTGGGCCACACAGTCGGTACTAAGCCACCAAGACATGAGTTCCTACAGTAGCATGCTTCATGTGGGCCGCCCGCAGGCTGAGTTGAAATTATAGCGCTGGTGCTACCAACAGGAGCCGATGAGGTAAACAGATATGCTTCATGAGAGCCTTATTGCTAAACATATATGTTTGGGTATCTGTTTTATCCACCAGGTCTCAAGGATATATCCTTACAAGGATCGCAAGCTGGTCTTCATTAAAATTAGGGATACAGATATCTTTCTCGAGTACACCTGACCACGCCGTAGATTTGTTTTCATAAAGTGGTAATCGGCTTACATGCTTGGCCACCTGTTGCCATGAGCAACGTTATTCCAGCCGACATGACGCTGAAGAGTCTAACTTCCGAGTAGTGCACTACTCGGGAGAGACTATAAATATCCTTTCCTGCTGACATGATGCGGATGAGTCTAACTCTCGAGTGGGACGCCACTCGGGAAAGACTATAAACCCTTTTTTCCAACTGACATGAAGCTGAAGAGTCCTATATGACGAGTGGCATGCTACTTGGCAAGACTATAAACCATATTCCGGTTGACATGATACCAAAGAGTCTCATATACCAGTAGTACACTACTCGGGAAAGACTACACAGGTTAAAGATCTTTGACTTTATGTTTAATTATCTTCACAATTAAGCACAAAGTCGGGGGCTACACCTAATAGGTGCGTCTATTCGGCGCACACTATTCATACATCTACATGAAGCCCTTCATAGCCTCGCTGCCAGCTGACATGAAGCAAGACTCGGAAAGAAGAAGCACTCGGACAAAGAGTACTCGGGAGCATTGCACTCGGGCAATCTTCACCGTGGAGGATGAGCACTCAGCATCAGCTGTGACTCAACTATGAAGGTCTCAGGGGCTACTGTGGAGGCCATGGGCCCCGGGTACCTCACCAGCATATGGGCCACTCGGATAGAGGATGGGCCGAATCATGTAGTTAGAGATAAGATAGCACCTAGCAGACTTTGCCTTGTATGATAAGGAAAACATAGTCTTAGTCGGATAAGTTTCTATCTCTAAGAAGGAAATCCCTTGACCATATCTGGTTGGGATCCCTATCCTGTACCCCTGTCCCCCCCCCCCCCGGTATATAAGGGAAGGCAAAGGTGCCCCAGAAGATCATTGATCGACAAACACCTCAAAGGAATACCACCACAACTGGACGTAGGGTATTACCTCACATCGAGGGCCTGAACCAGTATAAAACTCTCTTGTGTTCCTTTGCAGTCCATCAGATTTCCCATCGCCGAGTAGCCTCGTGTTATTATTGCCGGTGTAAAACATCGACAGACTCCGACCAAGGGATTTCCTTCTAGAAATACAACATTCCCAACTAGGATTGTATCCTTTCCTTGTCGTACAAGGTTATGTATGCTGAGTCCTAGCGTATCCCTAATTACAAAGTTAGGCCCAACCTCTGTTCGAGTGGCCCATATGCTTCTCATGAGATACCCGGGGCCCATGGCCTCCACACTTACGTTGCAGCTTCGGAGCAAGCTGGAGACAACAACGAACAACTCATAGGCAGCGGCAGCAGCGGAACCGCGGACTAAGTCCCAATACAAAGGCAACGGCTGGGAACCAGGACGAAACCCTAATCTTCACTTCACTACAACTCTAGCATCCAGTTCCCGGTGAAGAACTATATATAGAGAGAGCAAGGGTGAGTACTTACGTACTCAGCAAGCCAGGGGAACTTAGGTGTTTGTTGTAGGCCATAAAGAGAGGCTGGTTATTTTGTAATTTCTTTTTGTTAAAATCTTTTAAATTTGCTAGTGTGTGCTTCTCCACAATCAGGGCAAGGTGAGTCTCACCCGATCGGAGTGAAAGATGCATCAATCTTTATTCCTCCAGTTTTCACAATCTCCAAATTTCACATCAAATCTGGCTTCTCGAGCCAAAACATTTTTTCGGACTTCCTGAGTCCTACTGTCCTTGACAGTCAAGCCGGCATCATCGGACGACCCACGTCCTCGACAGCACATCCTTCTCACAGTTCCCAAACCACACACATTTTGCAAACAGGGGTAAAATAAAACTACACTAAGGAATCACTTCACATCCGCCCATCACCGTGGTCATGGCTGTTCAAACAGTTTAGACCTCTACAGAGGGGGTACAGTTTATCCACACGACACGACTCACTCTAGCCACCAGCTCACACTGATAAGGCACGATCGGTGGCTTAGAGGTTTTCGTGACAAGGCGTTTCCCCAGCCCTCCCAGGTTACCCCATGCCAACTAGAGCGGTCCTCGAGACCAATCACAGCTAGGTCCACGACCACGCTATACCAGGAACCTAGGAGGCAACCCCGATGCCTTCCCGCATGATCCACAGTCCAATGGCATGCAAGGTGTCCCTGAGAGTCTAGTTACTCAGCCAAGGGCTTCCCATATCACCCATGTGGTTGTACTGTCATATGTTCGGATGAAATTCCGAAGGAATCGGTCCTTAAGGCGACCACACAGGCATCCCACACACTAGACCGGCTTTGTGTCGCAATCTCCATTTTTAAAATGCATTTTTCTTCCACATGGCACAGACCTAGGTGTCGGGTTTTCCAAACGTTTCGTAAAGTCATGTTTTACCCAAGAAGTTGTCTCAAATTTTAAGTTAAAGGAGTGACCATCACTATTCGTACAATAGTGCACGAATACCGAGACGTGACAGCGGTGGTTACAACGGAACAGGGTATTTCAATCATCAAGGAAGGTATTTAATGTAGCAAACTTAGGTAGGTCCACCGGTCTGACTTGCAGACGAGACCAAACAGATCAGTGCACGCTTATCGATGCAAGTTTTAGAAATAAAATAATTAAAGTTCATATATGGGCTCGATTGATCAAAGGTGACTTGCCTTGCTCTAGGTCTTCATGAGTCTTCGAGAAATTGCCGCGAAATCCGCTCCGAAACAAATTTTCGACGACCGGTTACTATGCGCAAACACACAAAAATCTACACAAAACCAGTAAAAAGATCCTATTTAGTGCTACTAATAGTGCCATTAGATAGATCTCAATTTTAGAAAATCACTAGAGTTGGAACGAAATCAATCGGAGTTTCGGATTGGAAGTTATGAATTTCTGAAGTTTAATTGGAATTTTGGGAATAAAGGAATTGATTGTTTAATTACTGGAATGAAATATTCTTAGGAATATTCCATTGGGTCACTGACAGTGGCGCCCCTGACAAGGCTAGCCCATAAGTCAGTGAATAGAGGGAGAGCTAGTGTGAGGACACTGTCCGGTAGGGTCCATGTGCAAGAGAGAGAGAGCTAGTGGATAGGGAGCCTGTGGGGTCCGGTATCAGTGGCACAAGGGGTGCTCACGGTCGTGGCTCATGGCGGACCAGGGCACGAGGGCCCACACGTCAGCAACTTGCGGACCAAGGGCCGAGCGCATGAGTTCGGTTCACGATGTATGAAGGCGGCTAGGCCCACATGTCGGTGTGTGGACGAGGGAGAGAGAGCTAGGCTCGGCCGGGACCACTTGGTAGTGGACAGGAGGGGAAACGGGAGAGGGGCTTAGTGGCTGATCCGACGGCCGACGGCGGCAGGGCCTCGCCGGTGAACGGCGGTGTGCCTGGACAAGCGGTCGACGTCGACGGTTAGAGGGGGTCACGGTGAACCCTTTCAACGGCTTGGGTCCGTGGAGGACCATGCTACGATGGCCGACGTCGAGTGATAGGGACCAGCGGAGAGAGGAAGGAAGCTACACTTCAGCGTCCATGGCGGCGCAGCGGCTCCGGCCGAGGGCGACGGCGATTGAAGGACGGGGAGACCGTGCCTCAGCTAACGCCCGGGGGATTGGGTCTAAGTGACATCCCGAGCGGCAAAACAGGGTACACGCGCATGCAGAGAGGAGCTCACCAATGGGGAACAACTCAGTGGTGGTGTCGTGTCGAGGAGGGGAAGATCGGAGCTAGGGAGAAATGTTGTCCACTGCGGTTCGAGAAGGGGACTGCCCGAGGCGATCCAGCAGCGAAGGAGGACGGCCGGGCTTCGAAAGATGTGGTGTGCCCCGGTTTAGCCGAGCGGCGGCGGATCGATGCGGTAACTAGCGATGCTCAAGGATCGGAAGCAAGCAAGGGGAGGAATGGCTCCCGAGAGGGGGTTTTTATAGGGGCGAGGAGAAACTCACCCAGCACCTCCAATAATGGAGCTCCATGATTGAGGCCCAATCATGGAGGTGTGAGGAAAGAGGGTGCCACGGTGGGAGTTCTCACATGCGGGAGGGATTTCAAACGGCGGCAATTTGGAGCCAATCAATGGCGGTGCATCAAGCGGCTAGTTTTGGACTTCGCGCGCAGGCTAGCTCGGCGTGGAACGCGAACGAATGGGGCCGGCGCGGGTGGTAAGAAGTGAGAGAGGGAGAGAGGTTCATAACGGGGCCATGCCGACACGCCATCTCGGTCAAAAGGAGGAGAGGGAGGGGGGAAAAGTGCGGCAAGAGGCGCCGTCCAAGGTTTGGCGCTTTGTGGCGCCGGTGGGGCCGGGCAGGGACCAGCGGTTTTGGCATTTGGTCAAACGGATTACGGACTCGAATGGGGATGAACGAAGGTTGAAGATGGCTCTGTTGGGATGGGATCGATGGCGACACGGTGCTCGGGGAACTCGTAGCACGATCCGGAGGGGCATGGCGGTTTGCGTGGTGAGAGAGAGCGATCGACGGCGGGCACTCGCAATCAGGGGCACGTGGCGATCACCGGGTGCGGGACGGTCGCGCACGGGCAGGGTGCGTGATCGAGCGGCTGTGTGCAGTTCTGTGTGGCACGTGGCGCTGATCCGCGCAATGCGGAGGCTCACGCGCGAGGGAGAGGGACGTTGGGCCAAAGGATTTGCGGCCTAAAGGAATAGTACTCTTTCTGATTTTCTACTGGGTTTTGTTTGAAGGAATTTTGAATGTTTCAAAAGAGGATTTTGGATTCAAACACCTATTTGGACACAAAGGAAAATAAGGAATTTTGTGGAAGGGAGTCCCAAGGGGAAAAATGAGGATTTTGGGGATTGATTTGCATTTTTGCTCCCAAGGATTATTTGAGAGAGGTACAAGAGGCGTAGGATTTCCAAATTCAAATTCGAATTTGATTCGTCGATTGTTGGCAGGGATTTTTGGGATTTTTTTTTGTGTGTAGACTTCACAGTTCATATGGAGAGGTTTTTCAAGGGAAACAAAGACGGAGGGCCGATGCGTATATGTGTTTACACGTGTGTATAGGTATACCTGTGCAACCATGTAGGTGCAGATATACATATGATTATGGAACAAGGGAAGGGAGGTTGATACGTGTATGTCTACCTATTTATATATGCATGTATACATAAACATATATATATATATATATATATATATACATATATATATATACATATTGGTGGGAAGATATTGTTGAGTAGAGGTTGATTCCAAGTTGCATATTCAACTCGAGATTTTATTTGGGAATTCCAGGGAGAGAGAAAACAAGGGAATTTATCGGGGGATTCCAAGGAGGATATCTTAGGGTTTCGACTCGGAACTTCAGGACGGATATCGAAACGAGATTTTGGGACATCAGTTTAGATTTCGAAGCAGGAGATTTCTCAAGGGAAAAACCGAGGGAGTTGTCGTCAAGGTTTTGGAGCGAACTTGAATACGAAGATTCGGACACGGAGATTATGTTGGAGCGGAGGTTTTTGAGAGGAGGGATTTCGAGAGCAAGAGCAGGAAGACAAACTGATATCCAGGCACAACATACAATACAGCACACAAAGATCGAAATTTTCACGGGTAGTTTTTAGCAAAAATATCGTTTAACGTCTCGCTGAAAGCTGAGCTTTACACAAATCCATCTATCCAAAAATTCCCATCCAAAATTTAAATATGATAACAACTCGTCTGAATTCAAATTTCATTCGAACTCCCTCCAAAAATCAACTCCAAAGTTTCTTAGAAATTGAAAAGGGTAACTATTCACATGGGCTAGGTTTTTCCCATTCTCCCCTCCTGCCCCAACCATCCTCTCACCACCCCCGGCCCACCGCAGCTCAGCTCAACTCTTTTTTTTTCCTCCCCTCCCAGCCAGCCGGCAAGCCGAACCAAGCCCACTCCTCCCTCATCTTCATCCTCCCTGGCCTAGCTAGTAGGCCAACCGGCACACGGGCCATGGCCCACATTCCTCCCTTCCCCGATACGTGGGTCGATCGTGACTCTCTACGAGAACCCGCGCCTGTTAAGTAGTCCTTCCCGCCGGGCCCAACCATTAGTCCCCATCTATCCCGTGGCCACCCGCTCGCCCGCATGCCGCGCTGCCATCTCCCTCCCCGCACCGGCCGTGCATGCATGTCGAATGCTCGGTGAAATGCCGAGCCAGGCCACGGCGCAACCAACCCCTGCACCGTCCCCGCACGCTACCCCATCAACCTCCCCAACCCGTAGCCTTCGCCAACAGCCCCGATGCGACCCCACCACCATATCCGCCGCACGGCTTTAATCCCACACGCCGACACCCATTCCCTATTCCCCCATGCTCTAAGCCGCGCCAATCTCGCTGGCCACCGCTCCACGCCATGCCGCCCCTCACCCCTGCCCAGTTGTCTCGTTGTCCTTGTCGTCCTTCGCCCTGCGCGCCGCTCCGCACAGCATTTCCCACACCCCCCACCCCCCCCCCCCCCACGGTGTGTGAACAGCTCCACACCGTGCCACCCCTTGGACATCGGATCGAAGACCGCCCTTCCTTCCGACCGCCGGAAATCGCCCTGCTCCACCGCCCCTTGGTGCCCAAGCTAGCCCGCCAGTCCGACACCGCCACCCCCTCTGGACCGCCGGAGAAACGCCGCTCCCCACCAAGACTATAAGAGCCAAGGAGCGCGGCCGCTATTCCTCCCCCATTGGCCTCCGCTCCAGCCACTGACGCCGTCGATCCCCTCCCCTGCTCCGCTTCCTGGCGAGCTCAATTGCCGCTAGCACAATTTTTCCCCTTTGCCCAAGGCCACCGCCAGCTCCGCCTCGCTCTCCGACCACCGTCCCCCTAGCAGGTCACCACCGCCGCCTTACCTCCACCCGCCACCACTGCGACGGCCTCACCGCATCCCCCGGCCGCCGCCCCTCCAACCCGAGCTAGGCCGCCGCCCGGCTCGACCTCGCCAACAACTTCCCCACCTCTGTCGGCCACCATAGCTTCATAAGCCCTCCGCTGGCCTCCGCCTCCGGCCACTGCTGCGTCGGCCTTGCCTCCCCGCATTTCCCTTGCTCGGCGCTGCGCAGCGAAGGAAGAACGGAGGGACGAGAAAGAGAAGAGAAAGAAAGAAAGGGCGGCTGCTGTCGCCGATAAGTTGGCCCGGCCGGTCCCACGCCCATCACCTGCTGATCTCAGTGACAAGTGGGCCCTGCCACAGTCCCACCCCTTATAATATATCCCACTCTATGACACGTGGGACCCACCTCCCTTTGGCCCGCAAACAAAGGCCCATGGGCCTCTGGTTTGGTGGGCCCTCACCGGCCCAGCTGCGCTGGACCAGCACCCCACCTCTCCCGCGCCTGTGTGGACTCAGTCCACCGTAGACCTGAGGCCCAAGCTTCACTGACAAATGGGCCCACTTGTCAACCGATTGAAATATTTCCTTAGAATATTCTCCTCCATTTATTATAAATCTTTTTCCTATTTCCAAAAACTCATATAAACTTAAAAAATTCATATCTTCCAAACTTAACTCCTTTTGATTCTATTCAACCTCCAAAATTTTTCTAGAAATAAGATCTACCTAATAGCACTATTACTTTACTGTGTTGTATTGATTTATTTGGCTTTTGTGTTATTTATCTCCTTTTCGCGCATAGTTCTCAAGTCCAAGGAGGATCCAGGCATCGTGCACGAGGAGGAAGAACCCCTAAAGAACCCAGGCAAACCACCTTTGACCATGTTGCCCCTATATTTGTGAATTATGTTGTTTGCCAACCTACATTACTTAGGATTACACAATAACATGTTCAGCCTCGGATTTGCGAGTGCAACTGATGGACCTACTTAGTAGTCGCACTTATTTTTCATATGATGTTGATTTTCCCTACCATTGATAGCCCCACATATGATGCGCCGGTGTTGTCATCCTTTGGATGCGGCTACCGAGGTAGTTTGGCTTAGCTCCGCTACGCTCGCGATGTCGCGTGGGAAACTTTGGGCTTATCCAACAAACATTTGAAACCCGCTACTCTATGTGTTTGCGAAATAAAAGAGTGTTTCGAACCTTGATGGTATGAAGGATTTGCCTTAGTGGTGTCGCTATGGATCGTTGTTAAGGACTGATTCCTTTCGGAATTTCATCTAAACATATAATAGTGTGACCACGCGAGTATTGTGGGATACTCCTGGATGAGTAGTTAGTTAGTTCATGTTTATCTTGTATGCTAGTAGCTGTGGGATGCCGGGATGTAGGAGATGGAGAACGTATGCATATGGACTTATGTAGTTAGTTCATAGCTTTTATATTCAGTTGATGGTAGAACTAGCAAACATTACCGGTATCCCTGAGTAAATGAAGGCATGGACTTGTCTAATGCTTGGTCATGAGACGACCCAACCGTGTGGCATGGGATTTTCATAGATTAGGTTTGAAAAGGCCTTGTCACGAATTTCCGATGCCGATGAGTGATCAATGTCAGATTCGGGGCGTGTGGGTAAAACGTACGACCTCTGTAGAGTTTAACTAAACTGTTCGAACAGTCTTGCCCACGGTTAAGAGCGAACATGAAGCGATCCTCGTAGCATAGCTTTGTTTTGCCAATGTTTGTGAAAAATGGTTTGTGGGATGGAAATCGTCACCAAAGTCTGCCTGTGTGGCAAACAAAAGACCTAAGTGATTAGGAACAGGTTTGTGTGACCTACGGTGTCGCATGGCACCATAGAGATAGGAGTTGAGACAACTCGTTGGATGTTTGGGAAGCTGGGATGGCTTGTTGGGCTGAGATTGCTCAATGGGCTATGACAGCTCGCCTAGAAGTGGTGGTTAAAGATTGGAATGAATGGTTAAGGAGGAGAAAGGAAAATAATAAAGAAAAAGATGAGACAATCTGATTCATTAATCACCGTGACAAGTTGTTGCAGAGCAACTTGTGGAATGGAATGAGGAGTGAGCCTCATTCCGATAATTAAAACTGAACTCACTAGTGCTTTTGCAAATAAATCTCTTAAAAGGTTGTTTTCACAAATAAACCTCTAGTCTCTCTTCTTTAGCCAAACATG
The DNA here is from genome assembly GCA_003991445.1 of Oryza meyeriana var. granulata. Classification (NCBI taxonomy): domain Eukaryota; kingdom Viridiplantae; phylum Streptophyta; class Magnoliopsida; order Poales; family Poaceae; genus Oryza; species Oryza meyeriana. Next base: position 306,672 of record RYFJ01000590.1, read on the forward strand.
TCACTTTTTTTCTGGCTTGTTGAATACGAAAGTACTCACCCTTGTTTCTATATAAATATATTAGGGCATGAAGGAAAAGAAGACGTCCGACCGCCGAGGAGCACCTCCAGGAGCAGGGGAACTATGAAGACTTTTAAGATTTTGGGCCTAGCCCCAGCTAGGGCTGGACGAAAAGCTCGTGGCTTGTTAGCTCGCTCGACTCGTAGCTAGCTCGGCTCGGCTCGTTTTCTTTTCCTAATGAGTTGAGCAAGGATTTTAGCTCATTACTTTTAACAAGCTGGATCGAGCTGCTCGCGAGCTTAACGAGCTAGAGCAAAGAGCCAAATCCCAACCTAGTCCATTGATTGGCCGAATAGGCCCGCAGGCATCCTCCCGCATCTGTACATAGAGGACAGAGCTACGGCAAGCCGGTAGGCAAACTAGCAAATCCCCAAACCTCATCACCTCAATCCAAATCGGCTATTGGCTAGGGTTAGAGTTAGGTGTAACGACCCGTTTTTCTTTTCCCGCTAGTCTTCGCTTTCCCGAGCTCCCTTCCTATCCTGTCAGCTATGCCCCAGTTTTTCTCCCTGGCCAGCCGACTACCTTCTCCCTCGAGCCGAGTAGATTGCTACTCAGTCCTTGTATCCTGCCCTTTCCCTTGTCTTACTCGGACCTCCTTGCTGCCGAGTAAGCACTATGAAGTGGCCGACTACCTTGTTGAGACCTGTTGTTTCTTTGTCCCCCGAGTTGCACCCGCCCGTTGGACGCCGACTACCGAAGTGGAGAAGAACCAGTCTTCACCTGCCCGCAGCACCGCTTGGACCGATGGACAATAACCTGCTGCATCGCTTGGACCAGTGGTCAGTCCGAAGCCCTGTCAGTGAGATTTCTCCAACCTGTCCTAGCCTTGACATTAATGTCCCATCGCTGCTACAGTGCTCACCAACTCCCTGACCACGCCGGACTCCCAAGTCAATCCCTGCGTAGACATCAAATCCTTTGTCAGTTCACCTTGACTTTTTCTCCCTAGCCGTTGCCAGCTTCACCGTGCCTCAACCTTGCACGCCGGCTATATATTGAGCCATCCATGCTCCTTCTTCCTTTGTTTTGCAAACCGGCCAGCTCCAGCTCTGCTAAGCTCTCATTCTCTCAAGCTTTGGAGCTCTGTCGCCTGGTTCGCAAGCCTGGTTCAGCCGACTGCCACCTTTTCTGCAGCCGACTACTTCTTGATCCTTTTCTTGGTGTTTTAACCCTCCTGCTTATCAGTGTTTCTTTTTCTGCATGTTCAGAGCCCGAACCGGTGGACGATCCAGAAGCCGCCTTCGCCGAGGAAGACCCCTCCTTGGAACAAGGCAAGCCTCTTTGATCATAATTGTTCCCCATATATGCAAAAACTATGTTGTTTGGCAAATATATGCATGCTTAGTTTACACTTTTTTTAAACTGTTGGCCTCGGTTTACAAGCGAAACCGATGGACCAACCCAGTAGCCGCACGTATTTGGTAGGATGTTGATATATTTCTCCCTTGAGAGCCCCACAAATGGCACGCTAGCATCCTATCTGAGGATACGATGCCGAGTAGAATGGCTTAGCTCTGCAACGTTGTTTGTCGTTTGGGAAAACGTTGGGTTTTACTAAACTGACTGGAAAACCCGATACCTGGTGTATCGGCGCGGTTTGTGAAATAAAGACAGCTTGTGAAAACCTTGGTGTACAGAGACAGCGCCTGTGTGGCATGGCTATGTATTACCGATAAGGATCGTTTCCTTTGGGGATTCCATCCGAGCATCTTACAGTGCGACCATACGGGTATTATGGGATGCCCCTAGCCGAGTAAATAGTAGGTTTAGGGAAGTTCAGTGCCGACCACTGAATCCTGTGTGGATCTTTCGGCTGGCATTGGATAACCCTAGACTGGCTTTGGAAATGGCCTTGTCACGAATTTCTGGGTACAGGCCAGTACTCGGTGTAATTTTCGTGTCGGATGGGTAAAGCGCACACCCTCTGCAGAGATTAGCAGAACTGTTCGAACAGCCGTGCCCATGGTTAAGGGCGATGTAAGGTGATTCCCATAGCGTAGATTTGTTTGCCTGTGGTTTGTGAAAATGGTTGATGGAAAGGGAACCGTGCCAAGAGTTTGCCGAGTAGGCAAACGGAAGGCCTGTGTGGCCAGAAACGGATCTGTGTGATCCGGGGTGTTAAGCACCATAATCAAGTGTGTGAAAAGTAAACAGGATGAAGATCATGCTCCCAGGTTGTAGCCAGGGCAGCAAAACTTAAGCCCCCGGGTTGTAGCCAGGGCGGCAGTTGTGCAGTTGTCTTCGGGTTGTAGCCAGAAGACGAAATTGATCATGCTCCCGGGTTGTAGCCAGGGCAGCAAGTTGATCAAGTTGGGCTCCCGGGTTGTAGCCAGGGAAGCCAGATGAGCAAGCTTGAGCTCCCGGGTTGTAGCCAGGGAAGCAAGATAGCGAGTTGCGCCCCCGGGTTGTAGCCAGGGCGGCGGCTGAGATTTGGTTGTAGCCGAGTCTCAGGGTCAACGAGTAGTTGTAGCTACTCGGGAGATACAGGACCAACAAATGCGAAGTAAAAGATGATATATATATGTGCTTGATTCATTAAGTGGCGAGTTGTTAAAAAGCAACTTGCGGAATGGATCGAGGCGTGAGCCTCTTTCCGACAGCTAAAAATTGAGTTCACTAGTGTTTGCAAAGAAAAGAGTTTCTAAAGGCAATTTTCGCAAGTAAAACCCTTAGTCTTTCTGTCTAGCCAACATGGCATCTTTTCCCAGCTTGCTGAGTACGAAAGTACTCACCTTGTTCATATATGTATAGTAGGTTTTGGAGAAGAAGACGAAGATCCGACTGCTGCCGAGTTCCTCCAAGACCAGGCCGACTACGAAGACTTCTGAAGGTTTCGAGCCTAGTTCCCAACCGAGCCTGTGGAGTAGTTTTTGTCCAGCTTCCGCCCTGTTTTTGCTGTTGTCGCTAGTTTACCTGTTGATTATTTTGCCCATCCCGGGTCTGTCCTGGATGGATCTCCTTGTATATATTTATATGTGTACTCTGATATGTATTTATTGTAACTCTGAGCTGTATCATTGTTGTGCGTACCCGACTACTGATCCTGGGATCGGGTGCCGTATGCACATGGTGGCCTTCCACCTGTTGACGCCGAAAACCGCCGGGTGTGCCAAAAAGCTTGCTGACGATCTGGTTCGGCGTCTGGTGACACGCGAAGGCCTGGGAGATCTGCTTAGCTCCAGTGCAGGTCCTAAAATATTTGAGGTTCGTAGGCGTGCCAGTCAATTTGACCCCGCAATTGACAAGGAGATGAAGAAATTTGATTATTGATCCAATCGGCCAGTAAGCCGATACGGATTCCTTCCAGCCGATTGCCGCTATGCTTGTGCCCGGGCCCTCGCCTGTATTCGTGCCCGGGTCTCGTGCTCGGGTTCTCGCTCCCGGGTCCTCGCTTGTGCTCGCGCCCGGATCAGCAGCAATTGCACATCGGCTATCGGCCGATACGGTCTGATGTAGGATCCTTGTAGCCGATGGCCGATGGCACCTGTGTATCGGCTAGGAAACCGATAACGCTATAGATACATGGATAAGCTGTCAGTATAACATGTGCATCGGCTAGAAGCCGATGATAAAATAGATAGGCAGAATAGTGAACTAGCCGACTGCCAAGGAAACGCATGTGCATCGGCTAGAGAACCGATGATAATATAGATGACCAAAATAGTAAAGATAATACAGTCGGCTTTATAAAAAGATAACCTATCGGCTAAGCACTCCGATAGAACGTCGCATACACACCGATCGGCTCGACAAGGATAAATCTATTATTATCGATCTAGTAGTTCAAACCTAACTGATGCAGCACAGATCGATAATAGTAAAGGAACCTCAACAAACCGATAGATCTAATGCAACTGTGATGTAATAAGATAACTTATCGGCTATACATTCCGATAAGACGCTTGCGCAAAAACCATCAACCTAGCAGGAACGATTTATCGCTGGCAGTTCAGTAGGTCGGACCCAACCGATGCAGCACGAACTGATGATAAATCGCCCCCAATAAACTGATAAGATCTACGCACGCGTGATGTGGTATACCTGACCGGCCTAAGAGGTCGGACCGAACCGATGCAGCCGTAGACTGGGCAGATACACCTGGGTAAGGGGTGACGAGTCTTACCCTCTCGCAGGAGTTCGGACATAACCGATGCAGCCCCGCTCGAGAAGCAAGAACCCGTCGAAAGGGTGGCGATGCGCTGAATTTGATTGATCGAGAGATAATTTACAAGGCACCCGGGCATACATATATATACCCCGAGTTGACAGGAGTCCTTATAGGACACGGTACATACTTTCCTATCTATAAGCGGAAAACTAACAAGCCCTGATCGGATACGAGATCAGGTTTCCTAAAAGATAAAACTATCTAATGGATAAGATAAATAATTGCCATAACGTGGTCTTCACGATTCCTTGTCAAATCCGGTTTCTTCTGGATTAATTTCCTCCGGTTGCTATAGCTTCTATCTTTACCGAATCTGATATGAGCCGTGCCAAATTTTGGCGTTAACACAACCTAGTCGGGGAGGCGTCACAGAATGGTATCAGAGCCAAGGGTTGGCCCTAGGAACGAAACCCCACCCATGTAGATGTCCTTGAGGATCTTACTTTGAAAATTATACTATTTGCAAAAATCTAGGACTCGTCTGAGTATCTCTCTCTCTGCTTTGTAGAATTTTAGAAAAGTTTCTAAACTCTTGGCTATCTCCCTACCTTTGGTTCCTGCGCAAGCCCTTAGGTTCCAGTGCCCCATCTGTCTTCTTTTCGTTGTGGCTGGGTTCCCAAGTATGTTCTTGGTCCTGCTGTTTGAATCTATCTTGCTAATCTTGTTGCTCATTCATCTGTTCCATCGGTTTGGTTGCCGATAACCTTGCTGAACCTTTCTCCCCTGGTTGCCCTTTTCTAGGACCAGATGGAAGAACGACAGCGCCGAAATGTTCGTGCTCCAGCCCGCCTGGGATTTGAAGACCAAGGTCCAGTCCGCAACAACCTGCTTACCGCCGCGGAGGAACAAGAAGTGGAGCAGACTCATGATCGGATGTCCGGAAACGGCCGTGCAGCCGGCCCTGGTACCTCTGCTGCTGCAGCCCCAAACCCTACAGGATTGCCTCAACCTCCTCAGCTTCCAGTAGACCCCTAGCAGCTTATGGCCATCCAGACCCAGATCTTGCAAGGCATTGCTCAGAACTTGGCCGCAATGCAGCCTCTCCTCTATCAAGTTCAACCAGCACAAGCTCATGGCCGCTCCAAGCTTGCCGACTTCATGAGGTCCCATCCAGCCGAGTTCTCACAGACTGCTGAGCCAGTGGAGGCTGATGACTGGCTAAAGGATATGGACAGAAAGCTGAACTTAGTGCAGTGCACACCTGTGGAGAAAACCTAGTTTGCTGCACATCAACTTCGTGGTCCAGCAGCAGACTAGTGTGAGAACTACTGTGCTGCCCATCAAGATGCTGCCAACATCGCCTGGCCCGAGTTTGTTGAAGCCTTCAGAGTTGCACATGTCCCAGAAGGAGTAATAGACATTAAGATAGAAGAATTCAACAACCTCAAGTAGGGACATTCCAGCATCAGCGAGTACCTGAGCAGGTTCAACCATCTAGCTCGCTATGCACCCGAGGACGTGAACACGGCAAGAAGAAAATCAGAAGGTTTCTGAAAGGGATGAATGTGGCAATGAAGATCCAGCTTCTTGCCCATGACTTCCCTACTTTCCAGCACATGGTCAACAGAGCCTTAGTGGTTGAAGACGCAAGGAAGGAGATCGAAGTTTTTCGCAAGCGCAAAGCCTCCCAGATGCAGACTCGTAGTGGTCCGAGTACCAGGCCCTTTCTCCCCAGTCCTTCCCGTCAGCTTGTCCCATCCCAGTTTCAAGAGCAGGTGTTTCGCCCATCTGCTTCCCGCCCGGCTTCTTCTGTTCAGTCCCGACCCCTCAGTGCAAGTACTGGTGCAAGTCGCCCTACCCCAGCCAGCCTACAGTAGAGGAGTATCCCGAGTGCCCCAGGAAGCCGATGCTACAACTGCAACGAGTTGGGTCACTTCGCCCGACACTGCCCCCAGAAGCAAGACCCTGCAGCCTCTGGACGCCCCAACGCCAGCGCTTCAAGAGCCCCTGTGTTCAGTCGAGGACAGCCGACTACCCAAGCTAGTGGATCTGCCTCCCGTGCTACGTCAGCTTTTGGACGAGGCCGAGTCAACCATATCCAGTTGGAGATAGCCCGAGAAGCTTCAGATGTTGTAATGGGTACGTTTCTTGTCAACTCCGTACCTACAGTTGTTCTGTTTGATTCTGGAGCCTCGCATTCCTTTATTTCTCAATCTTTTGTGGATAAGTATGGTTGGGATGTTCAAAGCCTTAGGATACCTATGGTCATACACTCCCCTGGCAAGGAGTTTAGGTCAGACCAGTCTTGTCCTGGAGTTACCTTGGTAATGGATGGGAGTTTAGGTCAGACCAGTCTTGTCCTGGAGTTACCTTGGTAATGGATGGAGTTAGTTTCTGAACCAACCCCATTGTCCTGGAATCACAAGGCTTGGATTTGATTCTAGGCATGGACTGGTTAGCTAAGCACAAAGGCCGGATAGACTATGCAACTAGCATCATAACCTTGCAGTGCCCTTTTGGACAAGAAGTGAAGTTTGTCTCTCCTGGAAATCCTAAAAGCCAATCTCTCCTGAGTTCTGTGCAAGTGAGCGGAGGAGGAATGGAATGCAGTGAGCAGCTCGGATTGACAGATTGGGGTTCGAGGACTGCCGGCACCGAGGGACAGGGGGAAGAGGAGAGATGGCGTGCGGCGGTGGGACTGCAGTCGCCGACGGCGGGATAGGCGAACGGCGGCGGAGCGTGGCCGTGGGGTGGTTTGGGCTCAGGTATTGCTGAGGAGAAGGGAGGAGAAGGGAAGAGACGGGATGCTCACCAGAGGGGAAAAGAGGGAGAAAAGGGGGGGTGCGGCGGCTGCGACATTGTCCCGAGGACGGCGGCGAGGTGGCTTGGTTTGGCTCGAGCTCGATTGAAGCTCGGCAATGCCATTCCGGTGCTGTCCGAGTGGCGACGGAGCGGGAGTGAGGCAGCGGGGCTCAGGATTTGTGCGAGGGCGAGAGGGGAGGTTCGAGGTCGATTTATAGGTGGAGGTGGGACAAAACGACATTGAACAGAGGCGGTGGAAAGGCGGCATGGCACGGCAGAGGAGGCACGACGTGACGCGGCGCTGCAGGGCTGGCGTCATCATTGGGCCGCGCATCTGCCAAGGAGAAGAGAAGACAGAGGAGATGGCGATGGACGAGACCGGATTTTGCCTGTGTGCGCCTTGATTTTTGGGGCTCGCCAGAGAGGGAGATAGCTCGAGCTTGCCGGCTTTTGTCCGAGAGCCATGGCAGGCACTGTGAATGGCATCAGCTGCGCCGAGCTCAGGTTCCGAGGGGTTGACGAAGAGGAGAGCGTGTGCTTGCTCTGGCCGGGACAGGGAGGTATGGGCGCGGATGGTGTCGGGAAGAGAGAAGAAGGATCAAGAGAAGAGAGAGAAGAAAGAGAGCGGAGAGAGGCCGAGGAAGAAGAAGAAGACGCGATGAGGACGACGACGCTGACCGCTGGGGCCCGCGTGTCAGGAGGCCGCGTCCAGGAGAAGGGCTGACAAGTGGGGCCCAAGGCCGGGGCGCGTGCGTCGCACGGCCGTGCGCGAGCGTGCTCCGCGTGGGCGGCCGTGTGCCAGGGCGGTGGGGTCCACTGTCAGTCGGGAGGGAGAAGGCCGAGAAAGAGAGATGGGCCGATTCGGTTTGGGCCGAGAAAAGAAAGGAAACGGCCCGATAGGAACAGTAGCTTTTGACAATTTTCCAGGGATTTATTTGAATTGATTTTGGAGGATTTCCAATAGGGATTTTGATCCAAAATTTTATATTTTAGATCACAAAATTATGGAGATTTTTGAGGAGGAGTTGTATTGCTGTGGCTGGGATATATATAGAGAGAGAGAGAGAGATGGGCTACTATGCGGCATGCCGCACGGCGCCCTCCGTGCGGCACGCTCCGGGCCGTCGGATGGGTGCGATCGACGGTCCTGGGACCCGGGCCCCGCCCAGGACCGAGCCTGTGCGTCCCGGGACCGGGGGCGCGACCCGGGGCCGGGAATGCCCGGGACCGTCGATCGCGCCCATCCAACGGCCCGGAGCGTGCCGCACGGAGGGGGCCGTGCAGCATGCCGCACAGTAGCCCATCTCTCTCTCTCTCTCTCTCTCTCTCTCTCTCTCTCTCTCTCTATATATATATATATATATATATAGAAGAATTGGATAGGGGTTTTTGGAGAATTGGAAAGGGTATAAATTTTGGAATTTGGTGTTTGATTTCTCGGGAATTAAATCAAGAGAATTTTCAAGAGGGACTCATATATACATATACACATATATTTATACATATATATGTATATATGAGAGAGGGATCTAGGGAGGGTTTTCGGAAGGGATAATTCGGAGATTTAAACTCGGATTTGATTTGTAACTTTGGGATTGGAACTCTTGGGACTCTTGGGAATTTTTGAGAGGGGCTTATGTGGGTTGGATTTGAACAGATACATACATATATTGATTTTTGGATGATATTTGGAAAAACAAAGGAGGAGATTCAAAAGGGGACTAGATTTGGATTTTGATTTAAAACTGGGACTTGATTCTCAGGGATATTTTTGGGAATTTGCAATGGATTAGAATTGGAGGACCTCGAGGGAAGATTAGAATTTGAATTTAATTCTTGGGATTTGAGGGCTTCAGAAATACATAAATTGGCAAATTTTGGGAAGGGAGTCCTCGATGGAATTTAAGGTTTCCGAGAGGAACAAAATCAGGGGATTTAAACGGAGGGCTTCGAATTGCAAAATTCGAACCCGAGTATAGAGAATTTTTGGGAGGAGTGAAATAAGAGTATTTTAAGTCAAAGGCTTCAGAAGGGATTCAAAGGGGATCTTGATTTTGAATTCTTCTGAGGAAATTTAGAGAGAGACAGTCGAATTGTAAAATTCAAGTCTCGGATTTTAGGAGAGAGTTTGGGACCGAGGATTCAGGGTGTCAAGGGGTTTTGACTGAGATCTACGGCACTTAGTCCTTAAGCACACACAAAAAGCCAAAATTTTGAAATTAGGGTTTTTACGAAAATAGTTTTTAACGACCCGGAAACCAGGGTGTTACACAAACTATTCGAACAGCCATGCCCATGGTTATGGGCAATGTGAGGTGATTCCTCTAGCGTAGATTTGTTTGCCAGTGCCTTGTGAAAGTGGTTTTGTGGTATGAGAATCGTTACCAGAATCGGCCATAGTGGCTGATGGATGACCTGAGTGGTCTGAAACGGGGCTATGTGACCCAGGATGTCGAATGGCATCATAGATTAGGCTTCCTGAGTGGAAGTAGTTTGTGAAATGAGTTGAGATTATGGATGGCTCGAGGAGCCACTGAGATGAGATATAAGATGAAGTCCTAGATAGGACAAAAGTGAAAGGAAAATAATAGAGGAAAATGAGATTTCGTCCTGGAGTGGACGAAATTGAAAATAAAGTAATAAATGAGAATATAGTGGGAAGCTGTTTGTGAGCAAATCCACTGGACCATTGTCGTGATCTGACAGGCGGTATAAGAATGTCTAAAACCAATTGAAATCTGATTCGTCCGCTCGAGTTGTTGAAAAGCAATTCGCGGACAGGATCGAGGCGAGAGCCTCCTTCTAGTCACATTAAGACAACTCACACTTAGGTTTTCGAAAATGTTTTCAAATGAAAAGGTTTGCAAAATAAACCCCTAGCCTATCTTTGATAGCCTGCATACTCACCTTTTTCATGACTTGCTGAGTACGAAAGTACTCAATCTATTCCTTTTCTCCCTCATTCAGGAAGAGTGAAGTAGAAGTGAAGATCAGGGTTTCTTTCCTAGTCCCAAGCCGTTGTTTGTGGATTGGGTTCTCGCTGCGCTATCGTTCCGCTGCTGTTGTTCTATTTGCAGGTTGCTGCTCAGGGCTTGCCCAAAGTCGCAACTTATAAAGGTATATATTTATTTATTTATTTAGCTAATTATTGTGGTACATCTTCGTTGACCACGGGTACCAGCAAGGTTTCCTGGGACTGGTACCAGCATCGCGGTTCCGTGAAAGTTGGTTCACGCCAATCTCCTGCGGCGCTTCCTCTCTGGTATCATGTAGGTGGTGCTAGGGCGGGAGGCGTTACACTACTGAGGAGGTCCGTCGGTTCGACACGCAAACCGAGGCCGATCAATTTAACGTGCACACTAACCGTGCAATTTTTTGCAAACAAAACATTTTAAATTTAGGAGCAATATGGTCAAGGAGTGACTTGCCTCAGTCTTCGTCTTCAAACCTTCGCGAAAATCCGACGTCTGACGAATTTCCGAAGCGTCGACTACGCGTGAAACGAGATAAAAACACATAAAACCCTAGAAATAAAATACTATTATTAATAACTAATAGTGTCATGAGGTAGATCTCATTTTTAGAAAAATTGAGAGACTTGAACGGGCTCAATCGGAGTTACGGATTAAAAGATATGGATTTTTGAAGTATTAGGGATTTTTTGGGAAAGAAAAGGAGTATTTGAATTTTTGGAAATAGGGGCTGACAGGTGGGGCCCTTGGCCAGTGGCAGAGGAGAGAGAAATTGAGGGGTGGGCCCACTTGTCATAGGTAGGGGAGAGATGAGAGAAAAATGGATGATAGGGAGGGCCCACGTGGAAGTGGGACATGAGAGAGAGCAGGGTGGCCCCACATGCAGTGAGAGATAGAGGGAGTTACTGTGCATGGGCCCACTAGTCATAGAGACATATATTAATATGGGTTGATTAAATTTTAAACCGTGTAGGGCCCACGAGTAAGTGAGAGGTGAGAGACTTAAGTGGTTGGGTCCACCTGTCATATGTACGGGAGGGGTTAATTGAGCGGGCCCACAAGTCAGTGACCGAGAGAGAGAGAGGTCCACAGACAGAGAGGGGAGGCCGGCGAGGCACAGGGGACGGCCAGGCATCGACGGCCAATGGCAGCCGAGGGGGCGCCGGCGAACGGCGGCGAGGAAGGAGGGACGGCCAACAGGAATGGGACGTGGGGGAGACGGGAAGGAAGATGGTCGACTCAGATTGCGCGAATGGTGGCCGACGGCGGCGAGCAACGGCGACCAGTGGGCGGCGGCAAGGTGCAGTCATCGTCGGCGTCCAGAGCGCAGCGAAGTGGCTAGGAGAGGCTCGGGTTGGAGGCGGTGTTTCATGGGAAAGGGAAAGGAAGGAGAAATTGGGTTCCTACCTCGTGCGACTGCGAGCTCTGAAGCAACAGCAATGGTGCGCGGCGGCGGCGGATTTGGGGCTTTCTCATCTCGGTGAGGATGGGCGTCGAGGAGGGGCGGAAGAGGATCATGTAGCAGAGAGGAACTAGACGGCACTGGCGATTTGGTTGATCGGGGCTCGGGTGGCGAAGAAAGGAGCGGATCCGAGCGGCGTCAATGGTAGAGCTCGAGCTCGGGTCGCAGTGACAATGGCACGGTGGGAGGCGGATGGGGTTCTTTTTATAGGCGGCGAGCGACGGAAGGAGACAAAGAAGAGAGGCAGTGCGGCAATGGGCCAAGGCTGTGGCAAAGGCGACACGACGGGAGCTCGGGATGGATATGGCGAGCACTAGGGATGGCGTCATGCGCACTACCGTGCTGTCGCCAGAGAGGAGGGAAGAGGGGTATGGCGTGGCAGGCTGATGCGACAAGACAGGGAGGCGAGGTTGACCTTGGAGGCGCACGGGAAGGGAGATATTTTTCCTCAGTGTCGTCACGTTCCTTCATGCCTATTTCGCCGAGCAGGGACCGGGCGCGAGAGAGGGACGGCGCAAGGTAGGGGACGGGTCTGACGCATGGGGCCCGCGCGTCGGGGAGAAGGCATCCGGGAAGAGTGCTGACGAGTGGGGCCGGGGAAGCTGAGGTGGCGAGCACAGGTGCACGCGCGTCTCGGCGTCCACGGTCGCTTGGGTGAGGCGATGACAAGTAGGGTCCGGGGCTGAGGCGTGTGCGGGCGGCCGTGCGCGAGCGGGGGTGCTCTTGGCCGGTGGGATCCACTCGTCAGCGGGGAAGGATGGCTGGGCCGAGCAGGAGGGAGGCAAAGGCCAAGTGGGCCGGGAGGGAGGATGGGACGGCCCAATGGAACAATGACTCTTTTATATTTTTCAGGGATTTATTTAGCGGGTTTTTTTATGATTTCTATTAGGGATTTAATCCAAAATTTCATCCTTGGGCCTACAAAATTCCTGAGATTTTTGAGGAGGACGTACCAAGGTTTTATATATATATATATATATATGGAAGAAATGGCTGGGGATTTTGGAGGGAAAAATATGATGAAACTCCAAGGGTTAGATTTTATTTCGGATATTTAAATTTTGGGAAAATCAAGGAGGACTTAGAGGAAAGATTTTTAGTAAAATTTTAATAAGGGTCGGGAAAGGTTTTTCAAAAGGAAATTTTAATTATTTGGAACTCGATCCGAGGTTTTATTTGGGGAATTATTTCTGAAGGGTTTGGAAGTGATATATAAATTTGAATTTAATTCTTGGGATTTGAGAGGGTTTGGGTTTACAAGATTTTTCAGGAGCTCCAAAAAAGGTTTTTAATTAGGACGTGGATATATATATATACACACATATATATATGCATATTTATACACGCACATATATATAAATACTTCTGAAATGAGTTAATTTCTAAGGAGACTTTAGGGAGGGTTTCAGAGAGGATTCGATCCTCGATAGAAATTTTTGATTGGGGATTTAGGAAGGGTCTCGAAGGAAATTCAAAGGAGATCTCAGAAGGAAATTCTGAGAGAGAGTCGAATTGCAAAATTCGAGTTTCGAAATTTGGAAAGGGTTTGAGACCGAGGTTTTTTAGTGTTTCAAAGAGTTTTTGACTAAGATCTAGGCACTAATCCTTAAACATATATAAAAGACAAAAAAATTTAAAATTAAGGTTTTTACTAAAATAGTTTTTAACGGTCTGAAAACCAGGACGTTACAGCTGGAGACGGCGGTCTGATTGCTCCACGACAACAGCGAGCCCTTTGGCGTTGCGGTGCAGGCGAAAAGGTGGCGGCGTTCAACGAGTAGCAAGGAGGAGGTTGGGGAAGCACCGCGGACGAGTAGCGTCGACGTCCTCCCCAGCCGCAAGCTCACGGGGCCCTTCGCCTTCGCCATCGACCTCCCTAGCTTTGGCAGCCTAGCCGGGTTCCCGTGCCAGCAGGTGGCGGAGCTCGGCATGGGGCTCGTGGACTCCGGCGTGAACTTCGTCTGTGTCGTCAATGACAAGAACATGTCGGCGTCGCTGCTCCCAGACATAAACACTACCATGTCGGCCGGCCACCGGCTCGTGATAACGGGGTGGGGGCCGCAGGTGGCGGTGCTGAGGCACGTGGTGGTGGGCGCCTTCGTGACGCACGTTCAAAAGGAGAGGTCGGGCCAGTGCATCCCGGCAGAGGGGCGGCGGCGGCCTAGGCGGAGGAGGCAGATCAGGCGCAGCAGAGGAGCTCGGGTTAGAGCGGATGCTGGCGACGTCAACCTGAAGGAGCCGGGGAGGAGTGGAAGGCAGTGCGGCAGCGTAAACATCGGCAGGGACAGCGGAGTCAACGAGCACGCAGACGTAGATACCGGCAGGGGTGACGGAGTCAACAGGCAGGCAACAGAGGAGGCAGTGGAGGAAGTCGAGGCCGACGACCTGGCGTGGAGAGTAAATTCGCCGCAGCGGCCGGTGGACGGCGACCCACGAGAAAGGAAGGTAGGCCACCGACGGCGTCGAGCGAGTGTGGACTGGTGGCGGCGCTGTGCCTGTTCGCTGTTGAGCTCTTGGCGAGACGAACGATTTGGGGACGATCCAGTGGATGCCCATATAGAAGGCCAAACGGGCCGCCCGGCCCGGCCCGGCCCTAGCACGATAGTGGCACGGCACTATGCGGCACGGCACTATTAGGCACGGTGGGCTGATCGTGCCGTGCCGTGCCGGCACGCCGTGCCTATTTCTTGGCCCAGGCACAGCCCTACAGCCCCAAAACCGTGCCGTGCCGGCCCAATGGCCCACCAGGCCCGCCGGGCTTAGTGCTGGCCCAGGCACTAAAGGCTGATACCACTCAATGACTCAATCAGCATTCAAAAATTTGAATTATTCAAATAGAATTCACAAATTCAAAAAATTATCAACAGACCACATCACATCCACAAATTCACAGATCACATCACAAATATACAAGAACATAGACATTTTTTCTGAGCTGGTGCAATGGCTGCCTCATTAAAAACCTATCTAGGTAAAACTCACACCTCGTGAGAAACCCTAGATAGGAAAAAAGAGTACAGCCCAGCTCATTACAGTTCATCATTATTGCAATACAGTTCCATCAGAGGTTACACATTTGAATCATGATCAAGATACAAGTTTTCAAAACTAGCTTCAAGTTCCTTGTCTTCCACCATGTGCTGTAGTCTTGCTGCTCCAGCCTCCCAATCCTTGATGCAGGAAAGCATCTCCACCATCTCAGGGCTCAGCCGACGCCGCCGCTCCTCGATGATCCTGCCAGTTGTACTAAAAGCAGATTCTGAAGATATGGTAGAAACAGGCACAGTCAAAACATCTTTAGCTAAAATTGAAAGAACTGGGTATGTAAATTTGTGCTCATGCCACCAGGTCAAGATGTTGAAGCTATCATCATGGCGATTGATAGTGTCACTGTCCAAGTAGGAAGAGAGTTCAGAACAACCAATACCAGCTGCTCCAATGCTTGCTGCATGCAGCAAGGCACTAGCAGAAGTTCTTCTAGATAGAGTAGGAGTGGGAGTGCAGAAAGAACTCAAAGAAGTACCAGGACCAGGACCAAGTCCAAAGTCAGGTGTATCATCACCAGCACCATCAGAAAAAATGTCATCCCAAGCACTTTTTTTCTTACCAGAACTAGAGGGCTGTGAAGGCCTTTGCAACTTAACTGCACCAAACTTATCATCATACCTCTTAAAGATGGTAGAAAGTTGAGCTCTTACCTCAGTGAAGTAAGCTGAATAATCAGTTCCAGTGAGGTTAGATAACAACCTAAGCACATTGCTAAAACCTTTCAACTTAGCTCTAGGATCCAAGATAAATGCAACAGAATAAAGCAATGGAATGTCCCTCCAGTACTTAAGATAGTAGTCATTCATAGGTACTACCACATGTCTAAGCAATCTATCATTTTCATAAGTCTTTAGGTGCTTAGATATCAGAATAAGATGATGTAACATTAGTGGAGATGTAGGATAATAGACACCAGATAGTGCAACAGTTGAATCATAAAACAGTTCAAGAAATGATAAAACTTTCTCTGCAATATACCAATGATCTTCTGTCAAAAGTAAAGGCTCATCTTCACACCTAGGATAGTGAGTCTCAATAAACACACCAAAGTCTGCTTGTAAGGACTAGATGCTTAAGCATGAGGTATGTAGAGTTCCACCTCACATCCATGTCTAATCCAAACTTTCTTGCCTCACCATTAACAGCAATGGCAATACCTCTAAATTGCCAGCAATGCGACTGGTAGAAGAGTTAGAAAAAATTGCAGTTTCTAAATGCTTCAAGGTATTCTTTAATCTCAGACAAGGGCAGACTTTACAATCTAAGTTAATGATGGTGACAAGCAAACGCTTTGATGCAAAACAAGATCACCAATGATAAATAGACAGTTGCAGGTGTAAGTTTGTCAATGGCATTAAGTATTAGCAGATGCATTGTCTTAAGTAACAGAGATCACCTTTGCACATAAAAACTATTCACTCCTCAAGCACAGAAGTCCACACGATCAGCAATGTTTCTGACCAGAGTGGGGATTCACAATGAGCCTCATTACCATGATCCTCTTCTCTAATTGCCAATCAGGAACTAATATAATGAGCAAACCACACTAAGGTAGTCTTCCTTAGGCATTACCAGCCAAATATCAGATGTAATAGCAACAGAAGAAACACTAGAGCTTAAGACTCTATAAGCTTCACCACGGCAATTCATTAAAGTAATTCACAAAATCTCTCAGCTTGGTGGTTTGCCTCGAGACAGAAGCAACCTTAGGATTATGGGCAACCTTAATGTACTTCCTCAAATGCATAGATTCACCAAAAATTCAGAGAGGAAGATCTGGTCCTTAGCAATCAAACGACAAAGCTTGTTGTTACATGCAACAGCAGGACTGTACTCCCAGTGCACGACAGTACCATCTGATCGACTTAAGCAAAGACTGACAGGCGCAGACTTTCCTTCTCGCTTGCATCTATCAACATGCGCTAAGGGGGAGGGGGATTGGGGGCCCAGTGCCACCAGAGGATAAGGCAGAGACTGATTGGCCACAATTGAATGACCCTTGGCACCAACCTTACTTTCTTACCGTTGTTACCTTGAAGATCTTCTCGAAATCATTCCAGGCTTCAGATGGATGACGGTCCTCTTGTTGCCCCCCGTGCTCACGTCTCTGGATCGGGCCGATCGGCCGCCACAACAGCAGTTGCAGGCACCAGCCCCATCATCGCCAGCAAGGTCGATGGATCGGCTGCGCTGCGTGAAAGGAACAGCTCATCCCGTCCATCGCCGTGTCAGTCTTCATCTCCAGTTCTGGGCCCATCATCCGAAACCAGATCATCGTTGATGGAGTGCCCCTGGTACTCGTCGCGCCGTCCTGCTCGAAGCCCGGTCCATCGTGAACCGAGCACCAGAGGCCTCTGTTCCTCAACGGCTCGCCGAGTGGCACGAACAACGGCTCCGGCCCGGCCCTCTGGTTCCTCAACGGCTGCACGAACAAGAAGAAGAAAAGAGAGGAAGTCAGGAAGAGCAATAACTCATAAAACAGAAGAACACATGATAGATCTAGTAGGGTTTAGGTCCGAGCACTTACCTGCGAAACCGGAGCACCAGACGCCGCAAGGTCGACGAGTCACGGATCTAGGAGATGACGAGATGGAGACTAGGGATTAGGATGGATTCGAGATCCTTCACCAGAGATTAGACGAGGAGAGAGGAAAGTAGAGAGGGAGAAGACAAGAGGAGCTCTGGCGAGTGTGCCGTGCCGGCCGCAGCGGCGTAGAGCGGAGAGCCGCCGCCGAGATGGAGAAGACAGGAGAAGCTCTGATCTAGAGCAGCGCGTGGCGGACGGGCGAGGAGAGGCGAGAGGGAGAGCGGGAGGAGCTCTGGCGGAGTTGCCGTGGCGGCCTGAGGCGAAAGAGCCGCCGCCGGCGAGGGAGAAGACGGGAGGGATTCTAGATCTAGACGGTGAGCGACGGAGGCGAGCGAGGAACGAGGCGACGCTAGGTTTGGGGGGTCGGGATCGGGAGCAGGCTCGCGATGCGCCGGCTTATATAGTCCGGCCCCCCCGGCCTCCAACGGTTAGCAGGCCAGGGCCGTTGGCAGGCCGGCCAACGCTTGGCAGGCCAGGCTGGGCCGCTGGAGCCGGCCACCATCGTGCCTGCCCAAAAATCGTGCCGTGCCCGGCCGGCACTATGGCCGGATTGGTGGCCCAGGCACTGCCCGATGGATAGGGCCGGACCGGCACGGGCACTATTCATATCGGGCCGTGCCGTGTTCGACCGGGCTTTTCGGGCCGTACCTCGGGCCGCCCAATGGCCTGGCCCATCTGGCCATATATAGATGCCCATGGACTGAATCCATTTAGAGCCAAAATTTTCAACCAAAACCAAACCGATCCAAATCGTTTTCCATCTCAATCCAAACCACTCCAGTCCATTAGATGCATCAACCCATTTCCACCCACCTAAAGCTAACCCACACTGAAGTCCATTAAATCCATTTGTACCCAACCCGTTAGCAGGCCTACGCAACCAGCCACCGTCTCCATCACTAGTATCATCCTGCGAGGAATCGGAGCAAGAGAATCAAGAGTTGAATATACATTCCTGCTGAATTTACCTGCGATTGATGAGACCGGCCAGCCGCTTCAGAGCCTCGAGCGCAACTTCCCAAACTCCGGTGCACACAACATGTTCGGTGTACTTGCCGACGACCGAGGGGACATTGAGGAGCCAGCTGCTGGTCCTCGCCGCCGCCGCCGCCGCCGCCGCCGCCGCCGTCGCCGTCGCCGAAGTCACCAGGCCGAGGGGAAGCAGCCGGCTCCTGAGGCGGCGCACGACGACGACCACTCACTCCCTACGTCGACTCCGGCTCCCGTGGCGGCACACGACGTCTACCCGCTCCTCCACCCGACGACGACTTCGGCTCCAGTACACCAGCAAGCCCCACCGCCGCAAGGTGGTTTAAGGATCTCGGCGATGCTCGCCGCAATTGAGTTTGTGGCCGTCGCGGCAGCAGTCATCGCCTACCTGGTGACTCCCGCTGCGCCTCCCAGCCTGCCTCACACAGTGACCAGGACTTCTGCCCAAACGTCATCGCCTTCAACTCCGTCGGCGGGCTCCACCTCTCCGGCACCAAGAGGCGCGCCCACGAGCTCGGCCCCAGCGTCGCACTGCCTTCGATACCGCACGAGCAGCGTACACGGAGGCGCGCATCCACTCCTCTGCGCAACCGGCATGATCTCTGTGTCGGAGATGGCGAATGCCTGGCCACCGCGGGGACAGAGCCGCGGTACTCCAGCGCGGACGCGGAGGACCTCGTCAGGTGTCGCTGCGGGAACGCGACCGACCTCAAGCTGGCATACGTGCACATTCGCCACGGCCGCGCGCGCGGACGTGGCCGACGGCAAGCTGATGTACCTGCAGATTTACGACACCGCCCGCGCGCCACCGATGATCCGCCCGTGGATACTGTTAGATGCGGCGGAGGAATTGGTTTGGACGCTCTGCCCGATGCCGCGGCGCGTCGCAGTGTTCGCGCTCATTCACCGCAACAAGTCTGGCGTGGCGAATTACTTGCAGATCACCTCGCGGGACACGTGGACGATGTTCGAGGCAATGAACCTATAGACAAGTACGTCTGTTCATGCATGTGGCATCTCATGGATGCAGCATCACTAGCAAAACTACGTTAGTAGTTTGTACAGATGAGTTCTTTTTTTAAAAAAAGTAGTTCGTACAAATGTGAAAGGTGGCATGCTTCCTCCTTTGTAGAATCTTGAATGGTAATACTCTGTTTAATTGGTAATTTCTGGAACTAGTGGCACACTACGGCTCTAGAATGATTTCTGGGGAGTTTTTGTTTTTGTTGCTTAATATGTATAACCTGTGTTGATTGCTTCATTAGGTGCCTATTAGTTAATCAATCTGATCTACTTTTGATAGGACTACATGAGGATATAATTATGCAAAGCTTTGCGTGAAGGAGATTTGTGAATCACCATTACATGGTTTACTATCTCTTTTTTGACATTTTTCTAGACCGGACCATCGCCCTTGACACATTTAGAATTATAACACCTTGATCCTACTTTAATTTTCTTCCAAGCTACAGTTATGCCAGGAGTCTGTATGCATTAATTTTTCAACTGTCAGACCTATGATTTATTGAACTGCATGCTGGGGAGACAGATACTCTCTAATGAAATGCTTGTGCAACATAACTCAAAGTGAGTTTTAGGCTTTAGCACTATGCATATCTACTGATGCTAGCACCTGGTGTTTCTTTTCATGATGGAAGCAGCTATATATGTAGAACAACATTCATTTGTAGTGCTAATGGCTCCAGAGATATGAAGTCTAAAAAATTAGTGGGTATAATATAGAGTGTACTGCATGGAACTGAATAGTAGAATGTATTGCTGCAAGTGCAACTGCGGGGTGCTTGAAGCCAAGGAGCTTGATTGCACACACAAATACATATAGGCATTAACGAATCATCAATGAATAATTCATTGTCTTATTTTGGGAGGAATTCATTGTCTTTTTGTTTGCTCCATAAAGACTTGCGAGTATGTGCTTTGTGATTTTGTTAACATTTTCATATATGAGTAGTAGTAGTTCCAAGCAAGTTATCCAATATAAGTTACCATTATTTATCAACTAGCATTGCTTGTGTTAATTTGCAGGATCTGACTATGATATAGAGTCCAGCTGTTCGAACTTTCTGTGTGACGATGAATTGCTGTCAACCGCTGAAATGCCCTTCATCTACTCGAGGTTCCAGGAACTAGGAAATAATACCCACTGCATTTTCCTAGGTGAGCCTCTTTCGCCCCTATGGATCTCTGATTGCCGGTCACTTCAATTCACATGCACCGTATTCTTTGCAAGGCTGCAAAATACAAGTGATTTTTTTCTTCAGTGAACTTCATGTGTGTGCTATGTTCTATTTCAGTTGAGGTACTTGTCAAGGCAACTGACGCGTACGAGGCATTGACTGGTGTCTGATGCAAGACTTCATGCCACAGGTCTCCATGGACGGTTGAAACATAGTTCCTCGTTGAGTTTCAGATGGAAGCTTTGTATGGACGTCTTGTTTCTTTCTCCCCTCATGCTTTGTTTGACATATCTGGGCAGTACTAGGCGCTTGAAAACCAAAAGCGCTTATCCTTGGCCGTCTCTTTAGATAGCTGGATTAACTCTCTGATATGAGCTACTTGGACAAAACATGTGTTTGTTAGTTGATTGATGGTTGGTTGACAACATTCTTCGTGATGTTACGCTGAGTGCCATGAAATTTGGAGAAAATCGGACCCACGCATGACGACGGACGAAGGGCCGCAAAGGGTGACGACGTACAAACGGTGGAACCTATTTGGACTCGCTGACTGTCGGCGAAATAGGATAGGGGTCCCACATACTCTAGGGACGCGTGGGTCATCGGCCAAGTCAGTTCTCTGAGGGGCTATCTCGCCTTCGGCCCCGGGGCGCCGCGCCTATCGGCCCCTGGCACGTCCCCGGGGCGCCCTCGCCTTTTGGCCCCGGGCACGTCCCGGGGCGCTGACCCTATCGGCCCCGGGCTCGTCCCCGGGGCGCCGTCCCCACCGGTTTCGGCCCCGAGGCGTCGTTGGCCTCGGGCCCGTGCCTTGCCTCCGGGCGCCATCGTCTCACTCCCTGCCCGGGGCCCACATGTCGGTCTCCCGCAGGATCGATGGACCAGCTCTCCAAATATCAGCATTAATGATGAGGCGACGGGGCACGTTGCCCCTGTCATCTGCTCCGCCACGCGTAAGTGTCTCAGGACGGCCTCCGTGGACCCTGTCTGCTGTCAGAGGCCTGTTGACTTCTGTGGCAGAGGCGTGCGCCGAAGTCCAAGCAGTCAGAGACCCTTGACTTCGCAGCGGTGCTCCATCACATCCCATCACATCCTCACGACTCTACCGCCCGCTGCATACCTACTCCGGCATGGGCTCAGCAGGCGGGGACGAGAGCGACCAGACGCTCCACCGACTCCGGCGCAGGCTTTGCAGGCGGACGTGAGCGACTGGACGTCTTCCAACTCCGGCGTGGGCGTCGCAGGCGGAGGGAAGAACCAGAGAACTCTCCAGAAACTCTCTCTCTCTCTTGGTGTGCTGGCACTGTGGAAACCCCTTGCTCTATAAAAGGAGGACCAAGCCACCGGCGAAAGGCAGACTGAACAGAGGGCCTCTAGCCCCCAGCTCTCAGCATCCGAGCTCATTCTCAACCTACTGCTCTTCTTCTCCGTCTCCGGCCGCGTGCTGAGCTTACCTTGTAACATAGCAAACCACATTCATCTCTACATAGCATACACACAGGAGTAGGGTTTTACGCTCCGGCGGCCCGAACCTGTATAAATCCTCCTGTCTCCCTTGTGCGTCGATCCTCTCTTCCGACCGTTCGTTGTTCATCGTCTTCCCCGCGCGATCTCCTCGGTCCGGGCCGTCCGGACCCGGTTCGGACGGTCCGGACCCTTCTGCTTTCGTTCACGGTTCGGACGGTCCGGACCAGCTTCGGACGGTCCGGACTCCTCTGTTTCTTCTACGTCTTCTTCGCGCATCTGTCTTCTGCACTCTGAAGCCGGCTTCGCCCGAGAACTACTCCCCTGACCGAAATCTCAAAGGGGGTCTCCTGACTTCCGCCGTCGAGGTTTCATCCTCCGACACTGACAAACGACGTATGCCGAGCGTGACTAACCACGTACCAAAATAATACTGAAAACAACTTCAATTTTTATAATAGATAAATATCATATGAGCCATTCGTTGTGTATCGATTAAAACCTAATATTACCCTTATGTCTTATATATTGTAATTATAAATAGTAATTTATTTACATGTAAATAAGTCCAGCCTGGTGACATGTAGAGTCATTTATTCCCACACATTGCTGGGGTCGCGCCACATTTGCAAAGGGCATAGCGCTATACTCCAGTATAGCAGATTTACTACTTGTTTCTGATCTGGTACGTACGAAAGCAGCTAGCTAGTGTGGGCGTGTGGGTTCGTCTAGTCGAGGGAAGAGAAGTTTGGTATGCTTGTTGTTATGCTTGTTGCCTGGACATATTCTGCCGCGGGTTAGCAGAGATGGAGAGAGGAGCTACCTATATGTACCGAGCTACCGTTACGAAGTTGGACGGTGTCTGGGTCCCGCTGTTAGCCTGTGACCGTGTGCTTCCAGGTGTTCTCTACTTGTACATCCTAGTTAGTTTGTTAACTACTGCTGATCTCTGAACCTGAATACTGCTGATCTGAGCCTGAAATATACATACACAATTACACAGTACCAAAATTATGTACGCACGTAGGAGTGATAGTAAGATATGAATTCTTAAATTCTCCAACATGTAGCAGTTCGGAAATCTAAACAGATTATCGATTGAGTATACGAGAATTAGAACGCAGTGTACCATCACAAAAATGTCATCAGCCATCCATCAATTAACAAACACATGGTTGTCCAAGATTAGGAGAGAGTTAAGCCAGATATCTAATTAAAGAGACTGCCCAGGATCAGTCAGGGCGTTTGGTTTCTCAAGTGCCTAGTGCCCGGATATCTCAAACAAGGGAAGCGGGGAGTAAAGGAAACAAGATTCCAAACAAAACTTTCATCTGAAACTCAACAAGGAGCTATCCAAACAAAACTTTCACCTGAAACTCGAGGAGGAACTATGCTTCAACCGTCCATGGAGACCTGTGCCATGAAATCTCGCACCAGACACCAGTCACGCCTGACAACCTGAACTGAAAGAAGATAAAACATACGTGAAGTTCACAGAAGAAAATTTCCTCTTGTACAGCCTTGCAAGAATTAATACAGTGCATGTGCATCGAAGTGAATGGCGATCCATAGGGGTGAAAAGAGGCTCAACTAGGAAAATGCAGTGGCCACTGGTATTCCTCAGTTCCTGGAACACTTGACAGATGAACAGCCTTCCAGTAGTTGACAGCAGTTCATCAACTTATCACTCGGAAAATTCAAACAGTCGAGCTCATCCGTCAGATTCTGACTTTGAAACTGTCAAGCTCATCCGTCAGATCCTGCAAGTTAACAGAAGCAATGCTAGTTGATCAAAAATGGTTGGATAACTTGCTAGGAACTTAGCTTATGTATTTGTGATGTGAAATCGAGCACCAAGCCTCCAAATATACTTAGCTTCAAACCCCAGAGATTCCAAGTTGCAACAAATGAAGTTGCTGTTACTTATGTCCATTCTATCAGTATGCTGTACTGTTAAATAAAGTACAGATGCGCATGACCAAATTCAACAGAGCAACATCATAATTACTAAAACGTATGAGGTGCTAAACCTGCAGATTAATATATGATCCTCGACCAATTTATTTACTATGTCAAAAGCATTGTGCTAAACTCTGTACTAGTGAAAATCTGGAGCAGCTAGCTACAGCCTCTGATGTGAAACTCTGTACTAGTGAAATCGAGATGTGTAGAGTTGCAGACAACGCCAGCATCCACATGACAATAGCATAATGCACATCAGAATGCAGCAATGAAATGAAGCAAAGAACAGTGCAACGTACGTACCATCTGTTTCATCATCCTCCCGCGGCAATCGGAATGTGCCAGCTCCCATGCCGCGGACGTAGCGAGAGGGAGTGGTACACCATCGGCAGGTGCGGTATCGTGTACTTCTTGCACTCGAGCACGCTTCTGGTGGCCAGGTCTGCGGCGAACATCCACGAGTTCCGTGAGGTGATCTGGAAGAAGTACACCACGCCGGACTCCTTGGGGTGAACAGCGCGCACCGAACGCGCCTCGGCATCATGGTCTCCGGTATGTCATGTGGTCCCAGATCTCGTGGATGCCCCGGTGCGGAGTGCGTCCGACCAACTTCTCCCTCGCATCAGACTGCAGTGTCCACATGCTGATCATCGATGGCGAGCCGCCGGCATCGTCGTGGATCTGCACGAACGTCAGTTCGCCGTCGCTCACGTTCACGCACCGGTGCTTGGCGTGGTCCGCGTTGCTGGAGTATGGCAGCTTGCAGCCCTCGGGGAGCGGCACGAAGGCATGTCTGGCTTCGCGCGAAGGGGTCGCAAGTGAGAAGCCAACGGAGAGATCCACCCAATAGCATCCCGGCGTGAGACGATAACACCATCGTTGCCCCACGGCCGCCGGCCTGGGGAGTAGTTGACCTTCCTCGCGACCCACCCAGCTTTCAGCTCCTGGGAGTAGCGCAGTAGGGTGGCGCGTTGGGTGCCCGGTTCTGGCTGGAGCTCGGCCACCAAGCGGATCTGGTGTTCGCCATTCTCTGCAGTTGTGTGGATCATGCCGACGTTGCCGGCGCAGAGGAGCCGATAGTCGTCGGAGCAGGGCGGGAAAAGGAAGGCCGTGCGGCTGCAAAGCAACGCAAGGATGTAACCGCCGTCGTTGGCGCAGCTCGGTGCAGGGTCGAAGCCGAGCGCGACGCCGGGGCCGAAATCATGGGCGCTCCTCCTGGCGCCGCGGAGCAGGAGTCCGCCGGCAGAGTCCACGGCGACAACGTAGGGGTGGTCGTCGCGGTCGGGGCAGAAGTCCTGAGGCGCGAGGGAGACAGAGTCGCTCTGGCGCAAGGTGAGGAGGGAGACGCCCGGCGGGCCGCGCCAGTCGAAGGTAAGGTGGTCGCCGACCTCGAAATCGTCGTCGGAAGAGGACACGCTTGGGACGCAGGCCAGGATCACCCACATGGCTGGTGGCGGTAGTGGCGCCTGCGTCGCCTCCCTCTGGTCCGGCGGCCGGAACTTGGGCGCCGCGCCGTCGAACAGCAGCGGGTAATTCTCCGTGTGTCTCACTACTCCGAACTTCTGAAGCAGCAGCGGCGGCGGGATGTGGTGGCGATGGGCGGGCGGGGATGAGCTGGAAACGGATTACCTCCCTCGATTAGTTTGCCGGAGCACGGCACGGAGGGGAGAAGGTTCTAATCGAATCACGGTGTTTGGCTTGCTGAACAAGCCTGTTAATTGTGCGGTGCTATGTCATAATTTTTTTCACTAATCGATGTAGTTAATTATAAGCTGCGGCAGTAATTATTCGTTAATCTAGTGTCATTCGAAAAAACGATATGACTCGATCGGTGGTAATAATTCGAACGCGGTTAAAAATCAGAGCATTGCAGAGCAGCTTCCTGATCTGCAGACTGGAGTATTGAGCGTGGCAAGCTGTTGGATCGAGAAGGATTCACCAAACTGCAGGTGAATGTTCACCGACGAATCGTTGCAGTCCATGGTAAGCGTGCGTGGTTTGGGACTTTGGGTTAGTTTGGGGAAGAAAAAATGTTTGTTACGCGTGTTCCCTTGCCATGATTTGTCGCGAGGTGGCATGGCTAAGACGGAGGAGGGAAGCGGCCGGTGATTGCACGGGCCGTCCGTACGCGCGTTCCGCTACATCACGCCGCGGCAGCGCCGGACTGCCCGTGCGCAAGCTCTAGGAAGCCGCTGCCGCCCTGAAGCGCGCGCGCGTTCACGAAACGTGCCAAAATGGCCTCCGCTCCCACTGGAGACGTTGGCACTGACGGACTGTACGTATGTATGTGTATTTCAGGCTCACACCAGCAGTAGTAACAAGGCAACCAGACAAATTTTGCATCTGAAGTCTAACGAGAAAAAGTTTCGGTAGTCCATTCATCCATTGAACCGTGCTAGTCTCGCACACCAGAACCAAAAATCAACAGCTAATACGAATCTGTAGGCTTCAGCCTTCAGTTGACAACCTGAACCGAAACAAAAGATAACACACGCATGAAGTTCACTGAAGAAGTACTTCTTTTCTTGCATGTTGCAAGAATACAGTGCACGTGAATTGAAGTGATCGATGATCCATACGAGTGAAAAGAGGCTCACCTCAGAAAATTCGGTGGGTGCTCAGTTCCTAGAACTTTCTGCAGTTGGCCTTCAAGCGGATGCCAGCATTTCATCAATTTGTCATGCAGAAAGTTCAAACAGTTGGTCGATCTCATCGTCGTCCTTTGATCCTGCAAGTTACTCACTCCGTTCAAAATTATTCAAAATTATAAGATGTTTTTATTTTCCGTAAAATTAACATTTAGAAATTTTAACTAATAATTAGACTAAAAATATAATGTATTTAGATTCGTATTTGAAATATTTTCATATGATGTAATTTTGTAGTGTTAACTATATTATTATAAAAAAATTAATATTAAAGAATATATTAGAGACCATGTAGAATCTAATATATTTTTATTTTTAAATGAAAGGGATAACGACAACAATGCTAGTTATAAAAAATATTAACTTATATTATAGCTTGCGACTACTCATCTGTACAAATGTTAATAATTTCAAACTAGGCAATATTTCACAGACGAAAATAAAGATTAAAAATATAAGGTATATTAGTTTTTTACACATTTATAATATTATTTTGATTACTTAGTTTTTTTATAATTATCATCAGCACTATAAAATAATATCATATAAAAAATATTTTAAATATGAATTTAGTATATGAGCAGCTTCGTGGAGATCATTTGCCGGGGGATCCATGCAAGCGCGCCCGGCGTCGTTCGCGGACGTCCGACCACGAATGTATGAGCAGGTCCTCGGCGATCGTCGACGCTCGCCGGATCCATGTGGTCTCGCGCGTTGTAGCGGTTGTCGGATGGTTCGCCGGATTCCATACCGTTCTCGTGTGTTTGTAGGCCCTCACTGTTCCTTGCTCTCGTGGGTGGTCTTTCATCTTTGGACGGTGTTTCTTCTCGTTCTTCCCTGTTACTGTGCTTTGTAATTCAACTTTAATTTAACTGTAGACGGTGGTGTTAGGGCAGAGAGAGATCTTCTCGTCTGTAAGTTCCCTATTGTGTCCTGTCATAAATTTTGTTAAAGGGGTATTTAAATTGACTTATTATATTGATTTATAAGCTATATTTAAAATAAGAAATATCATTAGCGCATGATCAATTAATATTAGCTATCAAAATTAAAAAATAAATTTATTTGATTTTTTAAGATATTTTTATATAAAAATTTTTTATAAAAAATACACTATTTTATATTGTAAGAAATATGCTAAAAAAACTGAGCATCTATTGAATTGTTGATCGAGGTGGATTCGCTAAGATCTTCCTCGAACTCACCTGACGAACATACTGCTGAGTTCACCGAGCCTAGCCAGCTCAACTGGTTGCTGTCCAATCTAACGGGCGAAGCGCTTATCATTTTTATCTTGAAAAAATTCGGTGCTACAGAGGTCAAAGGATAGATTCAGTCAGGAGGAATGAGACAGATCTAATAGAACGGAGGTGTTTAAATTAGTTATTGTGCTGGCTTATAAACCGTAATATAAAAAAAAATATCATTAGCATGTATTAATTAAGTATTAAGTATTAGAAACTTAAAAAATAAATTCATTTGATTTTTTAGAGAGATTTTTATATAAAAATTTTAAAAAAATATATATCGTGTAGCAATTAAAAAAAACACGGAAAACGAAAAATAAGCAAAAGCTTAGAAGTGGAACCGAACAGGCTTCTTTTGAGCTTCAGTTTTGATTTATATCTTTTCCGTTAACACGTCTCAAGACATAAAAATGTATTTTTTAAAAAAACTTTTTATATAAAAGTATCTTAAAAAATTAAATAGATCTATTTTTTAAGTTTTTAATAGTTAATATTTAATTAATCATGTATTAATAATATTTCTCGTGTGTGACTTATATCCAATTTTTAAAATTTTTAATAGTTAGTATTTAATTAATCATGCATTAATGATATTTCACGTGTGCGACTTATAAGACATGTCCATCGGCAAGGGAGTAAATATACACATTCATTGAATTTGGACTTTCGCCACGGCACAGCAACACTGAACAAAATGTGCCCTTGTTCAATACAATAAAGGAAGAAAAGGAATAATAAAAAGGGATAAAAATCCTCTATCCTGTTAATCTAGCTGTAATAGGGAAACTATACAGGTATTTACGGGAACGACATGTCAGATTACCTACGTAAGATTTTTTGCTATGCCTCCTCCATCGAAAGTCGACACAAATACCAGGCGATTCAAACAAATACGAGGATAAAATTGATCCCCAAACCACCACCATCTGCATTCCTTCATGCAAATACTGGGGAAACCAGCGAAACAATGTCTGCTGCCACCGCCACCGCCACTACTGTGCCACTTACTATGGTCAACACCAGCTTATTGCATTTTTAGCAACAAATTGTATATTGTCTAACAAAACTGCTACAAGTTCACATGAAGCTCATCCAGATATGCTAAGGTCTGTCATGCTTCTGTCAGCGATGTATGCCTTTATATCCCTGGAAAGATTTAAAAATAAAAAAGATAATTAACAAGCCAATTGGAAAAAATGAAATTATCAAATAATCCAAGCAAGAATTCCGGAAGACAGATCAACACTGCAGGTGAAGCATAATTTACCTGCATCTGGGAGCTGAACAGTCTGCATTATCACAAAGCAGTGAGTGCGTGAACAGAAGTTTCCACATGAATACACACATATGGCAACCTCCTCCATCACGGGCACGGGTATGACATCGTACACCATGGAAGAACAGTTTCTTTAACGTCAAGCAAAGTTTGGACGTGCAACTTCGATCGAAACATCTTGATGCATGCACCAAGCTTTCAAGGTAGTCCTGCTTTGAAATCATCCAGTTCATTAACAAGAGGTGCTGTAAGGATTCCTGCTGTTTTATTAGCAGAAAATAACATTTGGGATGAAACCACATGATTACCAGATAAGAATCTAAAAGCTTGTAGAATAATTTTCATGCTGATTAAAAAATTGGATATGCAGTCAGAAGAAACTGGTACAGCATAAACATCTTCAACACCAGAATAGTGAAGCATACATTTCACATAGATGCTCAAGATTAAACCAAATGGATAAAATTGTTAATTAAAATAATAATAGTGCAACTCACTTAAATTTTACAGCTTATGCCAAATATAATCATGCAAACAAACCAAAAATTTCAGATCCCCAGACATGTTCCCAAAAAATTGAAAAGACGTTGACTTGGACTAGACAATAAACATTCGTGAACTAGAAAACACAAATAGGAGATGCCAAAGATTCAGCTACCAGTTTAAGAAGGATACCTGTAGAGTGTACTTCTGCAATACGTGAGGGTGCTTATCAGTCTGCCTCAACTTATGAATATGCAAACTTTCACCGTGTTGTTTATAGCATGAATCACAAAAGTTGCAGCCTAGGCAAACCAAGCACCGCCATGCCAAGCATTGATCCATGGCACAGTGACAAGAAGAACAAGTTGAATCATGCAGATGATAAAGAATCATCATCGTCGAATGTTTTGCCCTCCGGAGAGTATCAAACTGGTATTGATTGTCTTGACAGTGCTTCAGGAAATCTATTCTGCTGTCAAAATACTTGCTTTCCATTGTTGGATCTACATCATCAGTTTCTGGAAGTGGTTCTTCCTCTATCTGTCAAGAGGAGATTAGCTAATCTGGTTAGTATAGTTCCATCATATATCTATTAAGTAGCAGCATGCAGATTGTGGCTGCCTTAAATAGATGAATTCATATACGTACTCTTTCAAATGCATGCTTTTGTTTTGTTGTAGCCGGGTGCCTGTCCTTTGGAGGGGTATTCAGCTCCTCGGCATAACAACTACAAGGACAAATAAGAATGGCGTCATAAATAATGGGTGCCTTAATGATGAAGAGCAATTGAATAACAAAAAAAAAGTAGGAATGCAGATTCATTCTGCAATTTGAAAGGCAAATGGTCACCGCAAAATGAAGCTAGAATGGTTGAACTAGTGCCGCTAGATGATAATACAAGTGCCATGTGCAATTATACATTTTTACCAACAGCAGATATTTCCCCTAGTGCTGTTCCGGAAAGTTCTAAATTATGGGAAATGCATTCCATATGGTCACAAAAATTTACATGACTATGTGAAAAAAAGTATGTAATCACAAGAAATGCTTACCGTTCACAAAGATAGAAGTTTTTGCAGCTGGTGCAAACCCAACTACTGCCAGATACAATAGGATGGTGGCAATGCTTGCAAAACTGCTGCAGACAAAGCATTAAAAAATCTTCTTTCATCGTTCGCAACCTTTCTCCAAGCTGCCAACAATGAAAATTAAGGGGTCAAGTGCCTAAAATACTAAGGGGGCACCATGATTTAAACAACTAACCTTGTGCACAAGTAAAATATCCTCAAGGTTTCCTTTCCGGTCATCACGTTTGGCAACCCGTAGGAGCCTTCCTAGTTGAGTCTCTTTCTTCTGTGAGGTGTCATCTTCTTTCTTTTCAAGGAGCCTCTCTGCTTCCCCAGGCCAGAAATCGTTATCACAGTATGGCAACCATGCAGCTGAGATATTGGTCTTGCATTCATTGGTGGGCTGAAGGAAGAAGTCATAGAGTGTATTACGCTCCACAACTACACCCTCCTTAACAGCCTTCTTTACCAAATTCTGGTACCTAAATATATTGAAAAGATAACCAAATGAAGGCCCATAAATAATTTTAGGACTGAACGTAGAAAGATGATGAAGACCAACCAGCTCCGAAGCTTGTCAGACTTTGGCATCTTCTGTATTGTAGGATGACAATATAAAACATAATCGTCACGCTTTGTAGATGGGCAAGTCCATATGGAACAGCTTACAAACCCTCGTTTCTTGCAGAAATCCAAATAGCCAATCTGGGGGGATACAGATTGGAAGATAATCAGACTAACATGAGATCCATAAAATGCATTAAGTGTTTAATGATTATGCATTCTCATACCAAAATTTCATGATACACAAAGGTACGGAGAGCTTCTCCACTGGCTGACTTGATTTCTGGTCTGAAGTACTTGACAGAATCGATATATGCAAGGTAAACATGCCTTCGATTTGGTGATGGGCAGGCTGAACCATACTCTTGCACATACATTGCGAATAGGCATACATCCACACCTTCATTCTTTTGAAACAGGAGAATGGCCTGCACAAACACAAAACGTGGTAATGGTAACCCACATTATCTACTAAATAATGAAAGCATACTTTAAATGGATGTTATAGTAATAGCATTAATATAGTAAAAGTATCGCATAATCACCTTTGATTTGTACGGAAATTCCCCGGGATATTGTTCTTTTCTAAAAAAATCCTTAAAACGTGGTTGGACTTGCAGTGTTCTATCAGCTGAAGATACCACTCTAACAGTAAGACCTTCAACTCCTGGTACCTAATAATTGGAGCATAAAAGACAAAAGCCCAACAAGTGTCACCGAAGTATATTACAGTATAATACAAATCCTAGAGACAGGCAAATAACATTAAGATCAGCATAGATAATCAGATAAGACTAACCAAGCATCAACAATTTATCTTCCAAGTTTGGCCATGAATTATATGACCTCTTGGATAGCTACTAAATCAAATCTGAAAAAGTGTATGCAGTACCAACTTTTATCTGAATCCAATAAAATGCAAGGCAAAAAAAAGCATTAGTTTCACTAAAAAGGATACTAAAACGCAATAAATAGGATGCTCATCTATGTACGTTCCAAAGATACTCATCTATATAGTATGATGCAACCCTGAAGCCATAAATACGCATTACTGGATGCACCAACATAAGTATTAAGAACATAATTAAGTGAAATGCCATCATATAGTAGAAAAACAGAAATGCATGTCAGTACAGTTGCATTCAAGTAATGAATTATTGAAGTCAACGTAGAAGACTACAATATAAAGTTAACATGTAACTTGAAACCTTCAATCAACAACCAGCACAAAGAGCAAGCAGCACAAAAATGCTATTGGAAAAACGTATATTACTTTTAGCTGTGGTGCAATAGGTTAACAATGAGGTGCAATAGGTTAAGACAGGACAAGAAAAGCATAACACAACTACCTCATCAACACTTTTTCCTGAAGCACTTGCCCTCTGTTTCCGCTCCTGCACAAGCCGCTCAGAAAGCCTTTGCTCAATATGATCACTTAGTCTAGTTCTTGGTAACTCGCATGCTCCCAGAATAGTACATGGCTCCAGTGAATCAACATCTCCATTATCCTTCTCCTTCAAGAAACATTTTGCACAAGTATATTCGGCCTCTGGATCCACAATTTTAGGGTTAAAAAGTGCACAGATTTGATGCTGCCAAGCTTTGCACTTATCACACTGGACCCACTGAAAAGGCATAATCAAATAAAAATGAGTAATTCATATATGATTCCAAATGACTAGAAAGAAATAAGAGAAGCATGTTTACCCATTCTGCCTCAGCATCTGTCTCTGCATAGCTGAATCTCTTCTGATATTTGGCTTTGGCACTACTAAGATGGTGGCATCTGCCACATATTGAAGATTTGTCATTTCCATTTTCCACTTCAACATAATAGGATCCTGTAGAATTTATTATTTTAAAACAGAGCGCGCAAAATCTTGGAGGGGGCTCAAAGAGAAGTCTTTCCATCCCACATAAATTGCATGTATTCTGATCAGGCAAGCCTTCAACTGATAGCAACTCTTCAGTCGGCACTTTGCTCTAAAAAACAAGTTAATCATGATAAGAGATATAAACTTTCCTTAAAACAAACAGACACTCTGTGCAATACAAACAAGCAAGCTTGAATGAAAACAAAACCTAAATTCTTAAGACCGAATGAAAATCAATTGGAAGTACATAATCTTTAGTAATTCTGCAACTGCTCAGTGTGAAGATGTCTCTAGACTACATCAACCAATTATACTAGATAAATCATATAAGATCCAACAGGCTATTCACTCACCTGGGAAGTATCATGGCTCAGACTTCGCAAGTGATCTTTAAGCTCCTCAGAAGTTAATGCATAAAGTATTGAGGCCCCTCTTCTCTTCCTTGTACTCAGGCTGGCCCCTATCAATGTTTGGTTCAATAAATCAATCTTGGCGTCCTTCATCTCAATGTCACTATTTTCACAACGAAATTCTTCAGTTTGTACAGCAGTCTCTGACAATCTGACCATATCCATGCCACATGCATTATCGGTGCAAGCAATGTTGTCCCCCAAGGAAGTACAACATGGTGACTTTGATGGTGAATTAGTGGCTTCAGGTTGTACTGTTTCAGCAGATGCATTAGTCTCATTGACAGCAGGTTGTTGTTTCTTTGGAACCTCCATTTCACTGACATGGACAAGATGGGGAACATCAACCTTCAGGCGTTTTGCTGGATAATGCTTGCCAGAAGATCCATCTGACGTAGGTGAAGTCGGCTTTGATACAGTACTATTAGATGTCTGTTCAGCTCTGTCCACTCTCTTGCTTACAGGGCTACAAGCACCACAGTTAGTCATGAAGCCGTGCTGATGATGCATAAAGAGGTTGCTTACATTTGAGCTTTTCTCCCTGCAAAAACCTTCGTGATCAGAAGTATGCCCTAGTTCTTCTTTCATTTGAATGCATCGTTCACGTGTGTGTTCTCCATTGATGTACAGATGCATTTTAGCATGGCACAACTCATGGTTTCCAATGGTGATGTTTGACTGATCTGATTGCTCTAGTGGCTGAGCGCATGTACACTCTAGTTTTATCTCACATTCTCCATATTGTTGCAACAAAGGTCTCTGACTGGCAGTGGGATACGTACTTTTATTGTTTGTGGAAAGGTTTTGTCCATTTGCTGTTGAGAAAGAATCCATCGGAAGTGTTCTCATTGCACTAGAACATGTTGTTTGATCCCATACTGCTGACAAAGAACTGGAACTCCCAGAGGTTGATGGTTGTGAACTATCATTTTGATGAGCATCACCTGACAAAATTTAGCCATAATGTTATGATGCCAAATAACTTCAACTCAGCCCAGTTTCAGACATAAGAAAGGGGATGTAAAACTCACCTGAGAAATGTTCTTTCATATGGCCAGTATGCAATACATCAATACTAGCGCTACATTTTGGTAGAGTTGACACACATGAAGTTAAAATGGTGTTTGCTAATCTTTCAGGCCTCTGCTTGGGTTTATCAGCTGATGAATGAGCAAAGTTAGCAGCAAACATATAGTGGTCATATGGTTTATATCCTGCCAAAATCAAGCCAATAAAGAATTTAAAAAAATTTAAGGTGTATCGTGAGGTTAAAATAGGTAACTTGTCATCTCAACTCACCCTGAGTGGAGAATACATTATATGCACAGGAGGGAAGACTATTAGGACCAGGAGTAGCTCTATCACAGCATATACTTAAGATGGGCACCTCCGTCACATGCAGCTGTTGTGCGTTTAGCTTGGAAGCAGCTGCTGAAGGAACCCAAGGATACATACTGTTCCAAAATGATGCAGAACTCAGGCAAGCACTCGACCTGGCTCTTAAGGTCTCAAGATCCATATAGTTAATCTGAGAGAGAATCAGATGTTAGCGAATCAGATGTTAGCAAGTCACTGGGGAATATTTAGATAATGAATCCAAATAATCAATTTCTAAGCATACCAAACTGTTCAGCGGTAACAGTTCTGTGCATACAAGAATATGTTGAATTTTGTATTTACTCACTATTATTTATTCAGTAAAGCATCTAGATAAGTTCAATAGTGTCTGATCATAGAGCACAAATCACACCAAATTAAAGCACCATAGGTGATCATATATCCTATAATAGTTCTAATGCAGCAAGAGGCAACACAAACCTTTGAATCAGCTTCCTCAAAAAGATGTTGATCTATAGATTTTCCAATTCCCATAAGAAAGGATAGGTCTAAGTTGCAGAATTCCTCCCGCTCTTGTAGGTACTCTACACTGGAATGGAAAAAGAATCAGGATATAGTTAAACAAGAGATATGTGCGATAAATTAGATAACAAAAAAATTGAACTGACTATCTCTTTTTCAACTGTTACCTAGTATTTCTAAAGGAAATATTTGAGCTAGCAAACTATCAATCCCATCGTTTCGCCTTTCGCCTATAGCTGATTATAAGCCATAACGCTGATCAGCGACCAAAAAATAATTTGTGGGTAAACTTTTATATGTGCGAATGTGTCCTTAGCGATTTAAAAGCAAATGCTGGAAAATAAACTACAATGAAAAAAAAACTAAAATCAACTCCAAACTTAAGTTTTAAAATTCAAGTTTTGACAGCAGCTTATAAGCTGAAGAGCAAACGATGGGGCTGTATATATTTGATTTAAAAAAATCAAGCACAGAACAAGTAATGTACAACAGAATATCCACATACTTTGCAACAGGTTGTAGTTTGAAAAGAAAAGTACACCTGCGTGTCAGACATATTTGTCGTTTGGACAAAGATCAGGTCAAACTTTGAAAACTTTGACTATCAATATCATCTCAAATAATAGACTGGATGCATGAAAATTATACCTATAGATTTGTCTCAAAAAGCACTATCATAATACTATAATTTTAATGGGTCTTGTACAATAGAAGTTAGTGATCAGAGTTGCATTCAAAAGACCACGTCGATGTCTAGAACGACAGGTACTTGTGAAAAGAGGGGGTATTGAACAATGTAACTTAAGCAGCATATCAAATTCAAGGAATCAAAGGTGACAAGGCAAAGAGAAAGAAGATACAATTTCCATAACTAGGGATGAAACGTTGAAGCACTTAGGATTATGGCTGTTTTCATGGAAAAGATATCTAAATTATTTCACATCATCAAGCTAAAGAGCCTTTTTACATGTTAGCAACCATAACCTGAAAAGTTCAACTACACACTTTCTGAAATGGTATATATTTCCTGAACAGAGGTAGTCATCTTGTCCAAGTGTGCAATAAGGTTAATTATACCATATTAGCAAAATATCAATAAAGAAATTCTACCTTGCAAAAGTAATGAATACCCTCGCCACTCCCCCCCACCCCACGCCTCCTCCTTAGCAGGACCATGGTGCATATAGCATAAAACTAACAACAATGCATGCAATACTTTGTGACACTGTTGGATTTCTGGACGCAGAACAATGCAGGCAATTGACAGCTAAATTGCCACATGTTATAAGTTCATGTAGAAAGACACCAATTTTGCTACATAAATGCTTTATGCTTACAGTACTGTACCAATGCATTCTTGGCATATAGAGTAAATTTCATAAAATTGCAACTACTTTGTCAAAATTATCGATTTGCTACAACTTAAGTTGCAACAAGCCAACAAAAAGCACACGATGTTGTCAGAGGAACTGATCGCTGGCAGTCACAGGTTTTAGATAAAATCGTGCACTGGCGTTGCAGTTTTTGAAATGCTCAACTAAAGTTGCAGCAAACATATATACAATATTATACTTTGTTCATGTGATATGCTGGTACAAAGCAACTAATGAACTGCAAGTCAAAGCCACTCCCAATATTGGTGATTTAAGAACTTACATTTTACGGTGGATAATATTGCGAACTACGGATGTATCCTGATCCATATTATCCAACTGAAGAATTTCAGCTGCAGACGATGTCCAGCCACCAGTAGCATATTGCTGGGTAGGAAATCCACTTGTCGTATATTGCTGTTGCATCCCTTGTAGAGTCTTTGCCATCATGCTTTTATCTCACCTGAAATTCACAGACTAAAGTCATCACGAGCTTGATCAGTAGCTACATGCAGCGAAACACATAACCAGCAGGCAGATGGAAACAGAGCAGAAATAGGAAAACA
Organism: Oryza meyeriana var. granulata; assembly: GCA_003991445.1. Taxonomy (NCBI): domain Eukaryota; kingdom Viridiplantae; phylum Streptophyta; class Magnoliopsida; order Poales; family Poaceae; genus Oryza; species Oryza meyeriana. The sequence goes on from RYFJ01000590.1 coordinate 343,693, forward strand.
TATACATGTAGTAAGTAGAATACTGTAACTCATACAACAAAAACAAGTTCAATTCTGAAACTGAAACTGAAACACATTGCATCTCCTAAATTACACTCGACATCACTACAAGTGTGCCTACCAAGAAGCAATATACACATTAGTTACAAGGTAAAATGGTAACAGCAGGTAGACGATGTATATTGCTAATCCAGTGCACTATAGCACATGAAAACGATTAACCCGAGCACAGAATCACCCTTCAAATTCTATACATTGCAATACAATCGGCATCCAATACTATACAGGGGTGGACCTAAGCATTGGGGGTTCAGCTGAATTTCCAGTTTATCATTATTCTTTTTTGTGAAACAAACTGCTATTAGAAATAAACATGCACCCAGTAAAGAAAGCAAATCAGGATTAAGTTGACGGAAAGAAACTTCTTCGATTTTCGATAGAAACCTACCTACTGGGTGACCTCACCAGAGTGGGACATCGACCTCCCGGGCTGCTGCTCCGACTGCCGGGCTCCCGCAAATCGCCCCTTGAGGGCGGGTGACGGCGACGCGGAGGCGGCGGCGCGGAAGAGGGGCGGGCGCGATTAGGGCAGCGCAGGGGAGGGGTCGCAGAAGGGGGCGGCGAGGGGGCGCCGGCGGGGGGCGATCCCTAACCCTAGCCGTCGATGTGGAGGAGATGGGCGAGAGATCCGGGTGCGGGAGAGAGCCGGAGATGCGTCAAAGTCCGGGGTTTTTTATTTTTTTATTTATATAGGAAAGTGCTATTCGGTGAATAAATTTGTTTTGATATTCCGGAAGTCGAACTCCATCCGGCTAGAGTCGAGTCCAAGTCGGGTGCGGACGTGCGGTGCGGTGCGGTGTGCGGAGTCGAGTCAGGTCGGGTGCGGCCGTGCGGCTCGGCTCTTGGTTTGTTTGGCTCAGCGAGGAGCGCTGCGCTATTTTTTTTCTTTACGCGGCACTTATAGTCCTGATCCAAACAACTTTTTTGTTATACGAATGTCTGTTTTTTCTGTGGAAATTTGTTTGATGTTTCAGATATAACAGCACTTAGACAGCATATTGTGTTGATAACGGATAATTCAGTCTTTACTTTAACAAAAGCTACAATCAATATTACAAAATTTTTGATAAACATAGCTAAATAAAAAAATCGATAAAATAACGAGAAGACAAATCCCACTAAACACTCAAGGAATAGCATAATTAAACAGCATATAACGTAGCCCAAATATTTTAGACAAAGAAAGGGGTAAATAACGTAATTAAAACCGACTACTAAAAACTCAGAAAGCCGATCGTGGCAGGCACATTATCGCCACACCAAATGATCACCAATAGATGTTTTGTTATAACCCTAATCCGCTATGCGCACCGATGAACAAATCAGGCGTGTCGTGACAATTGTCGCACGACCCAACAAATCTTGACATGTACGTACGAATGGAACAGGTTGCTGGGCTTGGCCTAGTAGGAAATTAAAGAAGAGATCTTGCATTGCATGGTCACTTGACAGCTGAAACAAGTTCATGCCACATTAAAAGGAGTAAAGACAACTGACATGCCATTGAAATATGGGGCTGTAACTCCATTGATGATGATGATGCGCCCTTGTCTTTCTCCGATAGCCAGAAGCCACGTATCTTCCTGCCCAGAGAAAGCCAACCAAACATCTCTGGAGACACATGGGAAACATGGCTAATCAACAACAGTGAACAATATGGGGTTCTAAGTTCTAACTCCGCTATAAGCAAGTCGTTTTCAAATAAAATCACTTAGCAGAGTAAGCTCTGTACAAATTATAACCAAATCTGAAGCATTGTTCGCATGGTACATTATACTAATCACTTAGTTGGGCCTTGCATGCGTACTGTAGGCATCAACAGTACTAACAAAGCACATGGACATGGCAACAGAAAAGGAGAACTTAACAAGCTATTCCAGCTGCAATCTGTTCAACTAGTCTAGCTAATATCACATATGTATGACGATCTAGAACTGATCAATGAGTTAGTTAATGCTTCCAAGCAAAAGTAAGTTGTAAGATCAAACTATCATAGGATCAGACCATGCCGTGTTTTTCTAATTTCAAGTACTAAGCAATGAGCATATACTCGGCTCCAAAAGCACTATTTGAATGGACTTGTTGGCTAGGCTTCTTTTTTTTTTTTTAAGCATGTTTCTCAAACTGTTAAACGGTGTATTTTTTTAAAAAAAACTTTCTATATATAAGTTTCTTTAAAAAATCAAATAAATAATTTATTTTTCAAGTTTATAATAGTAAATACTTAAATACTAATGACCTAACCCGTTTTACGTTCTGGCCATAAGCTTTAGCCACCAATCTTCCCGAACACTGACTGCCTTAAGCACACACATTGGCTACATGCATATTGGGCTAGTGGCAGAGACCAGAGATGTAAATAATTTTCATTATATAAAAAAACACATACACGTGGTCCTTAACCAATCTATTGATAGAAACTTAAATCAATGATACCATATATATTTTCTGAAGCTAAACAAATGATACTAATCCCTTAATCAATTCATAATATCAAATTTGGCACAATTTTACAAATGCAACTGTGAATTCGAAAGCTAGACAAACAAACCATACTTGTCCTGTGTTAGAAGCATGATAGACTATAATAAGTCCTTCAAAATCAGTACATTCAGCTATCCTTTTCTAATGCGTCTAAAACAGTGCTACCGACCCAACAATACATCTGTTCTCAAGTACTTAAGGCAATAAGCATACTCTGCTTTTAAGTGCACACACGCTCCTTAAATTTTCATTATATAAAACACACACACATACATGGTCCTTCACCGATCTATTGGTAGAAACTTAAATCAATGATACCATATATGTTCTGAAGCTAAAAAAATGTTACTGATCCCTTAACCAAATTCAGAATATCAAGTTTGGCAAAGATTTTAACAATGCAACAGTGAATTTGAAAGCTGTACAGACAAATCATACTTGTCCTGTTTAGAAGCATGGCAGACTGTAATAAGTCCTTCAGAATCTCTTCGTTAAGCTGTGCAAAAAATGCAGCAAAGCTCATAACACGACTACAACATCTCGGGGAAGCAGCGTCGGTGAGGCGGTGGCAGCTTCACAGCGAAGCACACGACGGCGGGGTTCCGGGCCGCCGGGGTGGATGAGCACTAGCGTGGGGCCCTCCTCCTTCAAGCGGTCTCCGCGTCGGCCATTGTCCACATGCGAATCTGAGCGCGGTTGGTTTGCACGTACCTCAATTTGCCGTCGATCAGCGGCACCTGTTCATGTTCATCATCAGGACGCGGTCGACGGCGGCCTAGGGGTCGCAGGCGAGGAGGCCGTGGGAGAGATCACCCACCAGAGCTCGCCGCCTGGGGGATGACGCTGTTGTGTCCCCACAACGGTGTCCACCAAGTCGCAGAGGAGGACGGCGCCATCGTTGCCGGCCCCGGCCCTGGAGCTCAGCGACCATGAATTGGCCGTCAACTCTGCCGATGAACCAGACTTTACCGAAGTGGAGAACGGGGAGATCAGGCCGGACGCGTGCGGGGAGCCGGGACCGGGAGCCCGGGAGACGGTGCTCTGTGAACGCGTCGCAGAGGAGGTAGATGTTGAACTTGATGTGCTCGTCGGTAATCGGCTGGGCCGGGAGTTGGTCTTGGCGTCGTGCACATGGCGGTGTGCGGCCACCGCCCACCAGTCGGAACGGTGGCTACTGGCTAGTGCAGACGAGGAGGAGGCCCGGGAGATCACGGTGGAGACGCTTAGCGGGTTGAGCAACCGACGTTGAGATCCTCCCTCTGCCGGAAATCCGGCGCGACGTTGATGTTGGGTAGGGAGAGGCTCGCCGCGGCCGCCGCCCCGGCCCCCACGGGCGCTGCCCTCTTGCCTCTGCTTTGGACATGGCCGGAGCACGCGACGCAGGCAGGGAGAAGGCGTGACTAGGGGTGGCAACGGGTTGGATCGGGGGCGGGTTGAACAGGAACGCCCCCGCTCCCGCCCCCGCCCCCCGATTTCTCCACTTGGCCCCGGTCCCGATGTCATGGGCAGGACGAAATGTGGACCCAACCTCGGTCCCTTCGGGGTCCCGAACAATGTTGAGTATCATACCTCAGACTCGGAGGCTCGGAGGGGCGGACGCTGGACGGTCGTCAGGGAGAACCAGAGAAGCCACTGCTGCCTGGCTGCCCTACCGTGGTGCCGCCTGGCTGCCCTGTCGCTGCCGCCAGTCGCCTGCCGCTGCCGTCCGCCTACCCTGTGCCACCCGCCTGGGTTGGGGATTAAGGTTGAGAAGATTGAGGAGTGTGAGTGAGTTTATATATTCTGGGCTAATAGGCTTACTGGGCCTTTTTAGTGGGCTATTTTTTGAAGATACTGTTACTTCGGAGCCCCACGGATGACCTGCGGGTTCATATCCTCCCCCGACCCCACACCCGCTTATAATCGGAGCTCCGACCCCGACTACCCACGGGTCCAAAATAACACCCGCTCCCGCCCCCATAGGGCCGGGTCCCCGCCGGGGACCCGGCCCCTACAAGGAAATTGCCACCCCTAGGCGTGACCGCGTGAGGCATGAGCTGCATAACTGGTGAAGCAGTGAGGCAATTAACTTTGGAAGGAGTTCGGGGGCCCGGATTGGTTAAATGGGCTTCTCGCCTTTTCGTTGGCCGAAAGAGTTGTGTTCGAAAGCTGCGAGGTGGACCGTGCACAAGGCTGACAAGTTCATCTTGGCATGCGTGAAGCCCAAGAAAACCAGGCGTCGAGGACCTGAGACCCATTTCTCTAGAGCGCACACCGCGCAATGGTCACAACTCACTAGCGAAGCGCTCGGCCCAACAAATTACATTCGCTTAAAAAAATGACAAATTTTATGAGACGCTTTCTTTTTTTGACGCATTCAATCAAGTTAAGATAAACATCATTCTTGCTTCTCCTATAACCGATAATGACTAACTACTGGACGTTATTCTTTTTTAAAAAACTAAAAATAAAATAATTAAGTAACTAGTAAAGTGTCCGTGCGTTGCAACGGGAAGGAAAGACGAGATAACTGAGAAAAGGAAGAGTGTGTGATCGCTAGATGGCTGAGTGAGGCAATGGCATGGAAGTAGAGGGGTGGTTGTTCAACGACAAAGTGATGCGGTGACGCCAAAACCTAGCTGAGAACAAGGGAGGAAGAAGGACTGTGATGGGAGGAGATAGTTTGCTGATTTATAGAGTTTAAACATTGTCCCAAATATAAGTTGATTGTTACCCTCTTACCAGCCCTCGGTCCGTAAGTTGAGAAGTTTTAACCCATCACCTCTTACCTACCTACCCACCTACTAGTACTACTTGTCCATTAATAAATACACTTCCGTACTAAGTTGTCTCGAGATGTGATGGATGCTTTTATTTGGGACAGATGGGGTATGTCTAAGGGGTCAAAAAAAAGATAAATTGAAGATCAATCCAAGTGAACCCAAGCCGAACTACCGGTTTTTTGTTTTTTGCCTCGTTTTTTAATTTTACAACTATTCAGTCTACAATTTTTATTTTGTTTTTCGCTCATAGCCCAATTGAAGAGAAGCTTGTCCAACACCGGTTGAGATGGTTTGGACATGTCCAGCGGAGACCTCCAGAGGCACCAGTGCATAGTGGAATCCTAAGGCGCGACAGTGATATTAGGAGAGGCAGGGGAATGCCAAAATTGACATGGGAGGAGGCAATAAAAAGGGACTTGAAAGGATGGAATATACCCAAAGATTTATTTTTGAATAGGTGTGCTTGAAAAGCAGCCATTTATGTGTCTGAACCTTGATCTGCGGTTCCTATTGGGTTTCAACTCTAGCCTATCTCAACTTGCTTGGGATTGAAAGGCTTGTTGTTGCTGCTGCTGCTCATAGCCCAGCAAGGTGAGTGCGGTCCAGCGAACGAGAGCGAATGCGCACGGCCAATTGAATCTGTGGCCCGTCAGCCACGGCGGTGACCTAACGCGGGAAGAAGGTGAGATGTCCAATCTGATGGACGACTATGATTTCTCCCGTGTCGTAGAAGTCATCGACAGCTGAGGGGAAAACCCTAATCCCCTTCTTTCTCTGTTCTCCTCTTCTCTTCTCTCCAACCTCCCCGACGAGCGAGAGAGACGGCGATGGCAGCGACGGTCTGGTAGAGGCGCACGCGCGCCGGACTAATGGCGCGCATGGCTCCAGCAAAATCGACGGCGGTGGGACATAGCAAAGGGCCACGACAAAGCCGAGCTACCTGACCCCCGCACCGCGAGCTAATGCCGCAAGGGGTTCGTTGGCGCCTCCCCCAAATCAATCGATGTTGTCTCGTCCCTAGAATCGCCTCAACCTGGTATGTGACATGTTGTCTTACACTTTGCCATCGTGTGCTTTCTCTCCCCCTTTGCCTCCCGAACGGTGAATAGGGACAGGCCAGAGGCAGGTACGGATTTCAATGCATCTTCTCCTCTCGGTTCTCTGTGATGGGGTGTCGGGGATGACGAATCACGGAGATAGGCCTCACCGGGACAAACTTGGACGGAGTTGAGAGGATGGAGGAGGATGCGCTCACTTGATTCGTCGCTGTGCAGGGGACATCGGGGACGATAACTAGAGACGGAGGAGTCACATTGGCCCTCACGAACGATGAACAAAAGCAATTTGAAGACAGAGAAGAAAGCGATCAGGAGACCGAGTGCATCATCTCATGAACGATGGACGATGATGTCATGATGATGTTATGACGGACAAAAATTTAGCAGAAACAATAATAGTAGAGATTATAGTAGAGTGGTATGGGATAGTCTCAACAATCTAACAGTCGTAGATTTTGTTTATTGTTATAATCATCATTCTACCAGAACCAACAGTTGGCATTCTCAGCATCTGTCATCCAGCATTGCTGCCGATGACATTGATGATGATAATATATCTACTGAAATGCGGTCATTTCAAACAGACCCGTGCTGATTGGATTGCTATAGATTTTATGTCACAAATGGATATGCAAGTAACAACATCAAAGAGTGCCATCGCAGTGATCTTCCCAAAAAGCACAAAAGAAACATCTACATTGGAAGCTTAAGCTCTGGCCTTTAGATCCCAGAAAAGCTGTTCTTGATTACAGATCGTCATTTGGGTATATGCTTCCTCCAAAAGCTAGAATTCTCATACATGCAGGAAAATCGCAAAACAAGTTGAGCTAAAGTCCAATGCTGAATCCATCCCAGAGATCTCAGCGAGCAAATGGCACAACGCCAGTGGGACTATTCAGGATTCCAGGGCCATGCCCTGTACCCATCACCAGCAACAAAACAAGCCGGCTGGGCTGTACCATGGCAAGCATGCATCCATGCAGGGCTACTGCTCTTCCATCTCCTCGTGAGACATGACAAATCGAACGGTAGCCCCCAAATCATTCTGAACCACACCTCGTTTTGGACCACAAAATTTGGGGGCAGCAAAAGGGTCAAGAAAAAAAAAATCTAACAGCTTTATTTAGGCAGATCCACCTCTCTACATCATCATAGTCACATAGTAGAAGAACGTGACGAATTTAGAAACAACATTGGCAGCTAATCCTAGAGAAGAAAATGAAAAAACGATCTAATATATTACAAGGGATCCTTAGATATATGCTCATAACATTTTACATTCCGAGCACCGAGACAACTTGTGGCGAAGACGGTGCCATTTCCATGTTGAAGGCAGTTACTGCTTGGCCTGAAAAAATGAGAGTTTTTCTGTCAGAGATTCAGAATTTTATATTCATGAATTGGCTCTTTGAGAAATGTGATTTGTTAAAATAACACGTGTGAAATCTACCTGAGAGTAGATGAAAGTTCCAAGAATTGCAATGGCTGCTCCAAGTGCGTTGATGGGCTGGACTGGCGTGTGGAAGATGACGATGGAGGCAACAATGACAGAGATCCTCTTAATGGTGTTGTCAATGCTGAATGTCAGCAGCGAGATCTCGTCCAGCGACATGTAGGAAACTTGGTTGCACAAGTGGTAGAACACACTTTACGCCGCCACCCACCTACAACCACAGAGAAATTCATAGCCACATGAATCAGCTGGATTATCACACAAAAATATCAAATCTTGATATTTCTTATTTCTCTTTCAGAATGAACTAGAAAGGGCGCAAAGCACCAATGAAGACATATATCTGACTGCAATTTTCTGTCTCCTACAGAAGAAATTGCTGCTTAGGAGGAAATGATAATGATATGACAATCCTATATTACTCGCTAATGGTTCTTTCATAGAACTTAACTAAGTGATTGCATCAAGATTGTGATGTTACTGAAAGTACAAGAGTTGCATGGTGACACTGCTTGAAAACTTAGATCAAACTCTTATCAGAATTTTGCCCAATTAATATCAAAAATCCCAATTGACGTGATGGCTGTGATAGTGACATGCTGACAATCTGTACAAAGGAGCATGTGAGCTCACCAGACGAAGTTGGGACCGATCTCGGCGATGGCCTTCTGCCAGCCCACAGCCCACACCTTGGGGCCCTCCATGGCGAAGGCGAAAGGGAGGAGGATCACCAGCGAGAGCATGGAGAGGCAAGAGTAGTAGTTCATCCCGCTCACTGACTTGTCCTTCATCCTTTTCTTGGGGAATATGTTCCACAACACAAATGCGAGGTTTGAGATCATTGCACCCATGAACCCTGCAACGATTTCAGCAAAACATGATGAACAATTGAACATTTCATGCAAAACAGGTCAACCAGAGTGATGTGTCGAATCTATGAACAAATTGTGTTACGGGTGTGTGGCGGCACTGGTGTTCTCCGGCTTCATCATCTATGACATGGACAATCTGATTACAAACCTTGACACCATCAACATCTTCATGGCCATCGTCACTGCACTGAACGCTTCAGATTCATAGATTGTTTGTAGAGATGTTACCCTTCTGAAAGCAGCCTCTGAACTTCTTCTATAGGGATAGGATGTAGTTTATCGTATTGTTTTCAAATATATAGCTATGCATTTCAGGTAACTATGAACCATAACAGTAATAGTAGTGTACATGCTGTAACTGTTTATGATGTTGTCTCACATATAATTTGGTCAAACCATTGTATATTAGGTGCCTCTTAGCTCTTGTTACGCTCTTGTTACAGGATTATTTGGCACTCATGATGGAATCATGTTTAGTGCATGTCCAAGATATGGCAGGGAGATCAAACTAACCAAGTTGCACAGAACATCAATCTAACAAAAAGAAAGGAAAAAAAAGTTGCCTACTGCATGAGCATACATGCAGGGGCATCTCAGTATTCTCCCGCCACAGTTAAGAGAGCATCTGATAGATTAGAGGGCGTGAGATTACGGTCTCGAGCTAAGTTGGTTCCTAGTCCTTGAATGAGGACGATTTGTGATCAAGGGACTACAAAAGGATTGAAAAGCTGGTGAACAGATTGTCCCCTGATGCTCTTGACACAAGTCAATAAGTAGGCAGTTTCCAAAGGTTCATATCAAACTCCTTCCAGAAATCAACAGCCAATCTGGATGAATAACAGGTTTTCAAGGTGCGTTGAGTTGTACAGTCCTCCTCACCTTAACGCTGTTAGCACACCGAGCCTGTGTATGTGCATCGAGCTGAAAGCTAATTAATATGGGAAGGTACGGCGACAAAGAAGTTGAACGGTTGGAATGACGAAAAATCGTAGCATGACATACCTATCGGGCTATCTTGTACCTCATCAATGGCCATCAGAATTCAGGTGAACAGATACTGCTCTTGATGATATGGGTGAACGACATGGCCACCTTAGCCATGCTCACCGTCGCCGCCACGTGCCCGATGGTGTGCTCGATCGCCACCTGTTCGTCCGAAAACAAATCCCCAATCCACGCATCAGAAAAACCAAAATCAAGAACGGCAGCGAGTCGCCTATGAGGAGATCGATGGCGCCAATGCGATGCGAGGGAGTGCTACTTACCGGGGACAGGGCCTTCAAGAAATCGAGGTCGGTGCTGGGCGCGTCGGCGATCTTCGTGGCCCAGGACGCGAGCATAATGGCGGAGCCGGCGGCGAGGGACAGCGTCGACGTGAGCCACGGGTAGGGGACCGCGTTGAGCACCTTCTTGTTGTAGATGTTGAAGATCACGTTCAGCGCCCACCACGTCGCCAAGTAGACCCCGATCTTGGCGCGCCTCGCGGTTTCCGCCGGGGCGGCGGCAGCGGCGGCCTCCACCGGACGGGCACTGGCGGCGGAGGAGGTCGAGGGGTGGCCAGTTCCGGAGTCGCGAGGGTGTGGATGGCATGACGGCATGCACGAGCTCCGACCGAAGCAAATGCTATTGAAGTCACACCGTGGGTGAACAGGCCGAGTTGGAGACAGCGATGGCGATCTGGATCTGGCACGCCATAGACTCCACCTCGTCAAGGGCTCGATGTGCAGTTGGTCCCCTCGTCGTCCTGCACGCCCCACCACTGTCACATGCCGCCGTCGCCCTCCGCCTGTGCATCCTCTTGCTGCAACCCCGACAGCACCACTCGAGGGTCGAGGCACGATGGGTAGGGACCGCCCAGTCCCACATCCGCGCAAATCCGACGACGAGGGGTCTGGTCCGGCGTTCCTCGAGGACGGCTCGGAGGGATGGGTGAGGGGTAGAGGGCGGATCTCGAGAGGGGTGGAAGAGGACGACGGCTCAGGCGGCCGCGGACAACAGTGGCAGGGGGAGGGAGGGCGGCGGTAGGAGGCAGGGTGTAGGGCGGCGACGCCGGAGAGAGGGAGAGAAAGGGGGGCTCGAGCGCGCCGGGCGAGGGGAAGAGGTCACACGAGCGGGTGAGGAGGGAGGCGGCGAGGCGGAAGGAGGTCGCCGCCGCTTCGCCTCTCCAAAAAAGGACCTGCTCCTCGCCGGCCGTGCGCGCGAGCGAGGAGGCGGCGGCCGCGCGGGGAGGCGGAGCTGAGAGGAGGAGGGGCGGCGGAACGAGAGGCGAGGAAGTTGGAGGGCGGCGGCGTGGGGGAGAGAACGAGAGAGAGAGAGAGGGTTCAAAGTATAAGTCTAAGTCAGTAAATTAAAATAAATTAAAATGAAGTATATAATCTTTTATAAATTAAATGTAATGTATATATAATTGAATAGAAAAACACATAAAAAAGAATAGTATCTTGTTAGTATAAAGTGCATTCATTCTCATATGCCTTAGCAAAAAAGCAATTAGATAAGTGAGCAGCCACCTGTATATATGGATAATAGATTAGCAAAATTAGTAAGAAAAATGGTGAACAAATTCTAATTAAACCCTCTTTGGTCGATCTGAGCTCTCATCATTTCAGTTGCTAGTAAAGTAATTAAGCAATATTGTTTTATTCTCCATTACAAATCTACCAATAAATCGAACACGACGAAAATTAAAATGCAAATAATAAATCCCCACAATTACAATAGATAAATAGAGTAGAGATTTAGAGTCTTTGGAGTATGGCTCACTCACAGTAGATGTCTATATGCAGATGTGAGATGTGGCCTGCTGCTGGTGCTTGACTGCCTGGTGTTGACTGCTCGCTGCTGTTGGGCTGCCGCCTGCCGCCCAGTGCTGCGCGGTTGCCGCCTGCGGGCTGCGGCCCTGCGCGCTGCGCGCCTGCGCCAGGGCGTGCCTGCTGCTTGGCCGCACCGTGCCTGCTGCTTGCCACCGCTGGCCGCGCCGTGCTTGCTGCTTCCTGCCGCCGCGCCGCGCTTGCTGTTGGCCTAGTGCTTGCTGCTTGCCGCCGCCGCCGGGCACCTTGGCGGCCCTGCTGCTTGCCGCCGCCGCCGGGCGCCACGCCGCTGCTGTTGTAAACACACACGCAAGGGCTGTCTCCAACCCTAAATGAGTAACATGTTAATGGGCCTGAGTGAAATGTTTTCTAAATAGGTCTTAATCACTGGCCCAATCACCATCGCTGTCCTGCTCCTGTTCTTCTTCTTCGTAGAGCTCTTGATCCCGACGGCACTTCTTCCTTTTCCATCCATTTAGATATCATATATATTAAATTTTTTTATAAAAATTAAAGGATAGACTAGAGCTTGATAAAGCCTATCTCTTAGATCCGCCCCTGGAGGGAAGATAGCTTAAACACGCGGACGCAGACACGACGGATGGATGCGTGCAAGTGTACGACTCGGAGACTCGGACGACGCGCGGACGCACGGAAACAGTGCATATCTCTACTATTATATAAAAATTCATAGTAATTCCGTCCTTTTTTTCGTCCGTCGCCCATATACACCATCCGATTTGCGATCAACGGTCCAGGTTGCTGTCTGTCCATTCCTCGCGAAAATTACCCGCAACTGCCATCGAACAGAACCCATGACCTGACCATGGGTCGCTAGGTGGCGCCTTCCGGAGGGAGGCGGTGCAGCTCCACCGTGGCCTTCGCTCAGATCTACCACACCCCTGACGTTCGGCGAGGAGGCGACAACACCAACAACGGCCGGCGGCCCCTCCACCATGCGGATCTAGAGGCCGGTTCCGTCGCCGATGGAAGAGGTGGAGCAAGGAGTTGAGGGCACTAGCCAAGGGCTGTCGTGGGTGTGGGATACAGTGAGGAGGCGGCGGACGGCGGCGTGATCCAGGGTGGAGGAGATTGCCGGCGGCGGGATCCAAGGTGGAGGAGACGACACCTTCCGGGGCGGGGCATCCGGATAAGAGGAGGTGCTCGGCCCAGATCTGCGCTCCCGCCGGCATCGAAGCGAGGTGACGAGCCCTCCTCGGCTCAAATGCGCGCGGCCGCCGTCGCCTCCTCCTTCCATCTCCACTAGCCTCCCCGCCTCTCCATTCTTCCACCTCACGCCCAAGACCCCTCCAGATCCACCGAGTCCCCTCGTCTGCCAAGGGAGATGACGAAGCCATGCCGTTCTGCTCTTGCTCGTGGAGAGGGAAGGCTGCCGCGACGTCCTGCTCATCGTGGGGGGATGCCGCGCTGCTTAGGTGGCAGTGTGACGGCGGCTTGGTTGCATTAAGCAGGTCCAAGAATCATTTTGTTTCTTTGATCTGTGAAGCTGTCTTCCTCAGTGATGGATTTCCCTCTCATTCTCTTTCGATTTGTTCTTTCTTCTTGTCAGGAAATGAAGCAGCTTTGTCTCTTTGATGGGTTGGGTGTTGTTGCACTGCTGATTGGGGAGTTGATGGCTGAACAAACACATCAAATACTCCAATGTGACGGGCAGCAGCATCATGAAGGATGGCGGCGCGTCGTGGTTCTTCCTGGATCTAGGAGAGAGAGGGAACGGCGTCTGATGCTTGGGGATGGTGGCGGCTACCCGTGCTCGTTTGGATCCTGCCATTCCATGTTCACCTAGGACAAGGTTAGAATGCTCAATGTATTTTTCCTCATTGTGCCATTGCTCGTTGGTGCTGTGCTGTTGCTTATTCAGGCTTTAGACAAAACAACACAAGAAATGATGATTCATTAGTATTTAGGCAGTAAATGTGATTTGTTACTCCTTAGTGCTGAGTAGGCTAAATAATTGGCTAATAATTTTGATTATTGATGAAACTCTGTATTTTCCATTAGTAGATTTGATGCCATGTGCTTTATTCTGTTAGTACATTATTGGTGATTCAACTTGTTGCTCCGTTGTCCTTGCCGTCAGCCAGTACCTGAATTTTGAGTTAGCCATCGCTTGGACCCTCTCCTATTTAGGACGAGGTAATTTATTAATATTCTTGATTAAATTTTCTTCAGGATTGCCAGAATAGCATTAGCGAAACACAACAGAACTTATAACTGAATTACAATTAAAAGCACAAGCAATGCTTTCATCTTGTGCAAAGAAAATTAGAACAAATTTCATCTTAAGTTGACAAATGTGCACTCCTAATGCTCTACAATAGGTTGATGTATCAACTGGAATTGTCTTGCTCTCGTTCTCAATAATTGGTTTTCATTTTAGTGCCATCACCCTTTTTTTGCTCTTTTTTTTGGTCATAAAACCTTGTCTTTCTTGAATGATTGGAAACCTTGAATATAAGATAGGGCCTTCAATTATTTAGCATGACAGTTGACACGCCAATATTAGCTATAAGACATTGAGAATTATTTATTGTTGTTAGTGAGGCAAAAGCAAGTTAAGTGGGGCAGACATAACCATGCTAATCCATGACTAAGTGAATTTGATGTGTGGAAATCACTCCCCTGGGGATTGTAGTCACTGCTAACTTATGTTTATGCTAATGCATGTGCATTCTATGTTTGAATTTTTGGCTATACACCGGTGGGAAATAGTCTGAGTAGTCGAGCAGGTACTCCTCCAAAATCTGTTTATATTTTGATTCTGACGTCCTGATTGTTTAGTCTCTCACAATAACCACTTCCCTATATTCTTGAAATGTCCAATTTTGTAGTGCATATTATTTGAGCATATGGTGATTTGGTCAGTCTCGTGTATATAAGGCATAATGATTTACTACTATCAATTATGTATTTTTTTTATCACAAAGATAGTAGGGGTTCATCATCATTCGGTTAGCTTGTGCCTGATATATCTGATTTTTCTTTAGGATGTACCAGCTGCTTGGTGAGTTAGGAACCTACCACAGTGTTCAATTTTGAAAGAACATTCCGTGGGTGATAGAATTTCCTGTTGGTTATATAGGTGACAGGATTTACCTTTGATTATATTAAAACCTACAGTTTATTGGTAGTATACTCAGCCTTGTTGGATTCGCTTCCAATATGACCCTGCCGCTCGCGTGAAGTTGCTCCCCTGATTACTTAGCTGCTGGTGCTAACAATTCATGAAATCTGTAGCTTTTCTCTTAGTCGTTGTTCCTGGATATGTGCATGTGGCAATGGCTGAACTCGATCGATATATTTAATAAGGAGATGTGCCATATTTTTGCTGGAACGTGATTAGCAACTTTGTTTTGGTGCACCATATTTTTTAGAGCTATATAGTAGTAGTATCATCTTTTTTTGTAATTTGTTTTGCGGAACTCCAACCATAAATACTTAATGTTCAGGACAAGAATCCATTATTGTGGTCAAGGCATTATCCTGTTTGACTGCTTATTCACGGACGCACATTACTTTAATTTTTCACCCGTTGCAACGCATTGTTTTGCGGGAATTCTAATCATAAATACTTGATGTATAGGACAAGAATCTATTACTGTAGTCAAGGCGTTATCGTGTTCGACTGCTTATCCATGGATGCACAACCCAACCAGACACGCGCACGGGCCGGGCCGGACCAGTTCTTCTTCCGCTTCCCTTTTCTCCGATGGAACCTCTGTCCCCTGTTGAAATCCCACGCCGTTGCGCCCTTTTCGTCTTTTCAAGCTCCGATGCTGCCCCGGCCGTGTCATTTCAAGCCCCGCCTAGCCACT
The DNA here is from genome assembly GCA_003991445.1 of Oryza meyeriana var. granulata. Classification (NCBI taxonomy): domain Eukaryota; kingdom Viridiplantae; phylum Streptophyta; class Magnoliopsida; order Poales; family Poaceae; genus Oryza; species Oryza meyeriana. Next base: position 359,028 of record RYFJ01000590.1, read on the forward strand.
CGGCGCTGCACTTGCACATTGCCTCGTGCAAATGCCACCCAGATGTTGTCCGCTCGATCCTCAGCTGGAAGGCCAACATTGACGCACGCGACCAGTGGGGGGGCACGGTCAATGAACCCATGCATTCAACGATCTGCCTCACTCAAATCAACATCAAAAATTCAAAATTTTGCCTTTTTTTTCAGATTGTGGTATAATTCCTTTCTTGCTCAAATCTCAGGCTGTAGCTGATGCAAGTGTTCTAGTCACACAAAGGCCTACAATCTTCTCAAATATCATGGTGAAAAGATCGCGGTATGATTTTTTGCATGAACTAACTGAACAATTGCCCATTTAATTTGGTTACCAACGAATTTGTGATTCATTTGGGTGGTCTTTGATCTTTTTCTTCAGAGAAACAGGAGGACGCTGATGACGGTGTCCAATCCCGAGATACCGCAGTAGGAATTCTTCGAGAAAGGGGACAAGGTGGTCAAGCTAAAAATTTTCTATCACAATTTTGTTTCAGAGAAGTTGGTTCAAGACGTTGTATAGATAAGGAAAAACAATACTGTCCTAATGAGCACGCATGCATTGAACATGGTCTGTGCCAAGTTACTAATTAAATGGAATGGAACTAAGGTTCATGTTAAGATACTTAATAGAGAATGCTACTCTGATCAAATCCCAAAAGTCAATTTGAAAGTGGGTAAAAAACTGACCAGGAAGCAAGGTAAGATGTTAATCCAAAAGTCAATTTTAAAGTGTGTAAAAAATGATTTGACAATAAATTAGCTTATTGCTTTGTTACATGAACTCTTTGTTGCATGAGCTGACTGCATTGGAGAAAGTCCGGCACCCTAATGATCAGTTTGTCCGAACCGTCTCTTAGAACATACCTATATAATGATTATTTCTGAATACCTGCCAACAGTAATAAGATCATAAACAACAGTAAAATAAAATAAGAAACCGAAAAGCACAAACCAAAAAAAGGTAATTTTGTTTTACGGTTTTTCCTCACCCCCATCTGACATCCATACCTAAACTATGGAGCGGCTACCAACTTTAGAAGTACATAACAATAATACACCCATCCCTTCTATCCAGAATTGGTCTGTTCTCCTCCCATCACAATCCTCTCCTTTCCACTTTATTTCTGTCAGTTAGGTCATCTCCCTGTGTCATCGAATGACCATCCTCTTTCTCCTTCCACGCTGTCGTCTCACTTGGCCGTTTACTAACTATATTACTCTACTATTGAACTAGTCTACTGACTATATTACTCTACTGTTGAACTATCACTGGCTCTCTTCTTCTACGTCGCTGTGTCACTTGGCCAACTGTCAAACACATACTCTCTTTTCTTAATAACTTGCCATTAATTTCCGTTGTAACGTACGGATATATTATTTATATGTGTATATATATATATTATAAAAATACATAAAGTTTTCCTTTCGTCCGCGCGCGCGACGCCCGCTCCGCTTCGCTCGTTCGCGTCGCTCGCGCATCGTACCGGCCCAGGCGTCGTCGTCGCTCGCGCGTTTCCGCGTCGTCCCGGCCCAGGCGCTCCTCAAGGTCGAGCAGGTCCTCGACAGAGAACCCGTCCCTCTCCACCATCCCCCACGCCGCCGGCGCCGCGGCCACCCCCTCATCGGTCGCCTCCTCCGACCGGCAACTACTTTTCAGCGCCTCCATCTTTCCCATCCTTCCCCGTCCAAATGGCACCCACATACACAGCAAAACCATAAATTCCCAAAATTCCAGAAACCAAGCAACTTAAGTTCAAGAAACGCCCGTTCTCCTCCTCTCATCCCCCAAAAAATACCATCAAAGAAACCGCGTGTGCGATGGCGGTAAAGGTGTAGAACTGTAGTAGTAGTGGTAGAATTGAGATGCATCCTCAAGAACAAAAGATATAGTAGCAATCAAAATCCCAAAGAGGCACATTTTGCAAGCCCAAGTAATTAATTAGCCACAATTGTTTGAAACAAGGTAAAAAGAAACAACAGTAAGGGCTCCAGCAAGGATCTATCCATCCATCCATCCATCCATGAAAGCTAACGAACGAGAAAGAACCTAGCTAGGTTGTGTTTCTTCATACACAAAAAAATCTCATCTGATTCTGATCCGTCTGATCTGATCTGAGAAAGTAGGAAACAAGAGAACGGATGCTGATGGATCAGGCGGAGGCGGAGGCAGCGGTGCAGGAGCGGTAGAGCTTGCCGAAGACGTGGAGGGCGGTGACGAAGCCTATGAAGCATAGCGACATGACGAGCACCATGGTGGGAGAGAGGCGCAGGCCCGGTGCCTCGTCGGTGTAGAAGCGCAGCATGTTGCTCCCGCCGCCGCCGGAGAAGCCCCCGAAGCCGCCGGTGGTGGAGGCTCGGCGGCGGCGCATGGGAAGCTGAGGTTCGGGTCCGGCGGGTGGGGGGGTTTGGGGACGGAGGAAGAGGAGGGGAGGAGGGGATCCATGGCGGACTTCGGCATCTCGGGATTTTTGAGAGAAAAAAAATGAGGAATTCCTCTCCTCTTCCAATTTCCCTGTGGCTGTGTGCTCATCTATATACTACTACTATCTCCGGTCGTCATCCTCGGGACCTCTCGTCTCCGCAACAGAACAGCGCGGCGGATTGCGAGGACCGACGTTTCGCTGCATGCAGATGCTGCTTGGGTAGTTGCTTGTAATTTTTTCTAATCATAGCTGGTTGAATCAACTAGTACTTGAGCCATTATTTAAATCTAAATAATTATGGAGTGCTTCTATAATCTGTCATTTGCAATGTATTATTTGAAGCATGATGTTTATTTTCAGAACAGGGCTTCTGCATTGGCTAAATTATTTTGCTATTAAATTGGCGTTCTGATCTTTTTACTCCGTAGCAACGTATACTTTGCTAATATTTATAATAGTAGAGAAACGGTAACATTGATCCAACAGGCCGCTTTGGGTTGAAATCAAATCTTGTCTTACCAAAACATTAGCATTTTAATAATAATTTGGTAATTTGGTTTGCTACCAATTATACCTATGAGATACCTATGTTGCCAAAAATATTGTCATTATCAAAACTTGCCCATGATTTAGCATCGCATAATTTTGACATGGTAGCACACTAAACAAGCCCAGCATCTCTACTATTATAAAAGTACGGAGTGATCCCATTTGTTCACCCCGCAGCTGACGTCACGCTGACGTCAACATGACGTCAGCCTGCACAAGATATTCGACGTTGCGGCCGCGTGACGTTAGCATGACGTCAGCTCGCGCAGGATATTCGACGCTGCGGCCACGTCCGCCTCCCCTCTCCTGGCCATGAGAGATCCAAGCAGTGGAGACCTTCCCACGGCGGCGCCGCCCACCACCTCGCCGACAAGCTTAGGAAGCACTCCACCTCGCTCCTTCCCCTCTCCGTCTCCGGTGCCCCGCACTCCACCCGCGAGCGACGGAGATGACCGCCGCCGCCGCAGCCATGGCCACCGCCACCACCACGGCCGCACCGCCGCTCCACATTCGCAACCGCGGAAGGACGCCACGACATGGTCTCGGACACGTGCACTGTGCCGTCACCGGCGATGCGGCCGAGGCGCCGGCGGCGCATGGCGTGCGGGTGTCTGCGGACTGCGTACGCCTTCGCGGCAATGGGGGAGCTCGAGAAGGGCGCCATCACCAACCCCGACGAGGGGCGTATGGTTGGCCACTACTGGCTCCGCGACCCCGGCCTCGCCCCAACTCCTTCCTCCGCGCTAAGATCGAGACCACTCTCGACCGCATCCTCGCCTTCTCCCACGACGTCGTCTCCGGTAAGGTCATTGCAAAAGTTTCAGTTTGCTCGAGATGCTAAAAATTATTGCTGCTAGGAGTCTGGACTCGCTGAAATTAGTTGGTTTTCTGGTATTACTCTTCGATATCTCTAGCTCTGGTACGATAAAAATCTTAATTCAATGTTGCCTGGCAAGGCTAAGAGCGTATAAGCAGACGAAGCCTATAGCGTATTTGTGTAAAATTAGGGCTGTTTCCAGCTTAGTAAGCTGTGTGCGAAAGGGTGCATTTGAGAGAAGGAGCCACATATGTCTTGGTGTTTGCTATGAATGGACATTGGTGAATGTGCATTGTGCAATAGATAGACGCCAAGCAAGTTTTGCATATTTAGGCTTTTGCTATTTCTTTTTACTTTAAACAAAGTGATTTGGTGCAAATGCAGATTAAACCTCTATCTTCTCCAGCTGGTTGTTTTACTCAAATACTCTCAATAGGAATTGGAGGATCTGCTTTGGGGCCTCAATTTATTTCTGAGGCACTTGCACCTGATAACCCTCCATGAAGGTGCACCCCTACTTTGTATCCATGCAATGTACTGTGATCTAATTTTCCTTTTTGTAGATTGTGGTGTTTCTCATGTAGCTGTAGCTTCACCTCTTGTTCTGCTTGATGTCTCAGATAAGATTTATTGACAACACTGATCCTGCTGGAATCGACCATCAAATTGCTCAACTAGGACCAGAATCGACCATCAAATTGCTCAACTAGGACCAGAGTGTCACACCCTAAAAAATCATTTAATAAATAATACTTGTGAAAATATAATTTTTAGAAATTATTTAAAAGCTTAAAGAAGAGGTAAATAAAAATCCCTAATAAATGTCAATATAAAAGTGGGCCAGATAAAAGTTTATTAAATATTTCTTTAATTCTTGTAGTCCCTGATTTTTCTGGGAATTATTTGAGCTAAGGAGGTATTTTTAATAAATAGGAAACCAATTCAGAGAATTAATAAAAAGAAAAAGGTTTTTAAAATCCTCCCCGGGGCTGTGGGCCTAATCCGGCCTAGCTCTTCCCTCCTCTCTCTCTTCCCCGCACCGCAACCTAGCCCGGCCCATCTCTTCTTCTCCTTTTCTTTTCTCCGCCGACAGGTGGACCCCACCTTTCGGGGTCTTCTTCTTCCCTGGGCCGAGTCTGAGCCCGAGCCACCGCCGCCATTTGCGCAAAATCCGGCCGCCCCGCTCGTGATCTCTTCAAATTAGCTGAGGGGAAATCCTCCCCTCTATCCCCGCCGCCTTTTTCCTCAAAACCAGGCGTGAAACGATTAAGAATTGGGCCTGAACTCGAGATCGACTCGGAGCTCCGCCGCCGCCCGGGTTTGCCCCCGCTATAGCCGCCTTATCCACCTCGGACTCTCCCAATTGGTGACCCTATAAGAACCCCTGCCCTCCCCTCCGCGTGCCGTCTCTTTTGCCCTAGACCTAGACACCTCGGAGCGCCCTAGCCGCGAGAGAGCCCCTCCGCCATCACCACCGCCGAGTCTGGCCAAGCCGCGCCGTCGCTCGGGTAGTCGCCGCCTCTCGCTGTCGCTGCCACCGTGTTCCTCAGGAGGAGCCACACCCCGTCCGCTCACCCATAGCCGTCCTCCGCCACCGGAACGCTGCCATCGTCGGGAACCCAAAGCGAGCCGCCACCTTTCCTCGTCACCGGTGACCATCCGCCACCGTTTCATCACCGAGTGGCCGTGAGGTATGATCGCCGCATCGAGCTCGTCCTCTTGGTGCAAACCGTAGCCTCCGCCGTGCTCGGGATCGCTGTCGAGCCTCGCCGCCGCCGCTAGTGCCCCGTCAGCAGCCACACCGACGCCAGTCAGCCACCACGTCCGCCTCCCGTCCCCCGTGGTCGCCAGATCGGCGCCATGTGTTGCGCATCCATGCATCGGGCTCGAGATGTATCTGAGCCGTAGGATCCAAATCCAATCCATCTTAGCTGTCGGATCCAATGAACCGATCCCTTGGACTCGGTCTAGGGTCGACCAGCCTCTGATGATGCAATAAATCCCTCTTTCCCTTTCAAAATTAATTCATTATTGCATCATTTATACTTTAATAATTTCTGTAAATGGTTTTAATCGGTTAAACTTCTAAAAATCATAACTAATTCATATGAACTCGGATTGAGGTCGTTCAAGTCTCTAAATTCTTTAAAAATCAAGATCTATCCATTAAAAATATCCACATGTGCTATTGCTATGTACTTATGTAGTGTTTTTGCTTGTTTTGTTATTTGCCTATAGATTCTGACGTTTCGGAAGAGCCAGTTTATGCCGAGGAGGGTTCGGAAGACTTTGCAGGGCAGCAAGGCAAGTCCCACAGATTCACAACCCTTTGAGCATGTTGATTCTATGATTTAAATTCCTGCTTTTATTCAAATATGCATTTATTTTATAATGTTACTGGGAAGGGAAAACCCTGATCCTTGTTTATAGCCCGTTGTTTTGATTACCAGCCTTTGCACCTATGGGATTAATATGACTAGTTAACTTAAGTACTGGTTAGCTCGAATAATTATAGGTTCGCTTAGCCCTGCTTGGAAACTATAGAATCATATAAAGGTCATTAATCATGTATGATTTTACATGAAATAATGGTGCTTTCACGACGGTGGTCGTGTAAGGTTAATTTTTAAGGGGTAATTAAAACATGATTAAATGGTGGGTTGTGAGCATTAGGTTGGTTTATGTTGCTAGCGGTGCTTATGATAATTAAGGACCGGTTCACGAGCTATTGTTGTGAAGCAATTATCATACTAACCACAAGACAACATGGGCAACGGCTGGACTTGTAGTGTAGCATGTTCCAGCAGGAGACACCATGGTGTGTTAGTTGATAGGTGGTAGTATCAATAAATCCACAATGGCAGTGCCAATAAGTCTATATTTTAGGATCCAAGAGTTTCTCTAGCCTGGAGGTAAGGCCACTTCTACTAGGGACTTGACCGATGGTCATTCTGTTGGGCGTGTTATACGAAGAGTCCTGTCACAACTCATTTCCGAGGTATCGTGGTGGTACCAAGGCGCATGGAAACATGTTGTGGGGTTGTGCCTTGTGGGTAAAGTTGTACACCTCTGGCCAGAGTAAAATTGTTCGAATAGCCGTGCTCGCGGTCATGGGTGAGATGAATGATGTTTTTCATGATTAGTCCCATTTATTAAAAAATGGTTAAATGTGATAGGAGACATCCAGGTTGGGATGGTTTGGGCCTGTGTAGCCAGATGGGCTGTATAGTGTTGATTTAATACTGTTTAATTGCTCTACTGTTTTAATTCTCTCTTAAATGTTTATTTAAATGCTATTTATGCAAATTAGCCCTATATGCCATCCTTTGCTATCCTGTGCACTTACATATTTGCTGTGTGGCTTGTTGAGTATTCCATGTACTCACCTTGCAATATCAAATCATCAGAAGAGGAGTTCTACAGTGAAGGAGACGATCTAGAGGATTAGGCTCGGTTCAAGTCAAGTTTGCCTATGGAGTTTGGAGTCATCCCCTTCGCTAGTTATTTTCGTTGCTTAGAATTTTATTTGGTTGAGAGGTCCTGTAACGACCCGTTTTCCTTTACCCTGTTGAAACTTGTTTTCTGGATCTTAATCCTTTCCTATCCTGTCAACTGTGCCTCCGTTTTCCCTCTCCTCGGCCAACCGACTACCTTCTCCCTTGAGCCGAGTAGATTGCTACTCAGTCCTTGTATCTTACTCTTTTCCCTTGTCTCACTCGGCCATCCGTGTTGCCGAGTAACCCTGAGAAGTTGCCGACTACGTTGGAGACCTACCCGCCGTCTCATCGTTTCATCGAGTTGTACCCCTTCCGTTGGACGCCGACTACCGAAGTGAAGAATCAGTCTTCACCTGCCCGCTGCATCGCTTGGACCAGTGGTCAGTCCGAAGCCCTGTCAGTGAGATTTCTCCAACCCATCTTTGCTTTGACCTTAGTGTCTCATCGCCGCTACAGTGCCGACCAACTCCACTGGCCACGCCAGACTCCCAAGTCAATCCCTGCGTGGATATCAAATCCTTTGTCAGTTCATCTTGACTTTTTCTCCCTACTCGTTGCCCAGCCCCTACCGTGCCTCAGCTTTGCACTCCGGCTATATATATGGCCAACCGTGCCTCCTCTTTCTCTTGTTTTGCAACCGGCCAGCTCTGCTAAGTTCTCATTCTCCTCTCAAGCCTTGGAGCTGTTTCCTGCTTCCCAAGCTCCATCGCCGCCGTTGGTAGCCTCGCCCTTGTGTTCTTCCGGTATGCCCTGTTACCCTATCTGCAACCAAACCTTCACCCGGCTACCATTCCTTCTCAGCCGACTGCTATTCTTCTGCAGCCGACTGCCTCGATGCTCTTTTCCTGGTGTTTTACCCCTTTCTGGCTTATCAGTGTTATCTTTTCTGCTTGTTCAGAGCCTGAACCGGTGGACGATCCCGAAGCCGTCTTCGTCGAGGAAGATCCTTCCTTGGAACAAGGCAAGCCTCTTTGATCATATTGTTTCCCATATATGCAAAACTATGTTGTTTATAAAATATGCATGTTTAGTTTACACCTTAAACTGATCGGCCTCGGTTTGCAAGCGAAACCGACGGACCTACCCAGTAGTAGCACTTATTTGGTAGGATATTGATGTATTTCTCCCTTGAGAGCCCCACAAATGGCACGCTAGCATCTTATCTACGGATTCAAATGCTGAATAGAATGGCTTAGCACCGCAACGTTGTTTGCCGTTTGGGAAAAACAATGGGTTTTACTAAACTGTTGGAAAACCCGGTACCTTGCGTATCGGTGTGTTTTGAGAAATAAAAGCAGTTGTGAAAATCTTGATGTACAGAGGCAGTGCCTGTGTGGCTTGGCTATGTATTATCGTTAAGGACCGTTTCCTTTAGGAATTGCATCCGAGCATCTTACAGTGCGACCATATGGGTATTATGGGATGCCCCTGGCCGAGTAAATTGTAGGTTTAGGGAAGTTTAGTGCCGACTGGAGTGGACTCATATGGAGTTGTCGCTCGTGGGTCCTAGTGCTGAAGGTGGTTGTAGCCATCCTGAGGCACTGATCCTGTGTGGATCCTTCGGCTGGCATTAGATAACCCTAGACTGGCTTTGGAAATGGCCTTGTCACGAACTTCCGGTACAGGCCAGTACTCGGTGTAAGTTTCGTGTCGGATAGATAAAGCGTACACCCTCTGCAGAGTTTAGCAGAACTGTTCGAACAGCCGTGTCCATGGTTAAGGACGATGTAAGGTGATTCCCATAGCGTAGATTTGTTTGCCAGTGATTTGTGAAAGAGTTTGATGGGAAGGGAACCGTGTCCAGAGTTTGCCGAGTAAGCAAACGGAAAGCCTGTGTGGCCAGAAACGGATCTGTGTGATCCGGGGTGTTGAGGCACCATAAGCAAGTGTGTGGAAAGTAACAGGATAAGTCTTCGGGTTGTAGCCAGAGGATGACAAAGAGCAGCCCCCGGGTTGTAGCCAGGGCGGCAAGTTGTGAAGTTCAAGCTCCCGGGTTGTAGCCAGGGCAGCAAGATGAGTCTTCGGGTTGTAGCCAGAAGACGATAATGATCGAGCTCCCGGGTTATAGCCAGGGCAGCGAGATTGAGCCCCCGGGTTGTAGCCAGGGCGGCAGATGAGCTAGCTGGTTGTAGCCAGCGTAGCGGGCATTAAGTGCCATAGCTGAGATTTGGTTGTTGCCGAGTCTCAGGATCAACCGGTGGTTGTAGCCACTCGGGAAATCAGACCGCATGGAGTGGTTGTAGCCACTCGGATAACAAACAGATGTAAAGAAATACAGTAAAAGATGAATGGAAATACATATTTCATTAAGTGGCGAGTTGTTGAAAAGCAACTTGCGGAATGGATTGAAGCGTGAGCTTCTTTCCGACAACCAAAAGTTTGACACACTAGCATTTAATAAGCAAAATGTTTCCTAATGCTGTTTTTGCAAAATAAGACTCTTAGCCTCCTTGTCTAGCCGACATGGCATCTTTTCCCGGCTTGCTGAGTACGAAAGTACTCACCTTGTTCATATATGTATAGTAGGTTTTGGAGAGGAAGACGAAGACCCGACTGCCGCCGAGTTCTTCCAAGACCATGCCGACTACAAAGACTTCTGAGGTTTCGAGCCTAGTTCCCAACCGAGCCTGTGGTGTAGGTGGGCTCTTTTGCCGAGTAGTTTCCCTTGCTTCCGCTCTGTTTTCGCTGTAGTTTACCCTGTTGTTGTTTTCTCAATCTGGGGCTTGTCCTGGATGGAAATCCCTTGTAATATATATGTATGTACTCTGATATGAAATTTTCTGTTGTTCTCTGAGTTGTATCACCGATGACTTGTGCGTACCAGACTACTGATCCTGGGATCGGGTGCTGTTTGCACATGGTGGGCTTCCACCGAGTTGGAGGTCGCCACAGGTCCCATCTACCTCTGTAATAAATATACATTCGTCACTTTATTAATTAAAGATTTGTACTTTGTTATCAATCTTGTTATTGTGTACCTCGACTGATTCCTGGACGAGGATTAAATACACATGTAAGCATTTGGAATTTTGGATGGAAATTTCGGGCGTGACAACCAGAGCTTGCATCTACTCTTGTAATTGTAATTTCTAAGGTTGCTATCTCACTTGATTGATTTGTCTGCATATCACCCCTCATTTATCACTAAAACAATCTGCTTAATATAATTTGCACTTAAAAGTTATAAAAAGCGCCTCAATGAGTGTGATTAATGTGGAGTCAAACACGAAGAGCTTATTAATTATAGAACATGATGCTAACATCTAGGCCCCACTGTTCACCCCTTCCCCACCTGTCAGGCAGAGCGCATCGGCTCTCCTGCTCGCTATTTCTTTGTGGACTCTGTGGAGTGTAGAGACTGCAGAGTGAAGTAGACACGCATTTGACCACCGCCTCCAGTTTGTGCTCTCCCCGTTCTGCATTGCTTCATTCCGTGTGAGATTCGATTATCCCTTCGTGGTCAACAATAGGGTTGAGTGTTTCTGGCTAAGGTTTCAGGGGCGTGAGGAGTCGATGGAGGACTTTGTGCGCTGCAACCTCGATGCAGAGGTCTTTGAGCGCCTCATTGAACCTTTCTGCTCAGGTGTTTATTGTAGTGCGCAATTGCTGTTTTATTGAAGCTAGCTGGTTTCAATTATTTCGACACGAATGTGGTAATTTTGTTGTCTATGTGTCTATGTTGGTGATCCTTCAAAGCTCAGTATGAAAGCTGCATTTGGTAAGGTGTGGCAGCTGGAGGAGACTGGAGGTAGCATTATTGCTAGAAGCATCACAACAATTTAGGAGAGTGGAAAAAAAATCCCAAACCGCTGAGGGATCTGTGAGTGAAAATTTTGCTTCTTTGCTGAATTAATTGGCCGCTTTGTTATACTAATATGTCTTCACCATTTTTAGCCACCTTCCAATGCCAAAGGGGCAGATAGTTGCATCTTTCAGGAAGGGTCTGGTGTTACTCCCGGACGCCATTACATCTAGGTTTGTAAATTATTGTCTTTGTATAATTAAAATCGACTTCACCCGGTACAACGCATGGGTATTTTGTCAGTTATAATCATAAATATGTACCAATCATGTATGTGGCTTTTAAGTGACTAAGTTCTATAAACTTTACCAACGCTACCTTCCATATATTTGTACTATCCCATTTTAAATACATGACACGGTTGACTTTTTTAACATAATGTTTGGCTATTCATCTTATTAAAAAACTATATAGGTATCATTTATTTTGTTGTGACTTGTTTTATTACTAAAGACACTTTAAGTATGATTTATTTTTTTCATATATATACACTAAACTTTTTAATAATATAAATGGTCAAACATCGTATATTTAAATATATTTAAAAACAGAGGGAGCACACAATTATCAAGGAACTAGCGAAGCTGTAGAGAAACAACCAGAAGGACCACATAATGTGTGGTTTTCAATTTGGGTCGCATACTTTTAGCTAATTGCTACTTGCTCTGTTCATTTTTATAAGGTGTATTTTAATTTTAGAAAGTCTTTAAGGCTTACCATTAACCATCAATTTTTCATAAAGCATATTTCTAATAGCTATAGAACCAATACCGTGCGAAAGTACGTATGAATCTAATGGTATAATTAAGTCTTTTAAATTGGATGTCCTTTGTTTTCAGGAAAATAAAACAAGTACCTTAAAAAAGAAATAAAATAAGTAGACTTGGAAACGTTGATCTAACAATAAGAAACTTAGCTATAAATAAAAATAAAATAAGTTTGTAGCCCGAGTGAACGATTATAATAAAGCTCTTGAACTAAAACAAAAGTAAATATGCTATATATAAAAAAAAACTAAAGACATTGTATATATTAACTATCAAGATGTACTTTTTCTGCAAATAGTTCTCACAAGACTACCACGACTACGATTAATTGAACCATCTCTCCGAATCGTTGCCAATGATGTAGAAAACGTGTAGATACAACTAATACCGTAAGCAAACCATCACAAACGATCTCCGCCGCGCTCGCACGTTTACAACGAGGCTTCGCCATCTCGTCGTGCTGCGCCGCCCGAGAAACCCAATTGCAGCAACGTCTACTGCCAACATAACGCCGGTGATGGCGACGAGGCTGATGTTCGGCGCGGATGCCTGCCGTGCCGCCATGACGAGGCGGGACAACAACACAACGGCCATAGGCATCGAGATGTAGCACCACTTGAGCTGCTTTGGCATGTGGCTCGTAGGATAAGGGTACGTGTCTCAGAAGTACAAGAGGCACATAAGGAGCGCGAAGAAGACGGCGGCGTAGGAGAGACCTATGCGGGACATGCCGCCGATCACAACGCCGCCAGCGACCGCGCACGCGGCCGACACGGCCACCGCGAAGCGAATCTTGGCATCGCGAATCGCGTACCGGTCAACGGGGACGACGGCAGCAGGGCCATCGTACCCGGGCTCAGACTTTTCCATCCGCTTCATTGCTTTCCAAACTTCCTCGTATTGTCCCTTACTGGTTAAAGCCACGGCCGTGGTGCCGCCGTGCGTGAGGCACCACGCGAGGGACAAGATGGCGGCTATGTTGGCGATCCAGACGGTGCAGGTGGCGAAGGCGACGCCGGCGCCGGCTCTCGCTTGGTTGAGCACCGTCAGGACGGCGACGGAGCGCGCCATAGCCGAGCACGAAAGTGAACGCCAGAGCCGATGGATCCCCGGCCGGGTACGCCACTGCCGCGCCAAAGACCGCGTAGGCGGTCGACGACGCCAGCGTGATGTCGACCGCAGTCTTGAACCGAAGACTCATTGTCTCGATGGGCTCCTCGATCAATCAGTGCATGCGTAGGACAAAGAGGAGCAACCGTATGCATCCTTATATAGGAGTCAGGAGCGTAACTTTCAATTTTACCATCGGTTTCCAGTTCAAAAAAAATCACAATTGGTTTGACATGATATACTCGTAGACGACACCAACATCTCGATGACCGGTTACGTCTCGGGTTACGATTTTGCATAGGAACCGAAAAAGCACGCGGCCAGGATTCAAGCATCGAGTCGAAAAAACAAATCCGATCATCTTAGTTGTGGTGAGGATATATTTCTGTATATTTCTCCCATATGAAAATTATAAGAATACGCAGGTTATAGATAGCATTCGATTTCAGAACATAAATGTCGCTCACAGAGGAGACCGACTGTGACAGTTGATTTAAGCAGTTAGCTAGAAGAATGCCAAATAGGCATAGATAGACAACATACTAATTGCAGCACATCTCATTCCAATTGTCCCATATAGGCCAAAATCAAGATCAACGAATGATGCTTAAGAGTCAACTCCAACGCAGAGCAAAAATGTGACACTGAAGAGACCAAATAAAATGAGTGAAAGAACAGATCACTATGTAGCCTAGAGGAAGTGTAGTGAGCAATTATAGCCAAGATGCCCTCATATTATGCGGAGACAACAAGAGGGGCAATTGGGCTGGACAGAGCGAGACAACCATGCGTCGATGCATCCCTTGTGGAATTTATGCCCGCATGGTAGCAAGCTGAGGACTTCATCGGGCGTCATCGGCTGCATGCAGAGGGGGCACTCTTCTTTATCCATGCTTGCTAACCCAGTGCCTTCTATTATGTGGCAGTGCTCTAAAGGAATTTTCGAGTCCGGAGCCTTCTTCATCAGAGTTTGTTGCTGCCGTAGGCTCCAGCCAACTATTTGGCTTTCCTGGAACGCTTCATCGCCTAGCATCAGGAATGACGCCCAAGACATGGACGATGGTGCGAGCAGCGGCCTCCTATCCAGCCGAGGAAGAACGGGGTTCGCAGAGCTTTGGGACGTTGAAGCAATAGCTGTAGGAGCCGAAGTGCTTGCATCTTCAACACGAGCAAAGAATAAAGGAAGTCACATATGGAAACTTAATTTCAGATAAAGTAAGAGGGACAAATTCATAAGTCGTAGTTGGCAAGAAGCTACTGGTCATCAATATTTTTACAGGGAACAATAGTGATCAACATAGTCTCACTGCGCCTAAAAATGCATCTAGCCATACATGCATGCATGCTACTACTCATCCACATTTTTACAGGAGCTATTGATCAACATAACCACTTCAAAATGCAATTAGCCGTACATTGATGTAGTTTAAGCGTTTGCAGCATTCAGAACAAGTTGCACGATAAACTGTTTAAGCTAATCCCAGAATTCAGGTTTTAACTGGCCCTGCTATCGACAGTAACACAATTGCTTATGCGGTTATGCAGGTATGAAGCGCCTTGTGCCTGACTGAGGATAAATTCACATGGACATCTGTTTCTACGGATCATGCAATCCTTCATAATGGTAGATTTCCGTAGGAAAACTAATCCTGGTACCGTAGTGTAGCAGTTAAAAAATAAATGCATATCACCTAATTGCCAAATGTAAACGGCTAGCAAATTCATTGTCAAAATTAAACACATATGAAATGAACTTATGGAAAAAATTAAGCATTGTCGAGGAAAGACAACTTTTCTGACCGACTCACAGAACATCAGTATTTTTCCACGCGAGTGCAAATCCATGGATACAGCTAGTATAGCATGCGTTCTAGAACCACTCAACCAGGATGTGTGTATAGCATGCGTTCTAGAACCACTCAACCATCCAGAATATATAATCATGAACAAGATGAGCAAAGAGGGCAATATCTATTAATCATTTTGTTTTTTCCTAACTCTGAAGCTCATTAGTGGCAGATTGCACTATCAATATGGGATATAAGAACTATGCACACACATGTATCTAAACAAGATCATGTCAGCAAAACAGGGCAATTAAAACTGAATAGCAAACAAGTCAACATCAGCCAAGGTTATGCGGTTACTGATAACATACCGGAATCGTGGAAGGGAATCTTCCAGCCACGGACGAATCGGGATGAGTGGTAGGCGACAGGAGGGTGGAGCATGGCGAAGAACTGACACTTGATGACCCTGCACGTGCGCACGTCCACGGCGAAGATCTGCGAGTGCAGGAAGAAGTAGACTACATCGCCATCGTCCAATGGGTCGATGAGCGCCACCGCAGGGACCAACGCCGGTAGAGTTGTAGCACGGTATACATGGTCAGCCCAGATCACCGCGAAGCGCGCCCTGCAGTCGAGATCCCACGTCCCGGCGTGGTGATCGATCAGCGTCCACATGGTGACCATTGGGTCGCCGTCGCGCTCGTCGATCTGAACGGACCGCAGCCTGCCGGCGCTCACCCCCACGCAGCGGCGCTTCTCGAGGTCCGGTGTGCCCGCGGGGAGTTCGCTGCCCTCTGGGAGCGGGACGTAGAGCAGGTCCCCAGGGTTGCCGTACACGAAGTCGCAGGTGAGGAGGCCGTAGGAGAGGTCCACCTACCAAAGCCTATCCTGGTATGAGACCACGCCGTTGCCGGCCCACGGCCGGTCGTGCGGCGGGTAGATGAGCTCCTTGTCGGTCCAGCCGTCCAAATCTGAGCAGTACAAGAGGAGGGTGGCGGTGCCGGCCGCGGGCGCCGGCTGGAGCTCGGCGACGAAGAAACTAGTAGAAGAACAGCTGATGAGGCCGACGTTGCCTGGGCTGAGGATTGGGCGGTTCGGATCCCGGATCCGTGAGGCCACGCGGCTGCTCGCGTTGCAGATGAAGTAGGCCTTTGGGAAGCCGTGATGAACGCCGAGCGGGCCTGGGTGGAAGGTGTCGAGGTAGGGCGGCCGCGGGTCTCCCTGTGTGGTGGAGTAGAGGAGGAAGCGGCCGTGTTGATCGACGGCGGCGACGTACGGGTGGTTGTCGGTGGCCTTGCGGTCGGGGGCGATGCGGCGTGCCACCGTGAGGCGAGAAGCGCGTGGAGCGGCCGTCAAGCTGAGGTGGAGGTCGGTGCCCGGTGGGAGGTTCACTTGATCGTACACCACATGCGGAATGCAGGGCAGGATGATCCATGGCTCTCGCGCCGCCGTCCTCTGCCCCGCCCTCTCCTCCATTCCCTCCTCCGCGAAGAACATTTGAGTTGGTGGCTTGCGCGGCGTGACAATTTGTTGCCGGCTTTGCTGCGGCGTGACAATTTTGGGCAGGGGGCTGCCTATTTAAGGGCGAAGCCAACTTGGACTAAGCCTACACAAAGTCAGATGCTAGGGGGCTAGGGGAGCCAGCTCATCTTGAGCCCAAAGCAGGGCTGGATGGAAAGCTCACGGCTCGTTAGCTCTTTTGACTCGTGGCCGACTCGATTTGGCTCTGCGCGGCTCGTTTCTATTTTCTAACAAGCTAAGCTGTCATTTCAGCTTGTTTGTGTTAA
Source organism: Oryza meyeriana var. granulata (assembly GCA_003991445.1). Lineage (NCBI taxonomy): Eukaryota > Viridiplantae > Streptophyta > Magnoliopsida > Poales > Poaceae > Oryza > Oryza meyeriana. Next base: position 375,584 of record RYFJ01000590.1, read on the forward strand.
CGAGCTAGCTCGAGCTGGCTTGTGAGCTAACCGAGTCGATAGAAAAGGAGCAGGCAGGTAGTAGTAGCAGGCCGACAGTCCGCCTGCCTCCTTCATGGGCACACTGTGAGCAAAGTCTCCAAGCCACCCCCGACTGCTCAAGCCCGAGTCTCTGACAGCCGACGCCACCACTGACCTCTGCGTGGCACTGCCACCGCCTGGGCCTGTGCGTTGTTGCTGCCGCCAGCCTGCCGCCTGCATCCCTGAGCAGGGCTTCTATTTGAATAAATGCAATCTTGAACTTATGAAAATATAGAAATTGAATTTAGATTGTATTTTATATATTTGTATCTGCAGAGCTTCCCTTTCAATACGCTGGCTCGCGAGCCTAACGAACCGAGCCGAGCCAAGCTGGCTCGGCATCCAGACAATTAGCCAACGTGCCAAAACAACAGTAATCATTGGCATGTCTGGCAAGTTAGTTGGATTTTCACACAGCATATTTACCTGATCATATCGATCATGCTGAAATTTATATGATTTATTTACTGTACAATTCCTGTATTAATACAGCGTGTGCGAATGAAGTCTAAAGACTCTTAGGGCTAGGGTGGTAATGGGCCAGGTCGGGTGTAACACCCCAGTTTCCGTGTACCACTGAAAAATTATTTTATAAAAACATATGTTCAAAAAATTTTTGGCTCTGTGTATCTAGGAACCATGCCCAAGATCTTAATTAACTCAATTCTTGTAACTCTAAAATTCAATCCCGCATCGACCTCGGAGTTTGAATCCCGAAATCAAACTCTCCCTTGGAACCCCTGTATCCCCCTCCAATTGAAATTATCTAAATCCAATCAAAATTCAAACTCTGTCTTAATCTCAATCAAAAATCCCTTCATTAGTTTCCTAGAGATAATGATAATTTAAATATCAAGTACAAATTATGAGCCCCCTTGAGATCCCTCTGAATTTATCCCATTTTATCCCTTCCCTGGACTCCATTGCTCTTCTAACCAAGATTCTTTCAAAAATCCTCCCAATATTAAACCCCTTTTGAAAATACAAACTACGGCATAGGCCAGACTCAATAAATAATTTCAAACTTCCTAAAAACCATTGTTCCTAGGGAAAATCGCCTTGCCTCCTAGGTAAAGCAGAGAATTTAAATGACGGTTGAAGTCCAAAGTGTAACGCCTAGAATTTCACACCAAATTTCTGAACATTCATGTGTATTGAATCCTTGTCCAGGAAAGTCAGTGTGGCACCCCCATCTCGGTGGGAGCCCACCATGTGCATACAGTACCCGATCCCTGGATCAGTAGTCGGATACACACATAATCATCGGTGAAACAACTCAGAGTATAATAAATACATAACAGAGTACATATAATACATACTGGGAGGATACATAAAAAGGTTGCCATCCAAGACAAGCCCCAGATGGACAACAGCAAGAACAGGGCAAACTAGCGAAATACAGGGCGGAAGCAGGGGAGGAAAAACTACTAGGTGATGGAACACGACGGTACCACAGGCTTGGCTAGGAACTAGGCTCGAAACCTCAGAAGTCCTTGTAGTTGGCTTGGTCCTGGAAGAACTCGGCAGCAGTCAGGTCTTTGTCTTCTTCTCCAAATCCTAACATAATATATACAAATATAGGAACAAGGGTGAGTACTTTCGTACTCAGCAAGCCCAGGGAAAGATGCCATGTCGGCTAGACAAAGGGGCTAAAAGCCTTATTTGCGAAAGCTGCCTTTAGAAACATTTTGCTTTGTCAAAATGCTAGTGTGTACAACTTTTAGTTGTTGGAAAGAGGCTCACGCCTCGATCCATTCCGCAAGTTGCTTTTCAACAACTCACCACATATAGTTATTGAATCATGTATTTCCATTTTCATCTTCCGGTAATTAACCGAGTGACCTCATAACTCGGCTATCACCCGGAGTGGCTTCGACCACTCCTTAGGTCTGCTATTTTTCCCAGTGGCTCCGACCACTCGTTGACCCTGAGACTCGGCTACAACCGGTTCTCAGCTTCCTTTAGTGATTTCCGGCTACAACCGGTTACCAGCTTATTCGCTTCACTGGCTACAACCAGTTAGCACAAATTCACTGCCCTGGCTACAACCAGGTAGTCTGCTCTTTATCATCTTCTGGCTACAACCCGAAGACTTTTCTCCTGTTAACTTTTCACACACTTGCTTATGGTGCTTCAACACCCTGGGTCACACAGTCCCGTTTCTGGCCACACAGGCCTTCCGTTTGCCACTCGGCAAACTCTGGTCACGATTCCCTTCCCATCAATCCATTTCACAAATCACTGGTAACCAAAACTACGCTATGGGAATCACCTTACATTGCTCTTAACCGTGGGCACGGCTGTTCGAACAATTCAGCTAAACTCTGCAGAGGGTGCACGCTTTACCCATAGACACGAAACTTACACCGAGTACTGGCCGGTATCGGAAGTTCATGACAAGGCCATTTCCAAAGCCAGTCTAGGGTTATCCAATGCCAGCAGAAGGATCCACACAGGATCAATGCTTCAGGTCGGCTCCAACCACCGTCAGCACCAGGGTTCACGAGCCACAACTCAGATGAGCCCACTCCAGTCGGCACCAGACTTTCCTAAACCTACAATTTACTCGGCCAGAGGCATCCCACTCTACCCGTATGGTCGCACTGTAAAATGATCGGATGTAATTTCCAAAGGAAACGGTCCTTATCGATAATACATATCCAGGCCACACAGGCGCTGTCTCTGTACATCAAGGTTTTCACAACTTTCATTTATTTCACAAACACGCCAATACGCAGAGTACCGGGTTTTCAAACAATTAAGCAAAAACCACTGTTTCCCAAACGACAATACAATCGCTGCTGGGCTAAGCCATTCTACTCGGCAATCGTACCCAAAGGATGTGATGCCAACATGCCAATTGTGGGGCTATCAAGGAGAAAATACGTCAATATCCTACCAAAATAAGTGTGACTACTGGGTAGGTCCGTCGGTTGCGCTTGCAAACCGAGGCTGATCAATTTAAAGTGTAAACTAAGCATGCATGTTTGTAAACAACATAATTTTGCACATATAGGAGGCAATATGGTCAAAGGGGCTTGCCTTGTTCCAGTGGAAGATCTTCCTCGACGTAGACGGCTTCTGGATCGTCCGCTGGTTTAGGATCTGAACACGCAGAAGAGATAATTACTAATACGTTGAAAAGAGGTAAAACACTAGGAAAAGAACATCGCGGTAGTCGGCTGCAGAAGGGTAGCAGTCGGCTGAGGATGGATGGTAGTCGGATGAAGGTTTATCGTAGACGATTGAGTTAAACTTGCTGACTGGGCAACAAGGCTCACCGGTTAGGAACTTCGGGTGGTAGATTAGCTCAGTCTTCCATTCCTCTTTTACTTCCTTCACTCTGCTCTTCTCCTTCCTTGCGTTCCAACCGGAAGAACACAGGGGCGATGTGACGCGCAGCGGCGATGGAGCTCGGAGGGGGCAGAAATGGCTCCGGGGGCTGGGGAGGAGGAAGATGATGGTTTAGCGGTGAAGCTGGTGATGGCGGTTTGGCAGGGACGGCTGGGTTGCAAAACAGGGGAAAGAAGAGGCATGCATGGTCTTTTATAGCCGGCGTGCGAAGCAGGGACACGGCGGTGCAGGGTGATGGATAGAGAAAATGAGTCACGATAAGTTGGTAGAGCTACAGCTAGCTGGCTGAGGCGACACGATGTCAAGGCAGAGATTGACTTAGGGATTGGGCGTGACCGGTGGAGTTGGTAGACACTGTAGCGGCGATGAGACACTCTGGTCGTGGCAAGGACGGGTTGGTGGGACTTGACAGAGCTTCTGACTAACCATTGGTCCAAGCGGGTTCTTGAGGTGCAGCGGGTTATTGTCCGCTGGTCCGGGCGGGGCTGCAGGCTGGTGGAGGTTGGGTTACGTCGCCACTTGGTAGTCGGCATCCAACGGGAGGAGCGTGGAAGTCATGGCTACTATGCAACTGGGTGAGGCGATGAGATAGCACGTCTGTTGATAAGGCAAGGCGTCGAGAGCTCGATCGGATTGGGGCAGGTCGAGGAAAACATGACGGAAAGGCAGTCGCCAGAGGTTAGACACCGGGAGGTTTTCCCGCCAGTCCGGCGCTGCTGTGAAACAGACCGGGTGGACAGGGCAGTCGAGGTGGCAAGACAGAACGGGTTAACTAGGTAGTCGGTGATTGCAAGGCTTACTCGGCAGCAAAGATGGCCGAGTGGACAAAGGGTAAAAGGGCAAGATTCAGGAACTGAGTAGGAATCTACTCGGCAAAAAGGGAAAAGGCAGTCGGCTAGCCAGGGAGAGAAAACTGGGGCACAGCTGAACGGGATAGGAGAGGAGTTAGAATTCAGAAAATGAATTCCAACAGGGAAAAGAAAAAGGGTCATTACAGTCAGGGTACACAAAAACCAAGTTGCTATACAGAGTGCGTCTTACAAACAGAGTAAAGTTATATTACATAAATGCAGCAGAAAAGGGAAAATAAAGTCTATAAGCAACGGGCCCAGCAGCAGCTTCCATCCCACAAGCACCTTGACGGCGGAGCCAGCCTATTCCTCGGGATGATCCTCGTCGGATGCGTTCTCCAACACTAAGAGGAGGAAAAGGGAGCAAGGCTAATCACACCCACAATTATGCATATGCACGGGAAGCAAAGGTAGGCTGGGGTTTGATTTGCGTAAGAGCAGTTGCAAACAGTAGTAGTTCGCAAATAGTAAAAGGTTGATTAATTTAACAATATTAATTCTCCACCAATTAACGTTACCCCACGTTAACCAGGCCCAACCATCCCTAACTGATTGACGTTACACCACGTCAACCAGTCTCCACTGATGAACGCTACACCACGTTAACCGGACTCCACTGATTAACGTTACACCACGTTGACCAGGCCACACTGATAAACGCTACACCACGTTCACCAGGCACCACTGATGAACGTTACACCACATTCACCAGTCTCCTCCGATTAACATGACACCACGTTAACCGGCCACCCCTAATCAACGTTACACCACGTTGACCAGACTCCACACCTTCCACCTGAACCAAACCAGTTTCATAAAGCCAGATTAATTATCTAAAGGTGAGACTAATCACGGTGAGTCTTGACCAATGTGCCCATAACCGCGGGTGCGGCTATTCGAATAGATTTACTCTGATCAGAGGTGTATAACTTTACCCACAAGACACAGCCTCACACACGTTCCCGTGTGCCAGTGCATCACCACGATGCCCCGTGAGAGGTTGTGACAGGACCGTTCACGCAACCTCTCCCTAACCATCCACACCACGCTGAGGTTGCACCTACCGACAGGGCACACCATATTGGCCAAGCTACCCCCCTTGCGCCACGGTGAATCCGAAAGCCGATCAACCCTACCCCGGGCCGACCCAACTCCTTCACGCCCACCCTCATCTCCGGTGCCTAGTTGAGGGAGAAGAAACGCTACAAGCCCAGCCGTTGCCCACGCTGGCTTGTGGAAAGTATGAGTAATTGCACAAGTGGTTCCCGCGAGCCGGTCCTTAATTGCTATGGGTACGACAAGCAGAACCATACACCCATAGCCCACCATTTAGGTCTAATTTTAGTAATTTAACATTAGCCTATCCAAAGTTCCATTTTTCCAACATTGAGTCGAATAAATAAATAAAATGATAATATTTAATAACCAGGTGAGCTATGTTGCAAAGCATGGCTAAGCATCCTAGGAATAGTAATCTAATCATATTATTACCCAGGTGACGAGGATTCAGGTGTCAAAACTAAGGTACAGTCCTATCATTATTTATAACCCATTTATATGAAATATTGAAATAATGCAGTTTATTTAAGTAAACAAAGCATTTTAGCGAAAAACGGGTACAAAATGATCAAGATTTCAGTGCGACTTGCCTTGCTCTGGCTCGATGAACTCGGCTACCACCTCGTAATACACCGGAGAATCGACGTCATCGAATTCTATAACAAACAATGCACAAACAATTAAAAACAGTACATGTGGGCAATCAAACATGGGCTGAAAGTATTTTTAATGAATTCTTGGCATTTTTCTGGATTTAATGAGATTTGAATGGGTATGAATTAGTTATGAATTATTGAAGTTTTACTGTTATTTCCAATGTAAAACTAATTACTAAATGATTTATTGCGCAATTAATCGGTTTATTGCGTCACTAGACCGGGAAGCCAGCGCCGACAAGCGGGCCCTACTGGTCAGCGGTGCACAGGAGGACGGCGCACGGTGGACTGAGTCCACCGCGGCCCAGCGAGAGGCAAACACGCGGCGGGGAGGTGCGTGCCCACGGGGAAGGCCACGCGGCCGGTCCAGATCTGGCCCCCGGCAGATCGGACGGCCTAGGACGAACGGGGCTCGCGGATGCGGTGGCCGGGCTTTGCACGGGTGCGGCGAAGCTAGCGGTGGCGTTCTCGTGGTCTGGTGGCGACTACAACGGCGGCGGCGGGTGGTTGGAGACAGCGGAGCGCGGCGCGACGTGCTAGGATGCTCGGGAGTAGGGGTGAAAACGGATAGAAAACGGTCGAAAACTAGCTATACCATATTCGTTTTCATATTTTTTTTGGAATCGGAAACCTCGGATACGAAAACGGAATCGAATATTACCGGATACAGATACGGAGCGAATACGAATCGGAACGAATACGGTAACAAATATTTATTCGAATATAAAAACCCCTTAAACTGAACTTTAGAAACCAACGAAGAGAGACAACCTATTATTTTTTGTAAAACAATATATCAATATTTCTAAATTTTTAGCTAAACAATATATACAACAAATTTCAAACATCCATATCAACAACACATTACTAATTTCTATACAAGTATACAATCATATCACCATCTTCGATTTAATCACCAGATTGCTGACCCTAGTGACTGATAGGAAATGACGAAATGTTCATACAGGAACACAGATTTCAGAAGAAAATTGGAACATGTATATTGCATTAAGCAAGTATAATTTTGCTAGCTTTCTTGTCTTACATCGAGAAAGCTTTCACACCAAGTAATTAACCCAAAGCACAGCAAGCACCTTACTCGCAACCATCCAAGGTCTCCCATCCAAGCAAGCACAGAACACAGGAATTAATCTACCAAAGAAGGGGATTTACCTGCGATTGGACGGGCCCGGTGGCGGCAGCGGGCGCGGGCGCGAGGCTAGGCGGCGGCGGAGGCCGATGGGGGCTCGGGGCCCGATGGGGGAGCCGGCCACGGAGTCTCGGTGCCCGGCGGCGGCGGCGGCCGCGGGCGTGAGGGAGCAGGGCCGGCGCCGGTGCGGCGGCGGAGGCCGACGGGGGGCGCGAGGCCGGGCGGCGGCGGAGGCCGACGGGGACGTGAGGCCGAGCAGCGGCGGAGGATAATGGGGGGGGGCGAGGCCGGGCGTGGCGGCGGAGGCCGACGGGGGCACGGGATCCGGTGGCGGCGGGCGCGGGGGAGCAGGGCCGGTGTTGGAGGAGTGGATGGCGTCGACACAGTGTCACCCACTTATCCGGATAGCCTGTGTGTGGACTGGATGGAGACAGAAAAAAAATAGAGATGCAAAGTTAGGGTTAAGTTTATCCGGATATCCGAAAATTTATCCGGATAGTTTCCGACCGCTTCCGAAATCCGCCGGATAATACCTTTACCGTATTCGTATCCGTATCCGAGAAAAATTATCCGTTTCCGTTTCCGAATCCGAAATTATCCGAGAATTATCCAATCGATCCTATCCGTATCCGAAATTTCGGACGGTTAGCGGATAATATCCGAACCATTTTCACCCCTACTCGGGAGGCATCAGGGTGTGAGGGGAAATGTAGAGGAGAGAGCGGCGAACGTTTTTATGAACTCACCCGGGAGAAAACGTGGCCGCACGGCTCTGAATCGGCGCTGGATTGAGGACGGCAGTGTCGGCGTTGTGCGTGCGATTCCTGCGCGGGAGTGGGTGAGGATGCCGGAGGAAGCGGGGGAGTGGGCGAGGACTCGGTCCGCCCTCGATTGAACTAGGCACGGGCGAGCGTGGAGGCGGGACGCGGCGTCTATCAGACGGCGAAGGAAAAAATCCCCTCCGCCCGATCCGGACGGAGCTAGGGGACGAAGCTGACAGGCGGGCTTGGCCTGTCAGCGGGGAGGGACGAGTGAGCATGGCGAGCGAAGCTGACGAGCGGGGCCCACAGTGCAGAGAGACCGAGCGGATGGGCGGCCGACAGGCGGGCCCGAGAGCGGATGAAATAATGGTGCTTTCACGACGATGGTCGTGTAAGGTTAATTTTAATGGGCAATTAAAACATGATTAAATGGTGGGTTGTGAGTACCAGGTTGGTTTATGTTGCTAGCGGTGCTCATGACAATTAAGGACTGGTTCACGAGCTACTGTTGTGAAGCAATTATCGTACTAACCACAAGCTAGCATGAGCAATGGCTGGACTTGTAGTGTATCATGTCCCAGCAGGAGACACCATGGTGTGTTAGTTGATAGGTGGTAGTGTCAATAAATCCACAATGGCAGTGCCAATAAGTCTATGTTTTGGGAGCCAAGAGTTTCTCTAGCCTGGAAGTAGGGCCACCTCTACTAGGGACTTGGTCGGTGGTCATTCTGTTGGGCGTGTTATATGAAGAGTCCTGTCACAACTTATTTCCAAGGTGTCGTGGTGGTATCAAGGCGCATGGAAACATGTTATCGGGTTGTGTCATGTGGGTAAAGTTGTACACCTCTGGCCAGAGTAAAACTATTCGAATAGCCGTGCCCACAGTCATGGGCGAGCTGAATGATGTTTTTTGTGATTAGTCCCATTTATTAATTAATGGTTAAATGTGATAGGAGACATCCATGTTGGGATGGTTTGGGCCTGTGTAGCCAGGTGGGGTGTACAGTGTTGATTTAATATTGCTCAATTGTTCTACTGTTTTAATTCTCTCTTAAATGTTTATTTAAATGCTATTTATGCAAATTAGCCCTATATGCCATCCTTTGCTATCCTGTGCACTTGCATATTTGCTGTGTGGCTTGTTGAGTATTCTATGCACTCACCTTGCAATATCAAATCATCAGAAGAGGAGTTCTACAGTGAAGGAGATGATCTAGAGGATTAGGCTTGGTTCAAGTCAAGTTTGCCTGTGCAGTTTGGAGTCATCGCCTTCGCTAGTTATTTTCGTTGCTTAGAATTTTATTTGGTTGAGAGGTCCCATCTGCCTCTGTAATAAATATACATTCGTCACTTTATTAATTAAAGATTTGTACTTTATTATCAATCTTGTTATTGTGTACCTTGACTGATTCCTGGAAGAGGATTAAATACACATGTAAGCGTTTGGAATTTTGGATGGAAATTCTGGGTTGATGTAACGACCCGCTTTCCTTTTCCCTGTTGTAACTGGTTTTCTGGATCTTAATCTTTTCCTATCCTGTCAGCTGTGCCTCCGTTTTCCCTCTCCCCGGCCAGCCGACTACCTTCTCTCTTGTGCCGAGTAGAGTTGCTACTCAGTCCTTGTATCCTGCCCTTATCCTTGTCTTACTCGGACCCCCTTTGCTGCCGAGTGAGCACTGTGATGTGGCCGACTACCTTGTTGAGACCTGTTGCTTCTTTGTCCCCCGAGTTGCACCCACCCGTTGGAAGCCGACTACCAAAGTAGTGAAGAATCAATCTTCACCTAACCGCAGCATCGCTTGGACCAGTGGTCAGTCCGAAGCCCGGTCAGTGAGATTTCTCCAACCTGTCCTAGCCTTGACCTCAATGTCTCATCGCAGCTACAGTGCCTGCCAACTCCTCTGACCAGTTGGACTCCAAAGTCACTTCCTGTCATATCCCTGTCAGTTCATCTTGACTTCCTTGCTCCACCCGTTGCCCAGCTCCACCGTGCCTCAACCTTGCACGCCGGCTATATATATATGGCCAACCGTGCCCCCTTCTTCCTTTGTTTTGCAAACCGGCCAGCTCCAGCTCTGCTAAGTTTTCATCCTCTCAAGCTTTGGAGCTCTGTCGCCTGGTTCGCAAGCCTGGTTCAGCCGACTGCCCCCTTTTCTGCAGCCGACTACTTCTTGATCCTCTTCTTGGTGTTTTAACCCTCCTGCTTATCAGTGTTTCTTTCTGCTTGTTCAGTGCCTGAACCGGTGGACGATCCAGAAGCCGCCTTCGCCGAAGACGACCCCTCCTTGGAACAAGGCAAGCCTCTTTGATCATATTGTTTCCCATATATGCAAAACTATGTTGTTTGGAAAATATTATGCATGCTTAGTTTACACCTCTTAAAACTGTTGGCCTCGGTTATGCAAGCGCAACCGATGGACCTGCCCAGTAGTAGCACTTATTTGGTAGGATGTTGATATATTTCTCCCTTGAAGAGCCCCACAAAATGGCACGCTAGCATCCTATCTGAGGATACGATGCCGAGTAGAATGGCTTAGCTCTGCAACGTTGTTTGTCGTTGGGAAAACGTTGGTTTTACCAAACTGATTGAAAAACCCGGTACTGTTCCGTGTATCGGCGTGTTTGTGAAACAAATAAAGTTGTGAAAATCTTGATATACAGAGACAGTGCCTGTGTGGCTTGGCTATGTATCATCATTAAGGACCGTTTCCTTTGGGAATTCCATCCGAGCATCTTACAGTGCGACCATACGGGTATTATGGGATGCCCTGGCCGAGTAAATAGTAGGTTTAGGAAGTTCAGTGCCGACCACTGAATCTGTGTGGATCTTTCGGCTGGCATTGGATGACTCTAGACTGGCTTTGGAAATGGCTTGTCACGAATTTCTGGGTACAGGCCAGTACTCGGTGTAATTTTCGTGTCGGATGGGTTAAGCGCACACCCTCTGCAGAGTTTAGCAGAACTGTTCGAACAGCCGTGCCCACGGTTAAGGGCGATGCAAGGTGATTCCCATAGCGTAGATTTGTTTGCCAGTGATTTGTGAAAGTGTTCGATGGAAAGGGAACCGTGACCAGAGTTTGCCGAGTGAGAAAACAGAAAGCCTGTGTGGCCAGAAACGGATCTGTGTGGTCCGGGGTGTTAAGCACCATAAACAAGTGTATAAAAAGTAAACAGGATGAAGATCATGCTCCCGGGTTGTAGCCAGGGCAGCAAAGTTTAAGCCCCCGGGTTGTAGCCAGGGCGGCAATTCAGTCTTCGGGTTGTAGCCAGAAGACGGTGATGAGCACGCTCCGGGTTGTAGCCAGGGCAGCAGTGTTTTAGCTAGTGTTGTAGCCAGCCTAGCGGGCATTTAGTGCCATGATCATGCTCCGGGTTGTAGCCAGGGCAGCGATGATGAGCCCCGGGTTGTAGCCAGGGGGCGACTAGCTAGCTGGTTGAAGCCAGTGCGGGCATCAAGTGCCACAGCTGAGATTTGGTTGTAGCCGAGTCTCAGGGTCAACGAGTGGTTGTAGCTACTCGGGAGATAAAGGACCACAAATGCAAAGTAAAAAGGAAGATACAAACATATATAAATGCTTGATCCCCTAAGTGGCGAGTTGTTGGAAAGCAACTTGCGGATTGGATAGAGGCGTGAGCCTCTGTCCGACAACTAAATTTGGAACTCACTAGTGTTTTGCAAAGAAAAGAGTTTATAAAGGCAGTTTTTTCGCAAATGAAACCCTTAGCTCTTCTTGTCTGCCAAACATGGCATCATTCCCGGCTTGCTGAGTAGAAGTACTCACTTGTTCATATATGTATAGTAGGTTTGGAGAAGAAGACGAAGATCCGACTGCTGCGGGATCTCCAAGACCAAGCCGACTACGAAGACTTCTGAAGGTTTCGAGCCTAGTTCCCAACCGAGCCTGTGGAGTAGTTTTTGTCCAACTTCGCCCTGTTCTGCTGTTTCCGCTAGTTTACCCAGTTGATTATTTTGCCCATCCCGGGTCTGTCCTGGATGGATCTCTTGTACGTATATGTAAGTACTCTGTTATGTATCTATTGTAACTCTGAGTTGTATCATTGTTGTGCGTACCCGACTACTGATCCTGGGATCGGGTGCCTTATGCACATGGTGGCCTTCCACCTAGTCGGGAGGCGCCACAGCGACAACCAGAGCATGCATCTACTCTTGTAATTGTAATTTCTAAGGTAGCAACCTCGCTTGCTTTTCCTAATTCACCCTCTCTTCTCCTTGCGTCTTCTTCAAATTTTTAGTTTTATTTTTGTTAATACTTGCAGAGTGGAGGCACACCTAAAACCCGGAATGGTCTGCTAGAAGTGCAAAAGGCCTTCCGAGATGCCGGGCTGGAATTCTCAAAACAGGTTTTTACCTCAAACTGATACTTCTTGTATATTCTTTGTCAGCAAAATGGAAGACAACATTTGGGGACAAATTAACTACACCTCTCTACTATAAGGGAACGATATTCCACAGGATCATCCCAGGCTTCATGATTCAAGGAGGCGACACCACAAACGGTAATGGAACTGGCTGTGATTCGACCTATGGTTCAATTTTCCCTAATGAAAACTTCAAGATCAATCACTCTGCACCAAGTGAAACTCTGTTTCTTGATATATGTAACGCCTCCCACCCTGGCACACTTGCAGTGATACCAAAGAGGAAGCACCGCAGGAGATTGGCGCGAACCAACTCCCACGGAACCGCGATGCCGGTACCAGTCCCAGGAAACCTTGTTGGTACCTGCGGTCAACGGAGATGTACCACAGCAGATAGTTAAATAAATAAATATATATATATACACTATACCTTATAAGTTGTGACTTCGGGCAAGCCCTGAGCAGCAACCGGCAAACAGAACAGCAGCAACGGAACGACAGCGCAATGAGAACCCAATCCACAAGCAACGGCTTGGGACTAGGAAAGAAACCCTAATCTTCACTTTAGCTTCACTCTTCCTGAACGAGGGGAGAAAAGAAATAGATTGAGTACTTACGTACTCAGCAAGTCACGGAAAATGTGAGCATGCAGGTTATCAAAGGTAAGCTGGGGTTTATTTCACAAACATTTTTTTGAAAACATTTTTAAAAAAACCTAAGTGTGGGTTGTCTCAATGTGACTGGAAGGAGGCTCTCGCCTCGATCCTGTCCACAAATTGCTTTTCAACAACTCAAGCGGACGAAAACAAATTTTAATTGATCTCAGGTATTCTTATACCGCCTGTTGGTTCACGACAGCGGTTCAGTGGATTTGCCCTCCAGCAGCTTCCACTGTATTTCATCTATTACTTTTATTTTTACTTCGCCACTTAGGGACGTAATCTCATTTTTTCACTTTCAGTCCCATCCAAGACATCATTTTATCCCCCCCTTATCTCATAATCTCAGCGGCTCTCGAACCATCATTAATCTCAACTCAACTGTTTCTACTCGGGAAGCCTAATCTATGATGTCATGCGACATTTCGGTCATTACGGCCCGTTTCAACCACATAGTCATCCATCAGCCACTAAGACTGATTCTAGTAACGATTCCCATACCACAATTCACTTTCGCAAACACTTGCAAATAAATCTACGCTAGAGGAATCACCTCACATTGCCCGTAACCGTGGGCATGGCTGTTCGAACAGTTTGTATACCTTTGCAAAGGGTGTACGCTTTATGTAACACCCCGTTTTTCTTTTCTCTATTGGAATTCATTTTTGATTCTAACTCTCTCCTATCCGTTTAGCTGTGCCCCAGTTTTCTCTCCCTGGCCAGCCGATCTGCTTTTCCTTGTAGCCAGAAGATGATAAAGAGCAGACACTGGTTGTACCAGGGCAGTGGGGGGAAAATTTTGTGCTAACTGGTTGTAGCAGTGAACGAATGAGCTGGTAACCGATTGTAGCCGGAAATCACTAAAGGAAGCTGAGAACTGGTTATAGCCGAGTCTCAGGGTCAACGGGTGGTCGGAGCCACTCGGAAAAACAACAGACCTAAGGAGTGGTCGAAGCCACTCGGGTGATAGCCGAGTTATGAGGTTACTACGGTTAATTTGGAGATGAAAATGAAATACATGACAATAACTATATGTGGTTGTTGACGCCGAAAACGCCGCCGGGCCGTCCGGCGTCTGGGTGACACGCGAAGGCCTGGGAGATTTGCTTCACTCCAGTGCAGGTCCTAAAGTTTGAGGTTCGTAGGCGTGCCAGTCAATTTGACCCTGTAATTGACAAGGAGAAAGGAATGTTAAATTGGTGAGCAATCGGCTGGAAGCTGGCATGGACTCAACTCATCGGCCGATGGCCGTACGCACTGTAGCACTTATACATCGGCTTAAAGCCGAATGACGGCAGGAGTAATATAATGATCAAGTATATGCTTAGCGATCATAGAAGGGGTATTGAAAAGCGGCTATAAACTTGGTAAAAGTAACAGCCGCAGGATGTTAGAATAATAAACCAGATAAATCCTACGCCGATCGAGTTTAAGTGTTACTTGATATTGTCGTACAAATGTGCCGTGCCGGCCTTGCCCTGGTCGGCTCCGGAGTTTTGTCGCTATCCGGGCTCGTACCGGGTCCTTACCTAAGCTCCGTGCCGGGTTTTCACCTGGGTGTGCCGGGACCTGCTTGTTATTTGCACTTGGATTGGAATATAACCGATGGCCAGTTCTCATACCGACCGTAACAATAATACAGGCAAGAATATGTGATAAACGTGTAATAACATAAATATAGATAATTAATAGCATGTGACTCTGAACAGAAGCGCGTTATAGATAAGACAATGAATAAATGTAGTCGGTTTTAACAGATAACATTTCTGGCTAAGCACTTGCCGATAACACATCGCAAACAACATGGCTCGTCAAACAGAGTAACGCTATTATCGTAGTCTAGTAGATCGGACCAAACCTTGCACAATAGACTGACAATGATGAACAATACCTCAATCGGGGCCGTAAATAGAATGCGATCGTGATGAAGATAACTTACCGGCATACACCCCGATAAGACGTTGCGCATAAAGCAATCGGCTTAACAGGATGTTTTACGCTAGCAGTAGTAGGTCGGGCACCTAACGATGCAGCACAAACTGATATAACGTCCCAATACCGATACAATCTACGCACCGTGATGTGAATATAGCTAAATTAATCTATGAGGTCAACTGACTGATGCAGCATCGATAACCAAATTTTCGTGGTAAGCCGACTACATAACCGACTAGAATATTCGGACCTAACCGAGGAAGTCTACCGATTGGTACCGGGTGACGAGACTGTACCTCTCGACGAGATTCGGACTAACGATGCAGCGCGCGGCTCGGAGCAGGATCCCCGTCGAAAGGGTGTCGATCGCGCGTAATTTTGTATTGAATCTGTGGTTGATGATTAACAAGAGTGCCCCCCGGGGGCGTGACGTATATATCCGAGTTACTGATCCTAAAGACACGGTATATGATTTACTAATTAGAAAGATGAAACGGCTAACAAAGCCTACCGAACGAGGTCAGTTTCCTAAAAAAATATAATCTTTCCTATAAATATAGATTAACTGCACGCAGCTGGTCTTCACGGCTTCTTTCTCGGACTCGGCTGCTCCTGTTGAACAATTTCCTGTAACCGACTGCAATCGTTCCTTGCCGATAGTCTGATAAAGGCTTACCAAGTTTTTGGCGTAACACATGCCCCCATTTGGATTCTCAAAATAGGACTTCGAAATTCTTGATCAGTTTTGGGCCTCCAGATTCTCCCATATCCGTGGCGGCATAGCATAGCTACTTGCCATAATGTTTGAACAGTGCAAAGCCTCAGATTCCCGCTCGATATGTCACGCTCATTATAGAATGGTTCGTGCCTAGCTTTTTCGCTTTCACATCACAGGAAGCCTCACCGCTTCCTCTTCCAGAGCTCCGATCAAGCCCAGGAGCTGAGAACGATGTCGCAGCCCTCTTTCCAACCGTCGATTCCTTGATTCTCTCCGCTTTCGCGATGGCATCGGATCTCTGCAGTTCCTGAGGATCTTCTCACTCGATTATTTTCGCCCCAATCCGCACCTCGACAACCCGATCTGCTCTTTTATTTGTTCTTCGTCATGATTCTTGTTACCTGTAGCTCTTAGGCGATATTGATTCCGGCGCGGCGATTACCCAGCTTTTTTATATGGTCCATGGGCAGCGAGATCCACCTGATTCATCGTGGCGAAACCCACGCGTTCCCTTCAAGAACTCGACTATGTTGGTCAGTGACGGGACACAGTTCAGATCAATGCCGAGTAGCTGTTCTGGGTGGGAGTTGGTACCTCAGGGTATCGCTGGCAAGAGGACTATGGGAAGAATTAAATCGGCACTGCATCAATCTCTCCTGGCTGATATGGAAGCGAACGAGTCCCTACTTGCATCGGCTCATTTGGTCTGATGCTCCGAATGCTTTCATGTTCGGGCATGGCGATGACCCTCACATTGCTGGACGTGACATGCTCACTCTGGATACGACAACTATCACCCCTTAAACTTGCCGTTCAAGCTGCTCGGCTTCAAACAAAAAACATCGGTGGCTGGCAGGTATACTATCTTCCACAACAAGGACTGGACCGGTTGATGATCGGCGAGCCATTATCGCTTTTCTGAATTGTGGTTGGAACGGGTGGCGATTGTCTGTGGTGCAAACCTCCGGCCCGACGACAATATGCAATGCTGTGGGCAGAGTGCTTGGCCGATAGGACAACAATTCGTTGGGCACTGTCCTTTGGCAACTACAGCATACTCTCACTCAGGTGGCAACTAAGCTAGTCGGCTGGACCGCGGTGTGTGGCGCGCCGTCGGACACTGGGGGGTCCTTGGTGGTTGTTTCAGCTCTGGCTTCAATATTTATACTCCAAGGCTATCCGAAACTCTCTCCTCAAGCATCTCCGGCGATTACAGAGATAGACCCGTTTACCGCGATAGCAACTCTATGGGCGAAGCTGCATCGGCTCTTTGGCGGCAAGAATACCCCTGTGAAGTTAGTCAGTGGTTCAAGGGTTTATTCGGTTTACCAGGGATGCATCTTTTGGTTTGCATACAATGACGATCATCATTCGAGATGCCTTCTAACTTTGATCGCACTCAAAGCTGAAGATGATAGTCTTAAAGCATATTCCTATCGGCTACAGTCCTTGTCTGCTGCCAACCGGCTTTCTGGCCGAATAGCATCGTAAATAGTTCTCTCATCCACGTCGCTCTCGCAATTTGGCCTTGGCACATCCCGATAGGCTATTCTTCAATCGACAACTCCAAGCGGGGCATCGTCAGCAGGCGCCTGGATTGATGGTCGCGGTCTTGACAGCTCCCTCCCTGCTAGGCGCGCACGAGGTGTTCATGTGCCTGCCTAACACCAAGCCTCTTTGTCGATGGGGTCAGAATGGAAGAAACCAATCGTTCTGCTTAGACACCGCCTCGTTACTGTTCCGTCTGGAGCGATATGTTGAATCCGAGACGAGGTAACACCGCAAGTTTAACGCTTTTCAAAGCCACTCTCACCTCTATTTTTGAGGCGCCAGCGTTCGAACCAAGAGACAAGCAAAGCAGTCGCTGATCCAGTATCCAACCTACATGGCACCATCTTTAGGCGTGATGTCCTCTCATCGGCCTTCTCAAGGGCCTGGCGATTGGCCAAAAACGTAAGAAGTTGCACATGCCCCTCCTCAAGGAAACAGAAGACCGATCGATGTTGCTGCACGATCATCTTTCCCGCGACCATGGTCTTCGTCCCGATCAGGTTATGCGCCAAGCCTTATTATTATGTATCATCCAACTTCCTTATTTTATTACCAATCCTTTTTCAGCTTGAATGCTAGAACTCACATCCTCTTGACGTCCTCCAGCGTTGAGCGATGACTTTCTCCAGCTGCTCCCTCTCAGCAACAAGCCTCTGGTTGCTTGATGATACT